>CM061535.1:112037688-112350413 GCA_030545055.2 Neoaliturus tenellus
TGTTTGCATTGATGTATGATTTTATTAATGCGGAGAAAAACTGCATAAGCCCCCTCACGTAACACAGTGATACATATTTTAAACTATAAAATTGCTTACAATGTTTGATTAAAATATCAAACCTATGAAGTTAAACAATTAATTGTTCCAACGATGAAATGTGTTTCCTGATGATCTTAGTCAATATTTAAATACAATATTTTCTTATTTTGTTATAAAAGCACATAAAATGGGTTTAATTTGTGCAATTTATCATTGCGAAGTAAAACCGCATGCGCTCTCTGCCGTTAATAAAATAAATAAATAAATAATACGAATTATTTATTTATTTTATTTTATGGCCAGCATTAGACCACTTAAGTCAATATAATAGTCGGGTTCTTCTTAAATTCTGTCTCTTCTTTTTGTCCGCCCAATACTTCTTCATTCTTTCCGACCGTTGTTTTCTTTCTTCTTCCAAAACCAGATATTTTTCATTTTTTTACTTTCTCCCCCCCCCTCCCCCCATAAATGTGTATGGAGAAAGTATTGTTTTCGTAAAAACATATTTATTTTTATCCATATCTGAGTTTTCCTCAGAAATTAATTCTACATTTATCATAGCATTGTTCTTAGATTTTATTTTGGACACTTGCCATCACTTTTTATCATTTATCATAACAGTATGCTACTATATTCTTTATCCGCATTGTAAACATTTCTCCATTCTATCTGTTCTTAAAAATCATCGAGTTGTTCTTCAGAATCTTTGTCCTCCATAACTTGGCGGGAGTAACTATGACTCTCTCAAGGGGGAGCCTAGACTTTGTTTTACAAACCTAAGACTAGCTCCAGAATTATGAGTCTAGTTACTCTGCGTTGCTCTTTGGCAACGTACCGGAATAAAACCCTTTGGGTTTTTCGGAGTTGGGGGCCTCCCCGTGGCGGCCGCTGGGAACTTCTCTTTGCCCGAGTGTCTTTTGACAGGAGGGACGAGTTGTGGTGGTGATTAAGACTTGTCTTACACCACTATAGCTTAAGAGATGCTAACACCCAACACGTTTTTCCCGGGCAGTATGCCACTACGGACCACCTTGTGCTGCACTGGTCCCCCTTCACTACCCATCACATTCGTTCTCCTGTGATGGTATGTGTTCTGAGGGACCAGTGGCCCTCAATAAAACAATAACAGATCACTCGCCACCCTTCTCAGGAAGGTTTGAGCTGAGTTTCTTTTCTTTTCTTTTACATTAGGCCCTAAATACAAACGCTATAATTTGCCGAAACAAAAGTTCTTTTCTTTGCCTTTCAAATTGACACATATTTTTAATGGTTTTTGTAATGTATCCTCTTTCCTAATACCAATTATTTTTCTTCTTTATTTTGAATTAATGTTTTTCATAACGATTCATTTTAATACTAAAACTACAATTTTCAATAATTGATCTCTCTCACAGTCCTTCTCAGGAAGGTTTGCGATGAGTTTCTTTTCTTTTACATTATTCCCTAAATACAAACGCTATAATTTGCCGAACCAAAAGTTCATTTCTTTGCCTTTCAAATTGACACATAGTCGTGGTGTTCCAGTTTTTTTTTTCCTTTCCTTTTCCTCTCCCCCCCCTCTTCTCAGTGCATTGGGGGATCAGAATTTGTCTGCATTCTAGGGGTTTGTCCGGGCATAATGCATGTACCTACCCCCTACCACCTTTCTTTTTCCGTTCGGGCTCATTTGGGGTTTTCTATTTTCGTTCGTTCTCCTGTGATGGTATGGTTTCTGAGGGACCAGTGGCCCTCAATAAAACAATAACAGATCACTCGCCACCCTTCTCAGGAAGGTTTGCGATGAGTTTCTTTTCTTTTCTTTTACATTAGGCCCTAAATACAAACACTATAATTTGCCGAACCAAAAGTTCATTTCTTTGCCTTTCAAATTGACACATAGTCGTGGTGTTCCAGTTCCTTTTTCCTTCCCTTTTCCTCTCCCACCCTCTTTTCATTGCATTTGGGGATCAGAATTTGTCTGCATTCTAGGGGATTGTCCCGGCATGATGCATGTACCTACCCCCTACCACCTTTCTTTTTCCGTTCGGGCTCATTTGGGGTTTTCTATTTTCGTTCGTTCTCCTGTGATGGTATGGTTTTTGAGGGACCAGTGGCCCTCAATAAAACAATAACAGATCACCCGCCACTCTTCTCAGGAAGGTTTGAGCTGAGTTTCTTTTCTTTTACATAGGCCCTAAATACAAACGCTATAATTTGCCAAACCAAAAGTTCTATTCTTTGCCTTTCAAATTGACACATATTTTTAATGGTTTTTGGAATGTATCCTCTTTCCTAATACCAATTATATTTCTCCTTTATTTTGAATTAATATTTTTCATAACGATAATATTTTAATACTAAAACTGCAATTTTCAATAATGGATCTCTCTCACAGTCCTTCCCAGGAAGGTTTGAGATGAGTTTTTCCTCATTTTACATACAGTTAAAATTATATATTTTGCCATTGCAAAAAATGTTTTCTTGAGCTTTCACATTGGCAGATATTTTATCATTATTTTTTTTCTACTTTCTCCCCCCCCCCCTCTCTGTTCATAAAAGTGTATGGAGGAAGTATTGTTTTCGTAAAAATATATTTATTTTTATCCATATCTGAGTTTTCCTCAGAAATTAGTTCTACATTATCATAGCATTGTTCTTAGATTTAATTTTGGACACTTGCCATCACTTTTTATCATTTATCATAACAGTATGCAACTATATTCTTTATCCACAATATAAACATTTCTCCATTCTATCTGTTCTTAAAAATCATTGAGTTGTTCTTCAGAATCTTTGTCCTACTTAACTTGGCGGAAGTAACTATGACTCTCTCAAGGGGGAGCCTAGAGTTTGTTGTACAAACCTAGGACTAGCTCCAGAATTATGAGTCTAGTTACTTTGCGTTGCTCTTTGTCAACGTACCGGAATAAAACCCTTTGGGTTTTTCGGAGTTGGGGGCCTCCCCGTGGCGGCCGCTGGGAACTTCTCTTTGCCCGAGTGTCTTTTGACAGGAGGGACGAGTTGTGGTGGTGATTAAGACTTGTCTTACACCACTATAGCTTAAGAGATGCTAACACCCAACACGTTTTTCCCGGGCAGTATGCCACTACGGACCACCTTGTGCTGCACTGGTCCCCCTTCACTACCCATCACTTTCACAAGCTTGTTGTTTTCTTTCTCAGGTTCTGCTGGATCTTCCCCTCCCTCCCCTTTGGGTTTTGCCTTGGGTGAGTCTTTGGCAGGGGGGATCCGTTCCTTGCAATAGTTCTGTATATCTGTCGCTCTAGGTCTGTTGTTGTGCTGGATCTTCCCCTCCCTCCCCCTTTGGTTTTCCCTTAGATGAGTCTTTGGCATTGGGGATCCGTTCCTTGCAATAGTTCTGTAAATCTGTCGCTCTAGGTCTGTTGTTCTGCTGGATCTTCTCCCTCCCTCCCCCTTGGGTTTTCCCTTGGGTGAGTCTTTGGCAGGGGGGATCCGTTCCTTGCAACAGTTCTGTAAATCTGTCGCTCTAGGTCTGTTGTTCCGTTGCATGGTATTAACACGGGGGGTTGAATTTTTGTGGCATGTCAGCTTAAAGTCAGAGCGATAGTTTTACAAAGCTAGGGATGTCTCTGTAATAGTTTTTCCCCTATTTCCATAGTCGTTGTGTCCCAGTTCCTTTTCTTTTCCTTTTCCCCTCCTCCCCCCCCCCCCCCTATGCTCAGTGCATCAGACTTTGTCTGCATTCCAGGGGATGGTCTGGCCATGATGCCTGTACCTACCCCCTACCACCTTCCTTTTTCCGCTGTGGCACCATTTATGGTTTTCTATTTTCGTTCGTTCTCCTGTGATTATTTGCTTTCTGAGGGACCAGTGGCCCTCAAGGAAACAATAACAGATCACTCGCCACCCTTCTCAATAAGGTTTGAGCTGAGTTTCTTGTAATTTCAATTCAATAAAAATATTATATTTTGCCGTAGCAAAAGCTCTTATCCTTGCCTTTCACATTGACACAAATTGTTCATGGATTTTAAAATGTGTACTGTTTTCTAATAACAATTTTTTCTGATGCAAAAAATCTTTTCTTCAGCTTACACATTGAAATATATTTTTTTCATTTTTTATATATCGTCTTTAATAATACCAATTATTTATTTTTATTCTTTCTTTTAAAGTGTAGTTCAACTACATTTCCATTTAATACTAAAACTGAAAGTTTAAATAATGAATCTCTCACAGTCCCTCTCAGGAAGGTTTGCGATGCGTTTCTTTTCTTTTCTTTTACAATAGGCCCTAAATAGAAACGCTATAATTTGGCGAAACAAACAATAACAGATCACTCGCCACCCTTCTCAGGAAGGTTTGAGCTGAGTCTCTTTTAATTTCAATTCAATACAAATGTTATATCTTGCCGTAGCGAAAGCTCTTATCCTTGCCTTTCACAGTGGCACAATTTTTTCATGGTTTTTAAAATGTATACTGTTTCCTAATACCAATTTTTTTCTGTTGCAAAAAATCTTTTCTTCAGTATACAAATTAAAATATATATGTTCATGTTTTTTTTTTAATATATCGTTTTTAATAATACAATTATTTATTTTTATTCTTTCTTTTAAATTGTATTTCAACTATATTTCCATTTAATACTTTTCTTGAGCTTTCTCATTAGCAGATATTTTATAATTATTTTACATTTCCCCCCCCCCCTCCATCTTTAAAAGTGTATGGAGAAAGTATTGTTTTCGTAAAAATATCTTTATTTTTATTCATATCTGAATTTTCTGAAATTAATTTTAAATTTATCATAGTATTGTTCTTAGATTTTATTTTTGACACTTGCCATCACTTTTTAACATTTATCATAACAGTATACAACTATATTCTTTATCCACATTATAAACATTTCTTCATTCTATCTGTTCTTAAAAATCATTGAGTTGTTCTTCAGAATCTTTGTCCTACTTAACTTGGCGGGAGTAACTATGACTCTCTCAAGGGGGAGCGTAGAGTTTGTTGTACAAACCTAAGACTAGCTCCAGAATTATGAGTCTAGTTACTCTGCGTTGTTCTTTGGCAACGTACCGGAATAAAACCCTTTGGGTTTTTCGGAGTTGGGGGCCTCCCCGTGGCGGCCGCTGGGAACTTCTCTTTGCCCGAGTGTCTTTTGACAGGAGGGACGAGTTGTGGTGGTGATTAAGACTTGTCTTACACCACTATAGCTTAAGAGATGCTAACACCCAACACGTTTTTCCCGGGCAGTATGCCACTACGGACCACCTTATGCTGCACTGGTCCCCCTTCACTACCCATCACTTTCGTTCTCCTGTGATGGTATGGTTTCTGAGGGACCAGTGGCCCTCAATAAAACAATAACAGATCACTCGCCACCCTTCTCAGGAAGGTTTGAGCTGAGTTTCTTTTCTTTTCTTTTACATTAGGCCCTAAATACACACGCTATAATTTGCCGAAACAAAACTTCTTTTCTTTGCCTTTAAAATTGACATATATTTTTAATGGTTTTTGAAATGTATCCTCTTTCCTAATACTAATTATATTTCTTCTTTATTTTGAATTAATATTTTTCATAACGATTCATTTTAATACTAAAACTGTAATTTTCAATAATGGATCTCTCTCACAGTCCTTCCCAGGAAGGTTTGAGATGAGTTTTTCCTCTATTTTACATACAATTAAAATTATATATTTTGCCATTGCAAAAAATCTTTTCTTAAGCTTTCACATTGGCAGATATTTTATCATTATTTTTTTACTTTCTCCCCCCCTCCTTCCATAAAAGTGTATGGAGGAAGTATTGTTTTCGTAAAAATATCCTTATTTTTATCCATATCTGAGTTTTCCTCAGAAATTAATTCTACATTTATCATAGCATTGTTCTTAGATTTTATTTTGGACACTTGCCATCGCTTTTTATCATTTATCATAACAGTAAACAACTATATTCTTATTCACATTATAAACATTTCTCCATTCTATCTGTTCTTAAAAATTATTGAGTTGTTCTTCAGAATCTTTGTCCTACTTAACTTGGCGGGAGTAACTATGACTCTCTCAAGGCGGAGCCTAGAGTTTGTTGTACAAACCTAAGACTAGCTCCAGAATTATGAGTCTAGTTACTCTGCGTTGCTCTTTGGCAACGTACCGGAATAAAACCCTTTGGGTTTTTCGGAGTTGGGGGCCTCCTCGTGGCGGCCGCTGGGAACTTCTCTTTGCCCGAGTGTCTTTTGACAGGAGGGACGAGTTTTGGTGGTGATTAAGACTTGTCTTACACCACTATAGCTTAAGAAATGCTAACACCCAACACGTTTTTCCCGGGCAGTATGCCACTACGGACCACCTTGTGCTGCACTGGTCCCCCTTCACTACCCATCACTTTCACATGCTTGTTTTCTTTCTCAGGTTCTGCTGGATTTTCCCCTCCCTCCCCCTTGGGTTTTCCCTTGGGTGAGTCTTTGGCAGGGCGGATCCGTTCCTTGCAATAGTTCTGTAAATCTGTCGCTCCAGGTCTGTTGTTACGTTGCATAGTATTACCACGGGGGGCAGGTTCTGCTGGTTTTTCCCCTCCCTCCCCCTTGGGGTTTCCCTTGGGTGAGTCTTTGGCAGGGGGGGGATCCGTTCCTTGCAATATGTCCGTAAATCTGTCGCTCTAGGTCTGTAGTTCCGTTGCATGGTATTAACACGGGGGCCGTATTTCTGTGGCGTGTCAGCTTAAAGTCAGAGCGATAGTTTTACAAAGCTAGGGATATCTCTGTAATAATTTTTCCCCTATTTCCATAGTCGTGGTGTTCCAGTTCCTTTGCCTTCTCTTTTCCCCTCCCCCCTCTTCTCAGTGCATTGGGGGATCATAATTTGTCTGCATTCTAGGGGATTGTCCCGGCATGATGCCTGTACCTACCCCTACCACCTTTCTTTTTCCGTTCGGGCTCATTTGGGGTTTTCTATTTTCGTTCGTTCTCCTGTGATGGTATGTATTCTGAGGGACCAGTGGCCCTCAATAAAACAATAACAGATCACTCGTCACCCTTCTCAGGAAGGTTTGAGCTGAATTTCTTTTAATTTCAATTCAAAACAAATCCTATATTTTGCCGTAGTTTTGCTACGGGAAAATTACGAATTTGCTCTTATAATTGCCTTTCACATTGACACAAATTTTTTCATTTTTTTTTTTTTTTTTAATGTATACTGTTTTCTAATAACAATTTTTTCCGATGCAAAAAATCTTTTCTTCAGCTTACTCATTGAAATATATTTTTTCATGTTTTTCTTATAATGTATCGTCTCAAATAATACCAATTATTTATTTTTATTCTTTCTTTTAAATTATAGTTCAACTACATTTCCATTTAACACTAAAACTGTTAGTTTCAATAATGAATCTCTCACAGTCCTTCTCATGAAGGTTTGCGATGAGTTTCTTTTCTTTTCTTTTACATTAGGCCCTAAATACAAACGCTATAATTTGCCAAAACAAAAGTTCATTTCTTTGCCTTTCAAATTGACACATATTTTTAATGGTTTTTGAAAAGTATCCTCTTTCCTAATACCAATTATTTTTCTTCTTTATTTTTAATTAATGTTTTTCATAACGATTCACTTTATTACTAAAACTACAATTTTCAATAATGGATCTATCTCACAGTCCTTCCCAGGAAAGTTTTCGATGAGTTTCTTTTCTATTCTTTTGCATTGGGCCCTAAATACAAACGCTATATTTTGCCGAAACAAAAGCTCATTTCTTTGCCTTTCATATCGACACATATTTTTCATGGTTTTTTAAATGTATTTTCTTTCCTAATACCAATCATTTTTCTTCTTATTTTTTTAATTATTTTTTAACTACGAATTATTTTTTTAACATGAAAATTCAACATTTTTCATAGCATTGTTCTTGGATTTTATTTCGGACATTTGCCATCACTTTGTATCATTGATCATAATTGTATGAAATTATATTTTGATCATCATAATAAACTATTCTCCATTCTTTCTGTTCTTAAAAATCATGGTGTTGTTCTTCAGAATCTTTGTCCTACATATATCTGAGTATTGTTCATGTATTAATACTTTACTGAAAGTATTGTAGAGGTCATCATCAGACCTATCCATCTATTATCAATTTTGTAACTGTGTCTGCAAAACTTGTAAAAGCAGAAAGTGTTCTGAAGATTCTGACACCCACTTTTTGAAATCCTTGTTTCCCATTTTGATTTCTAATAAAATTGTAATGATGCCACATTCTTTGATATGTTTCCATTGTGCTGGCATCGATTCTACAGAGTGGGTATATCTGAATTGTTCCTCGCAACCTTAATACTACATATTTCATAGCATTGTTCTTAGATTTTATTTCGGACATTTGCCATCACTTTGTATCATTGATCATAACAGTATGAGACTATATTTTTATTATCATATTAAACTATACTCCATTCTTTTTGTTCTAAAAAATCGTGGAGTTGTTCTTCAGAATCTTTGTCCTACATGTATCTGATTATTGTTCATGTATTAAAACTTTACATGAAAGTATTGTAGAGGTCATCATCAGACCTCCCCATTTATTATCAATTTTGTAACTGTGTCTGCAAATCTTGTAAAAGCAGAAAGTGTTCTGAAGAATCTGACATTCACTTTTTGAAATCCTAGTTTCCCATTTTGAATTCTAATAAAATTCTATTAATGTCACATTCCTTGATATGTGTATTAAAGTATTGTTTTCGTAAAAATATCTTTATTTTTATTCATATCTGAGCTTTCCTAAAAAACTAGTTCTACATTTATCATAGCATTTGTTCTTAGATTTTATTTCTGACGTTTGCCATCACTTTGTATCATTGATCATAACGGTATACAACTATATTTTTATCATCATCATAAACTATTCTCCATTCTTTTTTTTTCTAAAAAATCGTGGAGTTGTTCTTCAGAATCTTTGTCCTACATATATCTGATTATTGTTCATGTATTAAAACTTTACATGAAAGTATTGTGGAGAAAGTATTGTTTTCGTAAACATATCTTTTATTCTTATCCATATCTGAGCTTTCCTCATATTTCATACCAATTGTTCTTAGATTTTATTTCGGACATTTGCCATCACTTTGTATCATTGATCATAACAGTATGAGACTATATTTTTATCATCATAATAAACTATTCTCCATTCTTTCTGTTCTTAAAAATCATGGAGGTTTTCTTCAGAATCTTTGTCCTACATATATCTGAGTATTGTTCATGTATTATTACTTTACATGAAAGTATTGTAGAGGTCATCATCAGACCTTCCCATCTATTATCAATTTTGTAACCGTGTCTGCAAATCTTGGAAAATCAGAAAGTGTTCTGAAGCTTCTGACACCCACTTTTTGAAATCCTTGTTTCCCATTTTGAATTCTAATAAAATTGTAGTAATGCCACATTCCTTGATATGTTTGGGCAGCTTTAAGAGCTCTTATATGATGTCCAAGACAATGCCCATTGTGCTGGCATCGGTTCTATAGAGTGGGTATATCTGAATTGTTTCTCGCAACCTTAATACTACATATTACATGGCATTTGTTCATAGATTTTATTTCGGACGTTTAACATCACTTTGTATCATTGATCATAACAGAATTCAACTATATTTTTATCATCATCATAAACTATTCTCAATTCTTTTTTTTCTAAAAAATCGTAGAGTAGTTCTTCAGAATCGTTGTCCTACATATATCTGATTATTGTTCATGTATTAAAACTTTACATGAAAGTATTGTGGAGAAAGTATTGTTTTCGTAAACATATCTTTTATTCTTATCCATATCTGAGCTTTCCTCATATTTCATACCAATTGCTCTTAGATTTTATTTCGGACATTTGCCATCACTTTGTGTCATTGATCATAACATTATGAGACTATATTTTTATCATCATAATAAACTATTATCCATTCTTTCTGTTCTTAAAAATCATGGAGGTTTTCTTCAGAATCTTTGTCCTACATATATCTGAGTATTGTTCATGTATTATTACTTTACATGAAAGTATTGTAGAGGTCATCATCAGACCTTCCCATCTATTATCAATTTTGTAACCGTGTCTGCAAATCTTGGAAAATCAGAAAGTGTTCTGAAGCTTCTGACACCCACTTTTTGAAATCCTTGTTTCCCATTTTGAATTCTAATAAAATTGTAGTAATGCCACATTCCTTGATATGTTTGGGCAGCTTTAAGAGCTCTTATATGATGTCCAAGACAATGCCCATTGTGCTGGCATCGGTTCTATAGAGTGGGTATATCTGAATTGTTTCTCGCAACCTTAATACTACATATTACATGGCATTTGTTCATAGATTTTATTTCGGACGTTTAACATCACTTTGTATCATTGATCATAACAGAATTCAACTATATTTTTATCATCATCATAAACTATTCTCCATTCTTTTTTTTCTAAAAAATCGTGGAGTAGTTCTTCAGAATCGTTGTCCTACATATATCTGATTATTGTTCATGTATTAAAAATTTTACATGAAAGTATTGTGGAGAAAGTATTGTTTTCGTAAACATATCTTTTATTCTTATCCATATCTGAGCTTTCCTCATATTTCATACCAATTGTTCTTAGATTTTATTTCGGACATTTGCCATCACTTTGTATCATTGATCATAACATTATGAGACTATATTTTTATCATCATAATAAACTATTATCCATTCTTTCTGTTCTTAAAAATCATGGAGGTTATCTTCAGAATCTTTGTCCTACATATATCTGAGTATTGTTCATGTATTATTACTTTACATGAAAGTATTGTAGAGGTCATCATCAGACCTCCCCATCTATTATCAATTTTGTAACTGTGTCTGCAAATCTTGTAAAAGCAGTAAGTGTTCTGAAGATTCTGACACCCACTTTTTGAAATCCTTGTTTCCCATTTTGAATTCTAATAAAATTGTAGTAATGTCACATTCCTTGATATGTGTATTAATACTTCACATGAAAGTATTGTGGATAAAGTATTGTTTTCGTAAAAATATCTTTATTTTTATACATATCTGAGCTTTCCTAAAAACTAGTTCTACATTTATCATAGCATTTGTTCTTAGATTTTATTTCTGACGTTTGCCATCACATTGTATCATTGATCATAACAGTATACAACTATATTTTTATCATCATCATAAACTATTCTCCATTCCTTTTTGTCTAAAAAATCGTGGAGTTGTGCTTCAGAATCTTTGTCCTACATATATCTGATTATTGTTCATGTATTAAAACTTTACATGAAAGTATTGTGGAGAAAGTATTGTTTTCGTAAACATATCTTTTATTCTTATCCATATCTGAGCTTTCCTCATATTTCATACCAATTGTTCTTAGATTTTATTTCGGACATTTGCCATCACTTTGTATCATTGATCATAACATTATGAGACTATATTTTTATCATCATAATAAACTATTATCCATTCTTTCTGTTCTTAAGAATCATGGAGGTTTTCTTCAGAATCTTTGTCCTACATATATCTGAGTATTGTTCATGTATTATTACTTTACATGAAAGTATTGTTGAGGTCATCATCAGACCTCCCCATCTATTATCAATTTTGTAACTGTGTCTGCAAATCGTGTAAAAGCAGTAAGTGTTCTGAAGATTCTGACACCCACTTTTTGAAATCCTTGTTTCCCATTTTGAATTCTAATAAAATTGTAGTAATGTCACATTCCATGATATGTGTATTAATACTTCACATGAAAGTATTGTGGATAAAGTATTGTTTTCGTAAAAATATCTTTATTTTTATACATATCTGAGCTTTCCTAAAAACTAGTTCTACATTTATCATAGCATTTGTTCTTAGATTTTATTTCTGACGTTTGCCATCACTTTGTATCATTGATCATAACAGTATACAACTATATTTTTATCATCATCATAAACTATTCTCCATTCCTTTTTGTCTAAAAAATCGTGGAGTTGTTCTTCAGAATCTTTGTCCTACATATATCTGATTATTGTTCATGTATTAAAACTTTACATGAAAGTATTGTGGAGAAAGTATTGTTTTCGTAAACATATCTTTTATTCTTATTCATATCTGAGCTTTCCTCATATTTCATACCAATTGTTCTTAGATTTTATTTCGGACATTTGCCATCACTTTGTATCATTGATCATAACAATATGAGACTATATTTGTATCATCATAATAAACTATTCTCCATTCTTTCTGTTCTTAAAAATCATGGAGGTTTTCTTCAGAATCTTTGTCCTACATATATCTGAGTATTGTTCATGTATTATTACTTTACATGAAAGTATTCTAGAGGTCATCATCAGACCTCCCCATCTATTATCAATTTTGTAACCGTGTCTGCAAATCTTGGAAAATCAGAAAGTGTTCTGAAGCTTCTGACACCCACTTTTTGAAATCCTTGTTTCCCATTTTGAATTCTAATAAAATTGTAGTAATGCCACATTCCTTGATATGTTTCCATTGTGCTGGCATCGGTTCTACAGAGTGGATATATCTGAAATGTTCTTCGCAAACTTAATGCTACATATTTCATAGCATTGTTCTTAGATTTTATTTCGGACATTTGCCATCACTTTGTATCGTTGATCATAACAGTATGAGACTATTTTTTTTATCATCATATTAAACTATACTCCATTCTTTTTGTTCTAAAAAATCGTGGAGTTTTTCTTCAGAATCTTTGTCCTACATATATCTGATTATTGTCCATGTATTAAAACTTTACATGAAAGTATTGTAGAGAAAGTATTGTTTTCTTAAAAATATCTTTATTTTTATCCATATCTGAGCTTTCCTCAAAAGTTAGTTCTACATTTATCATAGCATTTGCTCTTAAATTTTATTTCGGACATTTGCCATCACTCTGTATCATTGATCATAACAGTATACAACTATATTTTTATCATCATCTAAACTATTCTCCATTCTTTTTTTTTCTAAAAAATCGTGGAGTTTTTCTTCAGAATCTTTGTCCTACATATATCTGATTATTGTCCATGTATTAAAACTTTACATGAAAGTATTGTAGAGAAAGTATTGTTTTCTTAAAAATATCTTTATTTTTATCCATATCTGAGCTTTCTTCAAAAGTTAGTTCTACATTTATCATAGCATTTGCTCTTAAATTTTATTTCGGACATTTGCCATCACTGTGTATCATTGATCATAACAGTATACAACTATATTTTCATCATCTTCTAAACTATTCTCAATTCTTTTTTTTCTAAAAAATCGTGAAGTTGTTCTTCAGAATCTTTGTCCTACATATATCTGATTATTGTTCATGTATTAAAACTTTACATGAAAGTATTGTAGAGAAAGTATTGTTTTCTTAAAAATATCCTTATTTTTATCCATATCTGAGCTTTGCTTAAAAGTTAGTTCTACATTTATCATAGCATTTGCTCTTAAATTTTATTTCGGACATTTGCCATCACTGTGTATCATTGATCATAACAGTATACAACTATATTTTCATCATCTTCTAAACTATTCTCAATTCTTTTTTTTCTAAAAAATCGTGGAGTTGTTCTTCAGAATCTTTGTCCTACATATATCTGATTATTGTTCATGTATTAAAACTTTACATGAAAGTATTGTAGAGAAAGTATTGTTTTCTTAAAAATATCCTTATTTTTATCCATATCTGAGCTTTGCTTAAAAGTTAGTTCTACATTTATCATAGCATTTGCTCTTAAATTTTATTTCGGACATTTGCCATCACTGTGTATCATTGATCATAACAGTATACAACTATATTTTTATCATCATCATAAACTATTCTCCATTCTTTTTTTTTTCTAAAAAATCGTGGAGTTGTTCTTCAGAATCTTTGTCCTACATATATCTGATTATTGTTCATGTATTAAAACTTTACATGAAAGTATTGTGGAGAAAGTATTGTTTTCGTAAACATATCTTTATTCTTATCCATATCTGAGCTTTCCTCATATTTCATACCAATTGTTCTTAGATTTTATTTCGGACATTTGCCATCACTTTGTGTCATTGATCATAACAGTATGAGACTATATTTTTATCATCATAATAAACTATTCTCCATTCTTTCTGTTCTTAAAAATCATGGAGGTTTTCTTCAGAATCTTTGTCCTACATATATCTGAGTATTGTTCATGTATTATTACTTTACATGAAAGTATTGTAGAGGTCATCATCAGACCTCCCCATCTATTATCAATTTTGCAACTGTGTCTGCAAATCTTGTAAAAGCAGTTAGTGTTCTGAAGATTCTGTCACCCACTTTTTAAAATCCTTGTTTCCCATTTTGAATTCTAATAAAATTGCAGTAATGCCTTATTCCTTGATATCTTTCCATTGTGCTGGCATCGGTTCTACAGAGTGGGTATATCTGAAATGTTCCTCGCAACCTTAATGCTACATATTTCATAGCATTGTTCTAAGATTTTATTTCGGACATTTGCCATCACTTTGTATCATTGATCATAACAGTATGAGACTATTTTTTTATCATCATATTAAACTATACTCCATTCTTTTTGTTCTAAAAAATCGTGGAGTTTTTTTTCAGAATCTTTGTCCTACATATATCTGATTATTGTTCATGTATTAAAACTTTACATGAAAGTATTGTGGAGAAAGTATTGTTTTCGTAAACATATCTTTATTCTTATCCATATCTGAGCTTTCCTAATATTTCATACCAATTGTTCTTAGATTTTATTTCGGACATTTGCCATCACTTTGTATCATTGATCATAACAGTATGAGACTATATTTTTATTATCATAATAAACTATTCTCCATTCTTTCTGTTCTTAAAAATCATGGAGGTTTTCTTCAGAATCTTTGTCCTACATATATCTGAGTATTGTTCATGTATTATTACTTTACATGAAAGTATTCTAGAGGTCATCATCAGACCTCCCCATCTATTATCAATTTTGTAACCGTGTCTGCAAATCTTGGAAAATCAGAAAGTGTTCTGAAGCTTCTGACACCCACTTTTTGAAATCCTTGTTTCCCATTTTGAATTCTAATAAAATTGTAGTAATGCCTTATTCCTTGATATGTTTCCATTGTGCTGGCATCGGTTCTACAGAGTGGGTATATCTGAAATGTTCCTCGCAACCTTAATGCTACATATTTCATAGCATTGTTCTTAGATTTTATTTCGGACATTTGCCATCACTTTGTATCATTGATCATAACAGTATGAGACTTTTTTTTTTATCATCATATTAAACTATACTCCATTCTTTTTGTTCTAAAAAATCGTGAAGTTTTTCTTCAGAATCTTTGTCCTACATATATCTGATTATTGTCCATGTATTAAAACTTTACATGAAAGTATTGTAGAGAAAGTATTGTTTTCTTAAAAATATCTTTATTTTTATCCATATCTGAGCTTTCCTCAAAAGTTAGTTCTACATTTATCATAGCATTTGCTCTTAAATTTTATTTCGGACATTTGCCATCACTGTGTATCATTGATCATAACAGTATACAACTATATTTTCATCATCTTCTAAACTATTCTCAATTCTTTTTTTTCTAAAAAATCGTGGAGTTGTTCTTCAGAATCTTTGTCCTACATATATCTGATTATTGTTCATGTATTAAAACTTTACATGAAAGTATTGTAGAGAAAGTATTGTTTTCTTAAAAATATCCTTATTTTTATCCATATCTGAGCTTTGCTTAAAAGTTAGTTCTACATTTATCATAGCATTTGCTCTTAAATTTTATTTCGGACATTTCCCATCACTGTGTATCATTGATCATAACAGTATACAACTATATTTTTATCATCATCATAAACTATTCTCCATTCTTTTTTTTCTAAAAAAATCGTGGAGTTGTTCTTCAGAATCTTTGTCCTACATATATCTGATTATTGTTCATGTATTAAAACTTTACATGAAAGTATTGTAGAGAAAGTATTGTTTTCTTAAAAATATCCTTATTTTTATCCATATCTGAGCTTTGCTTAAAAGTTAGTTCTACATTTATCATAGCATTTGCTCTTAAATTTTATTTCGGACATTTCCCATCACTGTGTATCATTGATCATAACAGTATACAACTATATTTTTATCATCATCATAAACTATTCTCCATTCTTTTTTTTCTAAAAAATCGTGGAGTTGTTCTTCAGAATCTTTGTCCTACATATATCTGATTATTGTTCATGTATTAAAACTTTACATGAAAGTATTGTGGAGAAAGTATTGTTTTCGTAAACATATCTTTATTCTTATCCATATCTGAGCTTTCCTCATATTTCATACCAATTGTTCTTAGATTTTATTTCGGACATTTGCCATCACTTTGTATCATTGATCATAACAGTATGAGACTATATTTTTATCATCATAATAAACTATTCTCCATTCTTTCTGTTCTTAAAAATCATGGAGGTTTTCTTCAGAATCTTTTTCCTACATATATCTGAGTATTGGTCATGTATTATTACTTTACATGAAAGTATTGTAGAGGTCATCATCAGACCTCCCCATCTATTATCAATTTTGCAACTGTGTCTGCAAATCTTGTAAAAGCAGTAAGTGTTCTGAAGATTCTGTCACCCACTTTTTAAAATCCTTGTTTCCCATTTTGAATTCTAACAAAATTGTAGTAATGCCTTATTCCTTGATATGTTTCCATTGTGCTGGCATTGGTTCTACAGAGTGGGTATATCTGAAATGTTCCTCGCAACCTTAATGCTACATATTTCATAGCATTGTTCTTAGATTTTATTTCGGACATTTGCCATCACTTTGTATCATTGATCATAACAGTATACAACTATATTTTTATCATCATCATAAACTATTCTCCATTCTTTTTTGTCTAAAAAATCGTGGAGTTGTTCTTCAGAATCTTTGTCCTACATATATCTGATTATTGTTCATGTATTAAAACTTTACATGAAAGTATTGTGGAGAAAGTATTGTTTTCGTAAACATATCTTTTATTCTTATCCATATCTGAGCTTTCCTCATATTTCATACCAATTGTTCTTAGATTTTATTTCGGACATTTGCCATCACTTTGTATCATTGATCATAACAATATGAGACTATATTTTTATTATCATAATAAACTATTCTCCATTCTTTCTGTTCTTAAAAATCATGGAGGTTTTCTTCAGAATCTTTGTCCTACATATATCTGAGTATTGTTCATGTATTATTACTTTACATGAAAGTATTCTAGAGGTCATCATCAGACCTCCCCATCTGTTATCAATTTTGTAACCGTGTCTGCAAATCTTGGAAAATCAGAAAGTGTTCTGAAGCTTCTGACACCCACTTTTTGAAATCCTTGTTTCCCATTTTGAATTCTAATAAAATTGTAGTAATGCCTTATTCCTTGATATGTTTCCATTGTGCTGGCATCGGTTCTACAGAGTGGGTATATCTGAAATGTTCCTCGCAACCTTAATGCTACATATTTCATAGCATTGTTCTTAGATTTTATTTCGGACATTTGCCATCACGTTGTATCATTGATCATAACAGTATACAACTATATTTTCATCATCTTCTAAACTATTCTCAATTCTTTTTTTTCTAAGAAATCGTGGAGTTGTTCTTCAGAATCTTTGTCCTACATATATCTGATTATTGTTCATGTATTAAAACTTTACATGAAAGTATTGTAGAGAAAGTATTGTTTTCTTAAAAATATCCTTATTTTTATCCATATCTGAGCTTTGCTTAAAAGTTAGTTCTACATTTATCATAGCATTTGCTCTTAAATTTTATTTCGGACATTTCCCATCACTGTGTATCATTGATCATAACAGTATACAACTATATTTTTATCATCATCATAAACTATTCTCCATTCTTTTTTTTCTAAAAAATCGTGGAGTTGTTCTTCAGAATCTTTGTCCTACATATATCTGATTATTGTTCATGTATTAAAACTTTACATGAAAGTATTGTGGAGAAAGTATTGTTTTCGTAAACATATCTTTTATTCTTATCCATATCTGAGCTTTCCTCATATTTCATACCAATTGTTCTTAGATTTTATTTCGGACATTTGCCATCACTTTGTATCATTGATCATAACAATATGAGACTATATTTTTATCATCATAATAAACTATTCTCCATTCTTTCTGTTCTTAAAAATCATGGAGGTTTTCTTCAGAATCTTTGTCCTACATATTTCTGAGTATTGTTCATGTATTATTACTTTACATGAAAGTATTCTAGAGGTCATCATCAGACCTCCCCATCTATTATCAATTTTGTAACCGTGTCTGCAAATCTTGGAAAATCAGAAAGTGTTCTGAAGCTTCTGACACCCACTTTTTGAAATCCTTGTTTCCCATTTTGAATTCTAATAAAATTGTAGTAATGCCTTATTCCTTGATATGTTTCCATTGTGCTGGCATCGGTTCTACAGAGTGGGTATATCTGAAATGTTCCTCGCAACCTTAATGCTACATATTTCATAGCATTGTTCTTAGATTTTATTTCGGACATTTGCCATCACTTTGTATCATTGATCATAACAGTATACAACTATATTTTTATCATCATCATAAACTATTCTCCATTCTTTTTTGTCTAAAAAATCGTGGAGTTGTTCTTCAGAATCTTTGTCCTACATATATCTGATAATTGTTCATGTATTAAAACTTTACATGAAAGTATTGTGGAGAAAGTATTGTTTTCGTAAACATATCTTTTATTCTTATCCATATCTGAGCTTTCCTCATATTTCATACCAATTGTTCTTAGATTTTATTTCGGACATTTGCCATCACTTTGTATCATTGATCATAACAATATGAGACTATATTTTTATCATCATAATAAACTATTCTCCATTCTTTCTGTTCTTAAAAATCATGGAGGTTTTCTTCAGAATCTTTGTCCTACATATATCTGAGTATTGTTCATGTATTATTACTTTACATGAAAGTATTGTAGAGGTCATCATCAGACCTCCCCATCTATTTTTAATTTTGCAACTGTGTCTGCAAATCTTGTAAAAGCAGTAAGTGTTCTGAAGATTCTGTCACCCACTTTTTAAAATCCTTGTTTCCCATTTTGAATTCTAATAAAATTGTAGTAATGCCTTATTCCTTGATATGTTTCCATTGTGCTGGCATCGGTTCTACAGAGTGGGTATATCTGAAATGTTCCTCGCAACCTTAATGCTACATATTTCATAGCATTGTTCTTAGATTTTATTTCGGACATTTGCCATCACTTTGTATCATTGATCATAACAGTATACAACTATATTTTTATCATCATCATAAACTATTCTCCATTCTTTTTTGTCTAAAAAATCGTGGAGTTGTTCTTCAGAATCGTTGTCCTACATATATCTGATTATTGTTCATGTATTAAAACTTTACATGAAAGTATTGTGGAGAAAGTATTGTTTTCGTAAACATATCTTTATTCTTATCCATATCTGAGCTTTCCTCATATTTCATACCAATTGTTCTTAGATTTTATTTCGGACATTTGCCATCACTTTGTATCATTGATCATAACAGTATGAGACTATATTTTTATCATCATAATAAACTATTCTCCATTCTTTCTGTTCTTAAAAATCATGGAGGTTTTCTTCAGAATCTTTGTCCTACATATATCTGAGTATTGGTCATGTATTATTACTTTACATGAAAGTATTGTAGAGGTCATCATCAGACCTCCCCATCTATTATCAATTTTGCAACTGTGTCTGCAAACCTTGTAAAAGCAGTAAGTGTTCTGAAGATTCTGTCACCCACTTTTTAAAATCCTTGTTTCCCATTTTGAATTCTAACAAAATTGTAGTAATGCCTTATTCCTTGATATGTTTCCATTGTGCTGGCATTGGTTCTACAGAGTGGGTATATCTGAAATGTTCCTCGCAACCTTAATGCTACATATTTCATAGCATTGTTCTTAGATTTTATTTCGGACATTTGCCATCACTTTGTATCATTGATCATAACAGTATACAACTATATTTTTATCATCATCATAAACTATTCTCCATTCTTTTTTGTCTAAAAAATCGTGGAGTTGTTCTTCAGAATCTTTGTCCTACATATATCTGATTATTGTTCATGTATTAAAACTTTACATGAAAGTATTGTGGAGAAAGTATTGTTTTCGTAAACATATCTTTTATTCTTATCCATATCTGAGCTTTCCTCATATTTCATACCAATTGTTCTTAGATTTTATTTCGGACATTTGCCATCACTTTGTATCATTGATCATAACAATATGAGACTATATTTTTATTATCATAATAAACTATTCTCCATTCTTTCTGTTCTTAAAAATCATGGAGGTTTTCTTCAGAATCTTTGTCCTACATATATCTGAGTATTGTTCATGTATTATTACTTTACATGAAAGTATTCTAGAGGTCATCATCAGACCTCCCCATCTGTTATCAATTTTGTAACCGTGTCTGCAAATCTTGGAAAATCAGAAAGTGTTCTGAAGCTTCTGACACCCACTTTTTGAAATCCTTGTTTCCCATTTTGAATTCTAATAAAATTGTAGTAATGCCTTATTCCTTGATATGTTTCCATTGTGCTGGCATCGGTTCTACAGAGTGGGTATATCTGAAATGTTCCTCGCAACCTTAATGCTACATATTTCATAGCATTGTTCTTAGATTTTATTTCGGACATTTGCCATCACTTTGTATCATTGATCATAACAGTATTCAACTATATTTTTATCATCATCATAAACTATTCTCCATTCTTTTTTGTCTAAAAAATCGTGGAGTTGTTCTTCAGAATCTTTGTCCTACATATATCTGATTATTGTTCATGTATTAAAACTTTACATGAAAGTATTGTGGAGAAAGTATTGTTTTCGTAAACATATCTTTTATTCTTATCCATATCTGAGCTTTCCTCATATTTCATACCAATTGTTCTTAGATTTTATTTCAGACATTTGCCATCACTTTGTATCATTGATCATAACAGTATGAGACTATATTTTTATCATCATAATAAACTATTCTCCATTCTTTCTGTTCTTAAAAATCATGGAGGTTTTCTTCAGAATCTTTGTCCTACATATATCTGAGTATTGTTCATGTATTATTACTTTACATGAAAGTATTCTAGAGGTCATCATCAGACCTCCCCATCTATTATCAATTTTGTAACCGTGTCTGCAAATCTTGGAAAATCAGAAAGTGTTCTGAAGCTTCTGACACCCACATTTTGAAATCCTTATTTCCCATTTTGAATTCTAATAAAATTGTAGTAATGCCACATTCCTTGATATGTTTCCATTGTGCTGGCATCGGTTCTACAGAGTGGGTATATCTGAAATGTTCTTCTCAAACTTAATGCTACATATTTCATAGCATTGTTCTTAGATTTTATTTCGGACATTTGCCATCACTTTGTATCATTGATCATAACAGTATGAGACTATTTTTTTTATCATCATATTAAACTATACTCCATTCTTTTTGTTCTAAAAAATCGTGAAGTTTTTCTTCAGAATCTTTGTCCTACATATATCTGATTATTGTCCATGTATTAAAACTTTACATGAAAGTATTGTAGAGAAAGTATTGTTTTCTTAAAAATATCTTTATTTTTATCCATATCTGAGCTTTCCTCAAAAGTTAGTTCTACATTTATCATAGCATTTGCTCTTAAATTTTATTTCGGACATTTGCCATCACTGTGTATCATTGATCATAACAGTATACAACTATATTTTCATCATCTTCTAAACTATTTTCAATTCTTTTTTTCTAAAAAATCGTGGAGTTGTTCTTCAGAATCTTTGTCCTACATATATCTGATTATTGTTCATGTATTAAAACTTTACATGAAAGTATTGTAGAGAAAGTATTGTTTTCTTAAAAATATCCTTATTTTTATCCATATCTGAGCTTTGCTTAAAAGTTAGTTCTACATTTATCATAGCATTTGCTCTTAACTTTTATTTCGGACATTTCCCATCACTGTGTATCATTGATCATAACAGTATACAACTATATTTTTATCATCATCATAAACTATTCTCCATTCTTTTTTTTCTAAAAAATCGTGGAGTTGTTGTTCAGAATCTTTGTCCTACATATATCTGATTATTGTTCATGTATTAAAACTTAACATGAAAGTATTGTGGAGAAAGTATTGTTTTCGTAAACATATCTTTTATTCTTATCCATATCTGAGCTTTCCTCATATTTCATACCAATTGTTCTTAGATTTTATTTCGGACATTTGCCATCACTTTGTATCATTGATCATAACAATATGAGACTATATTTTTATCATCATAATAAACTATTCTCCATTCTTTCTGTTCTTAAAAATCATGGAGGTTTTCTTCAGAATCTTTGTCCTACATATATCTGAGTATTGTTCATGTATTATTACTTTACATGAAAGTATTCTAGAGGTCATCATCAGACCTCCCCATCTATTATCAATTTTGTAACCGTGTCTGCAAATCTTGGAAAATCAGAAAGTGTTCTGAAGCTTCTGACACCCACTTTTTAAAATCCTTGTTTCCCATTTTGAATTCTAATAAAATTGTAGTAATGCCTTATTCCTTGATATGTTTCCATTGTGCTGGCATCGGTTCTACAGAGTGGGTATATCTGAAATGTTCCTCGCAACCTTAATGCTACATATTTCATAGCATTGTTCTTAGATTTTATTTCGGACATTTGCCATCACTTTGTATCATTGATCATAACAGTATGAGACTATTTTTTTATCATCATATTAAACTATACTCCATTCTTTTTGTTCTAAAAAATCGTGAAGTTTTTCTTCAGAATCTTTGTCCTACATATATCTGATTATTGTCCATGTATTAAAACTTTACATGAAAGTATTGTAGAGAAAGTATTGTTTTCTTAAAAATATCTTTATTTTTATCCATATCTGAGCTTTCCTCAAAAGTTAGTTCTACATTTATCATAGCATTTGCTCTTAAATTTTATTTCGGACATTTGCCATCACTGTGTATCATTGATCATAACAGTATACAACTATATTTTCATCATCTTCTAAACTATTCTCAATTCTTTTTTTTCTAAAAAATCGTGGAGTTGTTCGTCAGAATCTTTGTCCTACATATATCTGATTATTGTTCATGTATTAAAACTTTACATGAAAGTATTGTAGAGAAAGTATTGTTTTCTTAAAAATATCCTTATTTTTATCCATATCTGAGCTTTGCTTAAAAGTTAGTTCTACATTTATCATAGCATTTGCTCTTAAATTTTATTTCGGAAATTTCCCATCACTGTGTATCATTGATCATAACAGTATACAACTATATTTTTATCATCATCATAAACTATTCTCCATTCTTTTTTGTCTAAAAAATCGTGGAGTTGTTCTTCAGAATCTTTGTCCTACATATATCTGATTATTGTTCATGTATTAAAACTTTACATGAAAGTATTGTGGAGAAAGTATTGTTTTCGTAAACATATCTTTTATTCTTATCCATATCTGAGCTTTCCTCATATTTCATACCAATTGTTCTTAGATTTTATTTCGGACATTTGCCATCACTTTGTATCATTGATCATAACAATATGAGACTATATTTTTATCATCATAATAAACTATTCTCCATTCTTTCTGTTCTTAAAAATCATGGAGGTTTTCTTCAGAATCTTTGTCCTACATATATCTGAGTATTGTTCATGTATTATTACTTTACATGAAAGTATTCTAGAGGTCATCATCAGACCTCCCCATCTATTATCAATTTTGTAACCGTGTCTGCAAATCTTGGAAAATCAGAAAGTGTTCTGAAGCTTCTGACACCCACTTTTTGAAATCCTTGTTTCCCATTTTGAATTCTAATAAAATTGTAGTAATGCCTTATTCCTTGATATGTTTCCATTGTGCTGGCATCGGTTCTACAGAGTGGGTATATCTGAAATGTTCCTCGCAACCTTAATGCTACATATTTCATAGCATTGTTCTTAGATTTTATTTCGGACATTTGCCATCACTTTGTATCATTGATCATAACAGTATGAGACTATTTTTTTTATCATCATATTAAACTATACTCCATTCTTTTTGTTCTAAAAAATCGTGAAGTTTTTCTTCAGAATCTTTGTCCTACATATATCTGATTATTGTCCATGTATTAAAACTTTACATGAAAGTATTGTAGAGAAAGTATTGTTTTCTTAAAAATATCTTTATTTTTATCCATATCTGAGCTTTCCTCAAAAGTTAGTTCTACATTTATCATAGCAATTGCTCTTAAATTTTATTTCGGACATTTGCCATCACTGTGTATCATTGATCATAACAGTATACAACTATATTTTCATCATCTTCTAAACTATTCTCAATTCTTTTTTTTCTAAAAAATCGTGGAGTTGTTCTTCAGAATCTTTGTCCTACATATATCTGATTATTGTTCATGTATTAAAACTTTACATGAAAGTATTGTAGAGAAAGTATTGTTTTCTTAAAAATATCCTTATTTTTATCCATATCTGAGCTTTGCTTAAAAGTTAGTTCTACATTTATCATAGCATTTCTCTTAAATTTTATTTCGGACATTTCCCATCACTGTGTATCATTGATCATAACAGTATACAACTATATTTTTATCATCATCATAAACTATTCTCCATTCTTTTTTTTCTAAAAAATCGTGGAGTTGTTCTTCAGAATCTTTGTCCTACATATATCTGATTATTGTTCATGTATTAAAACTTTACATGAAAGTATTGTGGAGAAAGTATTGTTTTCGTAAACATATCTTTTATTCTTATCCATATCTGAGCTTTCCTCATATTTCATACCAATTGTTCTTAGATTTTATTTCGGACATTTGCCATCACTTTGTATCATTGATCATAACAATATGAGACTATATTTTTATCATCATAATAAACTATTCTCCATTCTTTCTGTTCTTAAAAATCATGGAGGTTTTCTTCAGAATCTTTGTCCTACATATATCTGAGTATTGTTCATGTATTATTACTTTACATGAAAGTATTCTAGAGGTCATCATCAGACCTCCCCATCTATTATCAATTTTGTAACCGTGTCTGCAAATCTTAGAAAAATCAGAAAGTGTTCTGAAGCTTCTGACACCCACTTTTTGAAATCCTTGTTTCCAATTTTGAATTCTAATAAAATTGTAGTAATGCCTTATTCCTTGATATGTTTCCATTGTGCTGGCATCGGTTCTACAGAGTGGGTATATCTGAAATGTTCCTCGCAACCTTAATGCTACATATTTCATAGCATTGTTCTTAGATTTTATTTCGGACATTTGCCATCACTTTGTATCATTGATCATAACAGTATACAACTATATTTTTATCATCATCATAAACTATTCTCCATTCTTTTTTGTCTAAAAAATCGTGGAGTTGTTCTTCAGAATCTTTGTCCTACATATATCTGATTATTGTTCATGTATTAAAACTTTACATGAAAGTATTGTGGAGAAAGTTTGTTTTCGTAAACATATCTTTTATTCTTATCCATATCTGAGCTTTCCTCATATTTCATACCAATTGTTCTTAGATTTTATTTCGGACATTTGCCATCACTTTGTATCATTGATCATAACAATATGAGACTATATTTTTATCATCATAATAAACTATTCTCCATTCTTTCTGTTCTTAAAAATCATGGAGGTTTTCTTCAGAATCTTTGTCCTACATATATCTGAGTATTGTTCATGTATTATTACTTTACATGAAAGTATTCTAGAGGTCATCATCAGACCTCCCCATCTATTATCAATTTTGTAACCGTGTCTGCAAATCTTGGAAAATCAGAAAGTGTTCTGAAGCTTCTGACACCCACTTTTTGAAATCCTTGTTTCCCATTTTGAATTCTAATAAAATTGTAGTAATGCCACATTCCTTGATATGTTTCCATTGTGCTGGCATCGGTTCTACAGAGTGGGTATATCTGAAATGTTCTTCGCAAACTTAATGCTACATATTTCATAGCATTGTTCTTAGATTTTATTTCGGACATTTGCCATCACTTTGTATCATTGATCATAACAGTATGAGACTATTTTTTTTATCATCATATTAAACTATACTCCATTCTTTTTGTTCTAAAAAATCGTGAAGTTTTTCTTCAGAATCTTTGTCCTACATATATCTGATTATTGTCCATGTATTAAAACTTTACATGAAAGTATTGTAGAGAAAGTATTGTTTTCTTAAAAATATCTTTATTTTTATCCATATCTGAGCTTTCCTCAAAAGTTAGTTCTACATTTATCATAGCATTTGCTCTTAAATTTTATTTCGGACATTTGCCATCACTGTGTATCATTGATCATAACAGTATACAACTATATTTTCATCATCTTCTAAACTATTCTCAATTCTTTTTTTTCTAAAAAATCGTGGAGTTGTTCTTCAGAATCTTTGTCCTACATATATCTGATTATTGTTCATGTATTAAAACTTTACATGAAAGTATTGTAGAGAAAGTATTGTTTTCTTAAAAATATCCTTATTTTTATCCATATCTGAGCTTTGCTTAAAAGTTAGTTCTACATTTATCATAGCATTTGCTCTTAAATTTTATTTCGGACATTTGCCATCACTGTGTATCATTGATCATAACAGTATACAACTATATTTTTATCATCATCATAAACTATTCTCCATTCTTTTTTTTTTAAAAAAATCGTGGAGTTGTTCTTCAGAATCTTTGTCCTACATATATCTGATTATTGTTCATGTATTAAAACTTTACATGAAAGTATTGTGGAGAAAGTATTGTTTTCGTAAACATATCTTTATCCTTATCCATATCTGAGCTTTCCTCATATTTCATACCAATTGTTCTTAGATTTTATTTCGGACATTTGCCATCACTTTGTATCATTGATCATAACAGTATGAGACTATATTTTTATCATCATAATAAACTATTCACCATTCTTTCTGTTCTTAAAAATCATGGAGGTTTTCTTCAGAATCTTTGTCCTACATATATCTGAGTATTGTTCATGTATTATTACTTTACATGAAAGTATTCTAGAGGTCATCATCAGACCTCCCCATCTATTATCAATTTTGCAACTGTGTCTGCAAATCTTGTAAAAGCAGTAAGTGTTCTGAAGATTCCGTCACCCACTTTTTAAAATCCTTGTTTCCCATTTTGAATTCTAATAAAATTGTAGTAATGCCTTATTCCTTGATATCTTTCCATTGTGCTGGCATCGGTTCTACAGAGTGGGTATATCTCAAATGTTCCTCGCAACCTTAATGCTACATATTTCATAGCATTGTTCTTAGATTTTATTTCGGACATTTGCCATCACTTTGTATCATTGATCATAACAGTATACAACTATATTTTTATCATCATCATAAACTATTCTCCATTCTTTTTTGTCTAAAAAATCGTGGAGTTGTTCTTCAGAATCTTTGTCCTACATATATCTGATTATTGTTCATGTATTAAAACTTTACATGAAAGTATTGTGGAGAAAGTATTGTTTTCGTAAACATATCTTTATTCTTATCCATATCTGAGCTTTCCTCATATTTCATACCAATTTTATTAGATTTTATTTCGGACATTTGCCATCACTTTGTATCATTGATCATAACAGTATGAGACTATATTTTTATCATCATAATAAACTATTCTCCATTCTTTCTGTTCTTAAAAATCATGGAGGTTTTCTTCAGAATCTTTGTCCTACATATATCTGAGTATTGTTCATGTATTATTACTTTACATGAAAGTATTGTAGAGGTCATCATCAGACCTCCCCATCTATTATCAATTTTGCAACTGTGTCTGCAAATCTTGTAAAAGCAGTAAGTGTTCTGAAGATTCTGTCACCCACTTTTTAAAATCCTTGTTTCCCATTTTGAATTCTAATAAAATTGTAGTAATGCCTTATTCCTTGATATCTTTCCATTGTGCTGGCATCGGTTCTACAGAGTGGGTATATCTGAAATGTTCCTCGCAACCTTAATGCTACATATTTCATAGCATTGTTCTTAGATTTTATTTCGGACATTTGCCATCACTTTGTATCATTGATCATAACAGTATACAACTATATTTTTATCATCATCATAAACTATTCTCCATTCTTTTTTGTCTAAAAAATCGTGGAGTTGTTCTTCAGAATCTTTGTCCTACATATATCTGATTATTGTTCATGTATTAAAACTTTACATGAAAGTATTGTGGAGAAAGTATTGTTTTCGTAAACATATCTTTTATTCTTATCCATATCTGAGCTTTCCTCATATTTCATACCAATTGTTCTTAGATTTTATTTCGGACATTTGCCATCACTTTGTATCATTGATCATAACAATATGAGACTATATTTTTATCATCATAATAAACTATTCTCCATTCTTTCTGTTCTTAAAAATCATGGAGGTTTTCTTCAGAATCTTTGTCCTACATATATCTGAGTATTGTTCATGTATTGTTACTTTACATGAAAGTATTGTAGAGGTCATCATCAGACCTCCCCATCTATTATCAATTTTGCAACTGTGTCTGCAAATCTTGTAAAAGCAGTAAGTGTTCTGAAGATTCTGTCACCCACTTTTTAAAATCCTTGTTTCCCATTTTGAATTCTAATAAAATTGTAGTAATGCCTTATTCCTTGATATGTTTCCATTGTGCTGGCATCGGTTCTACAGAGTAGGTATATCAGAAATGTTCCTCGCAACCTTAATGCTACATATTTCATAGCATTGTTCTTAGATTTTATTTCGGACATTTGCCATCACTTTGTATCATTGATCATAACAGTATGAGACTATATTTTTATCATCATAATAAACTATTCTCCATTCTTTCTGTTCTTAAAAATCATGGAGGTTTTCTTCAGAATCTTTGTCCTACATATATCTGAGTATTGTTCATGTATTATTACTTTACATGAAAGTATTGTAGAGGTCATCATCAGACCTCCCCATCTATTATCAATTTTGCAACTGTGTCTGCAAATCTTGTAAAAGCAGTAAGTGTTCTGAAGATTCTGTCACCCACTTTTTAAAATCCTTGTTTCCCATTTTGAATTCTAATAAAATTGTAGTAATGCCTTATTCCTTGATATCTTTCCATTGTGCTGGCATCGGTTCTACAGAGTGGGTATATCTGAAATGTTCCTCGCAACCTTAATGCTACATATTTCATAGCATTGTTCTTAGATTTTATTTCGGACATTTGCCATCACTTTGTATCATTGATCATAACAGTATACAACTATATTTTTATCATCATCATAAACTATTCTCCATTCTTTTTTGTCTAAAAAATCGTGGAGTTGTTCTTCAGAATCTTTGTCCTACATATATCTGATTATTGTTCATGTATTAAAACTTTACATGAAAGTATTGTGGAGAAAGTATTGTTTTCGTAAACATATCTTTTATTCTTATCCATATCTGAGCTTTCCTCATATTTCATACCAATTGTTCTTAGATTTTATTTCGGACATTTGCCATCACTTTGTATCATTGATCATAAAAATATGAGACTATATTTTTATCATCATAATAAACTATTCTCCATTCTTTCTGTTCTTAAAAATCATGGAGGTTTTCTTCAGAATCTTTGTCCTACATATATCTGAGTATTGTTCATGTATTATTACTTTACATGAAAGTATTGTAGAGGTCATCATCAGACCTCCCCATCTATTATCAATTTTGCAACTGTGTCTGCAAATCTTGTAAAAGCAGTAAGTGTTCTGAAGATTCTGTCACCCACTTTTTAAAATCCTTGTTTCCCATTTTGAATTCTAATAAAATTGTAGTAATGCCTTATTCCTTGATATGTTTCCATTGTGCTGGCATCGGTTCTACAGAGTGGGTATATCTGAAATGTTCCTCGCAACCTTAATGCTACATATTTCATAGCATTGTTCTTAGATTTTATTTCGGACATTTGCCATCACTTTGTATCATTGATCATAACAGTATACAACTATATTTTTATCATCATCATAAACTATTCTCCATTCTTTTTTGTCTAAAAAATCGTGGAGTTGTTCTTCAGAATCTTTGTCCTACATATATCTGATTATTGTTCATGTATTAAAACTTTACATGAAAGTATTGTGGAGAAAGTATTGTTTTCGTAAACATATCTTTTATTCTTATCCATATCTGAGCTTTCCTCATATTTCATACCAATTGTTCTTAGATTTTATTTCGGACATTTGCCATCACTTTGTATCATTGATCATAACAATATGAGACTATATTTTTATCATCATAATAAACTATTCTCCATTCTTTCTGTTCTTAAAAATCATGGAGGTTTTCTTCAGAATCTTTGTCCTACATATATCTGAGTATTGTTCATGTATTATTACTTTACATGAAAGTATTCTAGAGGTCATCATCAGACCTCCCCATCTATTATCAATTTTGTAACCGTGTCTGCAAATCTTGGAAAATCAGAAAGTGTTCTGAAGCTTCTGACACCCACTTTTTGAAATCCTTGTTTCCCATTTTGAATTCTAATAAAATTGTAGTAATGCCACATTCCTTGATATGTTTCCATTGTGCTGGCATCGGTTCTACAGAGTGGGTATATCTGAAATGTTCTTCGCAAACTTAATGCTACATATTTCATAGCATTGTTCTTAGATTTTATTTCGGACATTTGCCATCACTTTGTATCATTGATCATAACAGTATGAGACTATTTTTTTATCATCATATTAAACTATACTCCATTCTTTTTGTTCTAAAAAATCGTGAAGTTTTTCTTCAGAATCTTTGTCCTACATATATCTGATTATTGTCCATGTATTAAAACTTTACATGAAAGTATTGTAGAGAAAGTATTGTTTTCTTAAAAATATCTTTATTTTTATCCATATCTGAGCTTTCCTCAAAAGTTAGTTCTACATTTATCATAGCATTTGCTCTTAAATTTTATTTCGGACATTTGCCATCACTGTGTATCATTGATCATAACAGTATACAACTATATTTTCATCATCTTCTAAACTATTCTCAATTCTTTTTTTTCTAAAAAATCGTGGAGTTGTTCTTCAGAATCTTTGTCCTACATATATCTGATTATTGTTCATGTATTAAAACTTTACATGAAAGTATTGTAAAGAAAGTATTGTTTTCTTAAAAATATCCTTATTTTTATCCATATCTGAGCTTTGCTTAAAAGTTAGTTCTACATTTATCATAGCATTTGCTCTTAAATTTTATTTCGGACATTTGCCATCACTGTGTATCATTGATCATAACAGTATACAACTATATTTTTATCATCATCATAAACTATTCTCCATTCTTTTTTTTTTAAAAAATCGTGGAGTTGTTCTTCAGAATCTTTGTCCTACATATATCTGATTATTGTTCATGTATTAAAACTTTACATGAAAGTATTGTGGAGAAAGTATTGTTTTCGTAAACATATCTTTTATTCTTATCCATATCTGAGCTTTCCTCATATTTCATACCAATTGTTCTTAGATTTTATTTCGGACATTTGCCATCACTTTGTATCATTGATCATAACAGTATGAGACTATATTTTTATCATCATAATAAACTATTCACCATTCTTTCTGTTCTTAAAAATCATGGAGGTTTTCTTCAGAATCTTTGTCCTACATATATCTGAGTATTGTTCATGTATTATTACTTTACATGAAAGTATTCTAGAGGTCATCATCAGACCTCCCCATCTATTATCAATTTTGCAACTGTGTCTGCAAATCTTGTAAAAGCAGTAAGTGTTCTGAAGATTCCGTCACCCACTTTTTAAAATCCTTGTTTCCCATTTTGAATTCTAATAAAATTGTAGTAATGCCTTATTCCTTGATATCTTTCCATTGTGCTGGCATCGGTTCTACAGAGTGGGTATATCTGAAATGTTCCTCGCAACCTTAATGCTACATATTTCATAGCATTGTTCTTAGATTTTATTTCGGACATTTGCCATCACTTTGTATCATTGATCATAACAGTATACAACTATATTTTTATCATCATCATAAACTATTCTCCATTCTTTTTTGTCTAAAAAATCGTGGAGTTGTTCTTCAGAATCTTTGTCCTACATATATCTGATTATTGTTCATGTATTAAAACTTTACATGAAAGTATTGTGGAGAAAGTATTGTTTTCGTAAACATATCTTTATTCTTATCCATATCTGAGCTTTCCTAATATTTCATACCAATTGTTCTTAGATTTTATTTCGGACATTTGCCATCACTTTGTATCATTGATCATAACAGTATGAGACTATATTTTTATCATCATAATAAACTATTCTCCATTCTTTCTGTTCTTAAAAATCATGGAGGTTTTCTTCAGAATCTTTGTCCTACATATATCTGAGTATTGTTCATGTATTATTACTTAACATGAAAGTATTGTAGAGGTCATCATCAGACCTCCCCATCTATTATCAATTTTGCAACTGTGTCTGCAAATCTTGTAAAAGCAGTAAGTGTTCTGAAGATTCTGTCACCCACTTTTTAAAATCCTTGTTTCCCATTTTGAATTCTAATAAAATTGTAGTAATGCCTTATTCCTTGATATCTTTCCATTGTGCTGGCATCGGTTCTACAGAGTGGGTATATCTGAAATGTTCCTCGCAACCTTAATGCTACATATTTCATAGCATTGTTCTTAGATTTTATTTCGGACATTTGCCATCACTTTGTATCATTGATCATAACAGTATACAACTATATTTTTATCATCATCATAAACTATTCTCCATTCTTTTTTGTCTAAAAAATCGTGGAGTTGTTCTTCAGAATCTTTGTCCTACATATATCTGATTATTGTTCATGTATTAAAACTTTACATGAAAGTATTGTGGAGAAAGTATTGTTTTCGTAAACATATCTTTTATTCTTATCCATATCTGAGCTTTCCTCATATTTCATACCAATTGTTCTTAGATTTTATTTCGGACATTTGCCATCACTTTGTATCATTGATCATAACAATATGAGACTATATTTTTATCATCATAATAAACTATTCTCCATTCTTTCTGTTCTTAAAAATCATGGAGGTTTTCTTCAGAATCTTTGTCCTACATATATGTGAGTATTGTTCATGTATTATTACTTTACATGAAAGTATTGTAGAGGTCATCATCAGACCTCCCCATCTATTATCAATTTTGCAACTGTGTCTGCAAATCTTGTAAAAGCAGTAAGTGTTCTGAAGATTCTGTCACCCACTTTTTAAAATCCTTGTTTCCCATTTTGAATTCTAATAAAATTGTAGTAATGCCTTATTCCTTGATATGTTTCCATTGTGCTGGCATCGGTTCTACAGAGTAGGTATATCTGAAATGTTCCTCGCAACCTTAATGCTACATATTTCATAGCATTGTTCTTAGATTTTATTTCGGACATTTGCCATCACTTTGTATCATTGATCATAACAGTATGAGACTATATTTTTATCATCATAATAAACTATTCTCCATTCTTTCTGTTCTTAAAAATCATGGAGGTTTTCTTCAGAATCTTTGTCCTACATATATCTGAGTATTGTTCATGTATTATTACTTTACATGAAAGTATTGTAGAGGTCATCATCAGACCTCCCCATCTATTATCAATTTTACAACTGTGTCTGCAAATCTTGTAAAAGCAGTAAGTGTTCTGAAGATTCTGTCACCCACTTTTTAAAATCCTTGTTTCCCATTTTGAATTCTAATAAAATTGTAGTAATGCCTTATTCCTTGATATCTTTCCATTGTGCTGGCATCGGTTCTACAGAGTGGGTATATCTGAAATGTTCCTCGCAACCTTAATGCTACATATTTCATAGCATTGTTCTTAGATTTTATTTCGGACATTTGCCATCACTTTGTATCATTGATCATAACAGTATACAACTATATTTTTATCATCATCATAAACTATTCTCCATTCTTTTTTGTCTAAAAAATCGTGGAGTTGTTCTTCAGAATCTTTGTCCTACATATATCTGATTATTGTTCATGTATTAAAACTTTACATGAAAGTATTGTGGAGAAAGTATTGTTTTCGTAAACATATCTTTTATTCTTATCCATATCTGAGCTTTCCTCATATTTCATACCAATTGTTCTTAGATTTTATTTCGGACATTTGCCATCACTTTGTATCATTGATCATAACAATATGAGACTATATTTTTATCATCATAATAAACTATTCTCCATTCTTTCTGTTCTTAAAAATCATGGAGCTTTTCTTCAGAATCTTTGTCCTACATATATCTGAGTATTGTTCATGTATTATTACTTTACATGAAAGTATTCTAGAGGTCATCATCAGACCTCCCCATCTATTATCAATTTTGCAACTGTGTCTGCAAATCTTGTAAAAGCAGTAAGTGTTCTGAAGATTCTGTCACCCACTTTTTAAAATCCTTGTTTCCCATTTTGAATTCTAATAAAATTGTAGTAATGCCTTATTCCTTGATATCTTTCCATTGTGCTGGCATCGGTTCTACAGAGTGGGTATATCTGAAATGTTCCTCGCAACCTTAATGCTACATATTTCATAGCATTGTTCTTAGATTTTATTTCGGACATTTGCCATCACTTTGTATCATTGATCATAACAGTATACAACTATATTTTTATCATCATCATAAACTATTCTCCATTCTTTTTTGTCTAAAAAATCGTGGAGTTGTTCTGCAGAATCTTTGTCCTACATATATCTGATTATTGTTCATGTATTAAAACTTTACATGAAAGTATTGTGGAGAAAGTATTGTTTTCGTAAACATATCTTTTATTCTTATCCATATCTGAGCTTTCCTCATATTTCATACCAATTGTTCTTAGATTTTATTTCGGACATTTGCCATCACTTTGTATCATTGATCATAACAATATGAGACTATATTTTTATCATCATAATAAACTATTCTCCATTCTTTCTGTTCTTAAAAATCATGGAGCTTTTCTTCAGAATCTTTGTCCTACATATATCTGAGTATTGTTCATGTATTATTACTTTACATGAAAGTATTGTAGAGGTCATCATCAGACCTCCCCATCTATTATCAATTTTGCAACTGTGTCTGCAAATCTTGTAAAAGCAGTAAGTGTTCTGAAGATTCTGTCACCCACTTTTTAAAATCCTTGTTTCCCATTTTGAATTCTAATAAAATTGTAGTAATGCCTTATTCCTTGATATGTTTCCATTGTGCTGGCATCGGTTCTACAGAGTAGGTATATCTGAAATGTTCCTCGCAACCTTAATGCTACATATTTCATAGCATTGTTCTTAGATTTTATTTCGGACATTTGCCATCACTTTGTATCATTGATCATAACAGTATACAACTATATTTTTATCATCATCATAAACTATTCTCCATTCTTTTTAGTCTAAAAAATCGTGGAGTTGTTCTTCAGAATCTTTGTCCTACATATATCTGATTATTGTTCATGTATTAAAACTTTACATGAAAGTATTGTGGAGAAAGTATTGTTTTCGTAAACATATCTTTTATTCTTATCCATATCTGAGCTTTCCTCATATTTCATACCAATTGTTCTTAGATTTTATTTCGGACATTTGCCATCACTTTGTATCATTGATCATAACAATATGAGACTATATTTTTATCATCATAATAAACTATTCTCCATTCTTTCTGTTCTTAAAAATCATGGAGGTTTTCTTCAGAATCTTTGTCCTACATATATCTGAGTATTGTTCATGTATTATTACTTTACATGAAAGTATTCTAGAGGTCATCATCAGACCTCCCCATCTATTATCAATTTTGTAACCGTGTCTGCAAATCTTGGAAAATCAGAAAGTAATCTGAAGCTTCTGACACCCACATTTGAAATCCTTGTTTCCCATTTTGAATTCTAATAAAATTGTAGTAATGCCTTATTCCTTGATATGTTTCCATTGTGCTGGCATCGGTTCTACAGAGTGGGTATATCTGAAATGTTCCTCGCAACCTTAATGCTACATATTTCATAGCATTGTTCTTAGATTTTATTTCGGACATTTGCCATCACTTTGTATCATTGATCATAACAGTATACAACTATATTTTTATCATCATCATAAACTATTCTCCATTCTTTTTTGTCTAAAAAATCGTGGAGTTGTTCTTCAGAATCTTTGTCCTACATATATCTGATTATTGTTCATGTATTAAAACTTTACATGAAAGTATTGTGGAGAAAGTATTGTTTTCGTAAACATATCTTTTATTCTTATCCATATCTGAGCTTTCCTCATATTTCATACCAATTGTTCTTAGATTTTATTTCGGACATTTGCCATCACTTTGTATCATTGATCATAACAATATGAGACTATATTTTTATCATCATAATAAACTATTCTCCATTCTTTCTGTTCTTAAAAATCATGGAGGTTTTCTTCAGAATCTTTGTCCTACATATATCTGAGTATTGTTCATGTATTATTACTTTACATGAAAGTATTGTAGAGGTCATCATCAGACCTCCCCATCTATTATCAATTTTGCAACTGTGTCTGCAAATCTTGTAAAAGCAGTAAGTGTTCTGAAGATTCCGTCACCCACTTTTTAAAATCCTTGTTTCCCATTTTGAATTCTAATAAAATTGTAGTAATGCCTTATTCCTTGATATCTTTCCATTGTGCTGGCATCGGTTCTACAGAGTGGGTATATCTGAAACGTTCCTCGCAACCTTAATGCTACATATTTCATAGCATTGTTCTTAGATTTTATTTCGGACATTTGCCATCACTTTGTATCATTGATCATAACAGTATACAACTATATTTTTATCATCATCATAAACTATTCTCCATTCTTTTTTGTCTAAAAAATCGTGGAGTTGTTCTTCAGAATCTTTGTCCTACATATATCTGATTATTGTTCATGTATTAAAACTTTACATGAAAGTATTGTGGAGAAAGTATTGTTTTCGTAAACATATCTTTATTCTTATCCATATCTGAACTTTCCTCATATTTAATACCAATTGTTCTTAGATTTTATTTCGGACATTTGCCATCACTTTGTATCATTGATCATAACAGTATGAGACTATATTTTTATCATCATAATAAACTATTCTCCATTCTTTCTGTTCTTAAAAATCATGGAGGTTTTCTTCAGAATCTTTGTCCTACATATATGTGAGTATTGTTCATGTATTATTACTTTACATGAAAGTATTGTAGAGGTCATCATCAAACCTCCCCATCTATTATCAATTTTGCAACTGTGTCTGCAAATCTTGTAAAAGCAGTAAGTGTTCTGAAGATTCTGTCACCCACTTTTTAAAATCCTTGTTTCCCATTTTGAATTCTAATAAAATTGTAGTAATGCCTTATTCCTTGATATGTTTCCATTGTGCTGGCATCGGTTCTACAGAGTGGGTATATCTGAAATGTTCCTCGCAACCTTAATGCTACATATTTCATAGCATTGTTCTTAGATTTTATTTCGGACATTTGCCATCACTTTGTATCATTGATCATAACAGTATACAACTATATTTTTATCATCATCATAAACTATTCTCCATTCTTTTTTGTCTAAAAAATCGTGGAGTTGTTCTTCAGAATCTTTGTCCTACATATATCTGATTATTGTTCATGTATTAAAACTTTACATGAAAGTATTGTGGAGAAAGTATTGTTTTCGTAAACATATCTTTTATTCTTATCCATATCTGAGCTTTCCTCGTATTTCATACCAATTGTTCTTAGATTTTATTTCGGACATTTGCCATCACTTTGTATCATTGATCATAACAATATGAGACTATATTTTTATCATCATAATAAACTATTCTCCATTCTTTCTGTTCTTAAAAATCATGGAGGTTTTCTTCAGAATCTTTGTCCTACATATATCTGAGTATTGTTCATGTATTATTACTTTACATGAAAGTATTCTAGAGGTCATCATCAGACCTCCCCATCTATTATCAATTTTGTAACCGTGTCTGCAAATCTTGGAAAATCAGAAAGTGTTCTGAAGCTTCTGACACCCACTTTTTGAAATCCTTGTTTCCCATTTTGAATTCGAATAAAATTGTAGTAATGCCTTATTCCTTGATATGTTTCCATTGTGCTGGCATCGGTTCTACAGAGTGGGTATATCTGAAATGTTCCTCGCAACCTTAATGCTACATATTTCATAGCATTGTTCTTAGATTTTATTTCGGACATTTGCCATCACTTTGTATCATTGATCATAACAGTATACAACTATATTTTTATCATCATCATAAACTATTCTCCATTCTTTTTTTTCTAAAAAATCGTGGAGTTGTTCTTCAGAATCTTTGTCCTACATATATCTGATTATTGTTCATGTATTAAAACTTTACATGAAAGTATTGTGGAGAAAGTATTGTTTTCGTAAACATATCTTTTATTCTTATCCATATCTGAGCTTTCCTCATATTTCATACCAATTGTTCTTAGATTTTATTTCGGACATTTGCCATCACTTTGTATCATTGATCATAACAATATGAGACTATATTTTTATCATCATAATAAACTATTCTCCATTCTTTCTGTTCTTAAAAATCATGGAGGTTTTCTTCAGAATCTTTGTCCTACATATATCTGAGTATTGTTCATGTATTATTACTTTACATGAAAGTATTCTAGAGGTCATCATCAGACCTCCCCATCTATTATCAATTTTGTAACCGTGTCTGCAAATCTTGGAAAATCAGAAAGTGTTCTGAAGCTTCTGACACCCACTTTTTGAAATCCTTGTTTCCCATTTTGAATTCTAATAAAATTGTAGTAATGCCTTATTCCTTGATATGTTTCCATTGTGCTGGCATCGGTTCTACAGAGTGGGTATATCTGAAATGTTCCTCGCAACCTTAATGCTACATATTTCATAGCATTGTTCTTAGATTTTATTTCGGACATTTGCCATCACTTTGTATCATTGATCATAACAGTATACAACTATATTTTTATCATCATCATAAACTATTCTCCATTCTTTTTTGTCTAAAAAATCGTGGAGTTGTTCTTCAGAATCTTTGTCCTACATATATCTGATTATTGTTCATGTATTAAAACTTTACATGAAAGTATTGTGGAGAAAGTATTGTTTTCGTAAACATATCTTTTATTCTTATCCATATCTGAGCTTTCCTCATATTTCATACCAATTGTTCTTAGATTTTATTTCGGACATTTGCCATCACTTTGTATCATTGATCATAACAATATGAGACTATATTTTTATCATCATAATAAACTATTCTCCATTCTTTCTGTTCTTAAAATCATGGAGGTTTTCTTCAGAATCTTTGTCCTACATATATCTGAGTATTGTTCATGTATTATTACTTTACATGAAAGTATTCTAGAGGTCATCATCAGACCTCCCCATCTATTATCAATTTTGTAACCGTGTCTGCAAATCTTGGAAAATCAGAAAGTGTTCTGAAGCTTCTGACACCCACTTTTTGAAATCCTTGTTTCCCATTTTGAATTCTAATAAAATTGTAGTAATGCCACATTCCTTGATATGTTTCCATTGTGCTGGCATCGGTTCTACAGAGTGGGTATATCTGAAATGTTCTTCGCAAACTTAATGCTACATATTTCATAGCATTGTTCTTAGATTTTATTTCGGACATTTGCCATCACTTTGTATCATTGATCATAACAGTATGAGACTTTTTTTTTATCATCATATTAAACTATACTCCATTCTTTTTGTTCTAAAAAATCGTGAAGTTTTTTTTCAGAATCTTTGTCCTACATATATCTGATTATTGTCCATGTATTAAAACTTTACATGAAAGTATTGTAGAGAAAGTATTGTTTTCTTAAAAATATCTTTATTTTTATCCATATCTGAGCTTTCTTCAAAAGTTAGTTCTACATTTATCATAGCATTTGCTCTTAAATTTTATTTCGGACTTTGCCATCACTGTGTATCATTGATCATAACAGTATACAACTATATTTTCATCATCTTCTAAACTATTCTCAATTCTTTTTTTTTCTAAAAAATCGTGAAGTTGTTCTTCAGAATCTTTGTCCTACATATATCTGATTATTGTTCATGTATTAAAACTTTACATGAAAGTATTGTAGAGAAAGTATTGTTTTCTTAAAAATATCCTTATTTTTATCCATATCTGAGCTTTGCTTAAAAGTTAGTTCTACATTTATCATAGCATTTGCTCTTAAATTTTATTTCGGACATTTGCCATCACTTTGTATCATTGATCATAACAGTATACAACTATATTTTTATTATCATCATAAACTATTCTCCATTCTTTTTTTCTAAAAAATCGTGGAGTTGTTCTTCAGAATCTTTGTCCTACATATATCTGATTATTGTTCATGTATTAAAACTTTACATGAAAGTATTGTGGAGAAAGTATTGTTTTCGTAAACATATCTTTTATTCTTATCCATATCTGAGCTTTCCTCATATTTCATACCAATTGTTCTTAGATTTTATTTCGGACATTTGCCATCACTTTGTATCATTGATCATAACAATATGAGACTATATTTTTATCATCATAATAAACTATTCTCCATTCTTTCTGTTCTTAAAAATCATGGAGGTTTTCTTCAGAATCTTTGTCCTACATATATCTGAGTATTGTTCATGTATTATTACTTTACATGAAAGTATTCTAGAGGTCATCATCAGACCTCCCCATCTATTATCAATTTTGTAACCGTGTCTGCAAATCTTGGAAAATCAGAAAGTGTTCTGAAGCTTCTGACACCCACTTTTTGAAATCCTTGTTTCCCATTTTGAATTCTAATAAAATTGTAGTAATGCCACATTCCTTGATATGTTTTCATTGTGCTGGCATCGGTTCTACAGAGTGGGTATATCTGAAATGTTCTTCGCAAACTTAATGCTACATATTTCATAGCATTGTTCTTAGATTTTATTTCGGACATTTGCCATCACTTTGTATCATTGATCATAACAGTATGAGACTATTTTTTTTATCATCATATTAAACTATACTCCATTTTTTTTGTTCTAAAAAATCGTGAAGTTTTTTTTCAGAATCTTTGTCCTACATATATCTGATTATTGTCCATGTATTAAAACTTTACATGAAAGTATTGTAGAGAAAGTATTGTTTTCTTAAAAATATCTTTATTTTTATCCATATCTGAGCTTTCTTCAAAAGTTAGTTCTACATTTATCATAGCATTTGCTCTTAAATTTTATTTCGGACATTTGCCATCACTGTGTATCATTGATCATAACATTTTACAACTATATTTTCATCATCTTCTAAACTATTCTCAATTCTTTTTTTCTAAAAAATTGTGAAGTTGTTCTTCAGAATCTTTGTCCTACATATATCTGATTATTGTTCATGTAATAAAACTTTACATGAAAGTATTGTAGAGAAAGTATTGTTTTCTTAAAAATATCCTTATTTTTATCCATATCTGAGCTTTGCTTAAAAGTTAGTTCTACATTTATCATAGCATTTGCTCTTAAATTTTATTTCCGACATTTGCCATCACTGTGTATCATTGATCATAACAGTATACAACTATATTTTTATTATCATCATAAACTATTCTCCATTCTTTTTTTTCTAAAAAATCGTGGAGTTGTTCTTCAGAATCTTTGTCCTACATATATCTGATTATTGTTCATGTATTAAAACTTTACATGAAAGTATTGTAGAGAAAGTATTGTTTTCTTAAAAATATCCTTATTTTTATCCATATCTGAGTTTTGCTTAAAAGTTAGTTCTACATTTATCATAGCATTTGCTCTTAAATTTTATTTCGGACATTTGCCATCACTGTGTATCATTGATCATAACAGTATACAACTATATTTTTATCATCATCATAAACTATCCTCCATTCTTTTTTTTTTCTAAAAAATCGTGGAGTTGTTCTTCAGAATCTTTGTCCTACATATATCTGATTATTGTTCATGTATTAAAACTTTACATGAAAGTATTGTAGAGAAAGTATTGTTTTCTTAAAAATATCCTTATTTTTATCCATATCTGAGTTTTGCTTAAAAGTTAGTTCTACATTTATCATAGCATTTGCTCTTAAATTTTATTTCGGACATTTGCCATCACTGTGTATCATTGATCATAACAGTATACAACTATATTTTTATTATCATCATAAACTATTCTCCATTCTTTTTTTTTCTAAAAAATCGTGGAGTTGTTCTTCAGAATCTTTGTCCTACATATATCTGATTATTGTCCATGTATTAAAACTTTACATGAAAGTATTGTAGAGAAAGTATTGTTTTCTTAAAAATATCTTTATTTTTATCCATATCTGAGCTTTCTTCAAAAGTTAGTTCTACATTTATCATAGCATTTGCTCTTAAATTTTATTTCGGATATTTGCCATCACTGTGTATCATTGATCATAACAGTATACAACTATATTTTCATCATCTTCTAAACTATTCTCAATTCTTTTTTTTCTAAAAAATCGTGAAGTTGTTCTTCAGAATCTTTGTCCTACATATATCTGATTATTGTTCATGTATTAAAACTTTACATGAAAGTATTGTAGAGAAAGTATTGTTTTCTTAAAAATATCCTTATTTTTATCCATATCTGAGTTTTGCTTAAAAGTTAGTTCTACATTTATCATAGCATTTGCTCTTAAATTTTATTTCGGACATTTGCCATCACTGTGTATTATTGATCATAACAGTATACAACTATATTTTTATCATCATCATAAACTATCCTCCATTCTTTTTTTTTCTAAAAAATCGTGGAGTTGTTCTTCAGAATCTTTGTCCTACATATATCTGATTATTGTTCATGTATTAAAACTTTACATGAAAGTATTGTGGAGAAAGTATTGTTTTCGTAAACATATCTTTATTCTTATCCATATCTGAGCTTTCCTCATATTTCATACCAATTGTTCTTAGATTTTATTTCGGACATTTGCCATCACTTTGTATCATTGATCATAACAATATGAGACTATATTTTTATCATCATAATAAACTATTCTCCATTCTTTCTGTTCTTAAAAATCATGGAGGTTTTCTTCAGAATCTTTGTCCTACATATATCTGAGTATTGTTCATGTATTATTACTTTACATGAAAGTATTGTAGAGGTCATCATCAGACCTCCCCATCTATTATCAATTTTGCAACTGTGTCTGCAAATCTTGTAAAAGCAGTAAGTGTTCTGAAGATTCCGTCACCCACTTTTTAAAATCCTTGTTTCCCATTTTGAATTCTAATAAAATTGTAGTAATGCCTTATTCCTTGATATCTTTCCATTGTGCTGGCATCGGTTCTACAGAGTGGGTATATCTGAAACGTTCCTCGCAACCTTAATGCTACATATTTCATAGCATTGTTCTTAGATTTTATTTCGGACATTTGCCATCACTTTGTATCATTGATCATAACAGTATACAACTATATTTTTATCATCATCATAAACTATTCTCCATTCTTTTTTGTCTAAAAAATCGTGGAGTTGTTCTTCAGAATCTTTGTCCTACATATATCTGATTATTGTTCATGTATTAAAACTTTACATGAAAGTATTGTGGAGAAAGTATTGTTTTCGTAAACATATCTTTATTCTTATCCATATCTGAGCTTTCCTCATATTTCATACCAATTGTTCTTAGATTTTATTTCGGACATTTGCCATCACTTTGTATCATTGATCATAACAGTATGAGACTATATTTTTATCATCATAATAAACTATTCTCCATTCTTTCTGTTCTTAAAAATCATGGAGGTTTTCTTCAGAATCTTTGTCCTACATATATGTGAGTATTGTTCATGTATTATTACTTTACATGAAAGTATTGTAGAGGTCATCATCAAACCTCCCCATCTATTATCAATTTTGCAACTGTGTCTGCAAATCTTGTAAAAGCAGTAAGTGTTCTGAAGATTCTGTCACCCACTTTTTAAAATCCTTGTTTCCCATTTTGAATTCTAATAAAATTGTAGTAATGCCTTATTCCTTGATATGTTTCCATTGTGCTGGCATCGGTTCTACAGAGTGGGTATATCTGAAATGTTCCTCGCAACCTTAATGCTACATATTTCATAGCATTGTTCTTAGATTTTATTTCGGACATTTGCCATCACTTTGTATCATTGATCATAACAGTATACAACTATATTTTTATCATCATCATAAACTATTCTCCATTCTTTTTTGTCTAAAAAATCGTGGAGTTGTTCTTCAGAATCTTTGTCCTACATATATCTGATTATTGTTCATGTATTAAAACTTTACATGAAAGTATTGTGGAGAAAGTATTGTTTTCGTAAACATATCTTTTATTCTTATCCATATCTGAGCTTTCCTCATATTTCATACCAATTGTTCTTAGATTTTATTTCGGACATTTGCCATCACTTTGTATCATTGATCATAACAATATGAGACTATATTTTTATCATCATAATAAACTATTCTCCATTCTTTCTGTTCTTAAAAATCATGGAGGTTTTCTTCAGAATCTTTGTCTTACATATATCTGAGTATTTTTCATGTATTATTACTTTACATGAAAGTATTCTAGAGGTCATCATCAGACCTCCCCATCTATTATCAATTTTGTAACCGTGTCTGCAAATCTTGGAAAATCAGAAAGTGTTCTGAAGCTTCTGACACCCACTTTTTGAAATCCTTGTTTCCCATTTTGAATTCGAATAAAATTGTAGTAATGCCTTATTCCTTGATATGTTTCCATTGTGCTGGCATCGGTTCTACAGAGTGGGTATATCTGAAATGTTCCTCGCAACCTTAATGCTACATATTTCATAGCATTGTTCTTAGATTTTATTTCGGACATTTGCCATCACTTTGTATCATTGATCATAACAGTATACAACTATATTTTTATCATCATCATAAACTATTCTCCATTCTTTTTTGTCTAAAAAATCGTGGAGTTGTTCTTCAGAATCTTTGTCCTACATATATCTGATTATTGTTCATGTATTAAAACTTTACATGAAAGTATTGTGGAGAAAGTATTGTTTTCGTAAACATATCTTTTATTCTTATCCATATCTGAGCTTTCCTCATATTTCATACCAATTGTTCTTAGATTTTATTTCGGACATTTGCCATCACTTTGTATCATTGATCATAACAATATGAGACTATATTTTTATCATCATAATAAACTATTCTCCATTCTTTCTGTTCTTAAAAATCATGGAGGTTTTCTTCAGAATCTTTGTCCTACATATATCTGAGTATTGTTCATGTATTATTACTTTACATGAAAGTATTCTAGAGGTCATCATCAGACCTCCCCATCTATTATCAATTTTGTAACCGTGTCTGCAAATCTTGGAAAATCAGAAAGTGTTCTGAAGCTTCTGACACCCACTTTTTGAAATCCTTGTTTCCCATTTTGAATTCTAATAAAATTGTAGTAATGCCTTATTCCTTGATATGTTTCCATTGTGCTGGCATCGGTTCTACAGAGTGGGTATATCTGAAATGTTCCTCGCAACCTTAATGCTACATATTTCATAGCATTGTTCTTAGATTTTATTTCGGACATTTGCCATCACTTTGTATCATTGATCATAACAGTATACAACTATATTTTTATCATCATCATAAACTATTCTCCATTCTTTTTTGTCTAAAAAATCGTGGAGTTGTTCTTCAGAATCTTTGTCCTACATATATCTGATTATTGTTCATGTATTAAAACTTTACATGAAAGTATTGTGGAGAAAGTATTGTTTTCGTAAACATATCTTTTATTCTTATCCATATCTGAGCTTTCCTCATATTTCATACCAATTGTTCTTAGATTTTATTTCGGACATTTGCCATCACTTTGTATCATTGATCATAACAATATGAGACTATATTTTTATCATCATAATAAACTATTCTCCATTCTTTCTGTTCTTAAAATCATGGAGGTTTTCTTCAGAATCTTTGTCCTACATATATCTGAGTATTGTTCATGTATTATTACTTTACATGAAAGTATTCTAGAGGTCATCATCAGACCTCCCCATCTATTATCAATTTTGTAACCGTGTCTGCAAATCTTGGAAAATCAGAAAGTGTTCTGAAGCTTCTGACACCCACTTTTTGAAATCCTTGTTTCCCATTTTGAATTCTAATAAAATTGTAGTAATGCCACATTCCTTGATATGTTTCCATTGTGCTGGCATCGGTTCTACAGAGTGGGTATATCTGAAATGTTCTTCGCAAACTTAATGCTACATATTTCATAGCATTGTTCTTAGATTTTATTTCGGACATTTGCCATCACTTTGTATCATTGATCATAACAGTATGAGACTATTTTTTTTATCATCATATTAAACTATACTCCATTCTTTTTGTTCTAAAAAATCGTGAAGTTTTTTTTCAGAATCTTTGTCCTACATATATCTGATTATTGTCCATGTATTAAAACTTTACATGAAAGTATTGTAGAGAAAGTATTGTTTTCTTAAAAATATCTTTATTTTTATCCATATCTGAGCTTTCTTCAAAAGTTAGTTCTACATTTATCATAGCATTTGCTCTTAAATTTTATTTCGGACTTTGCCATCACTGTGTATCATTGATCATAACAGTATACAACTATATTTTCATCATCTTCTAAACTATTCTCAATTCTTTTTTTTCTAAAAAATCGTGAAGTTGTTCTTCAGAATCTTTGTCCTACATATATCTGATTATTGTTCATGTATTAAAACTTTACATGAAAGTATTGTAGAGAAAGTATTGTTTTCTTAAAAATATCCTTATTTTTATCCATATCTGAGCTTTGCTCAAAAGTTAGTTCTACATTTATCATAGCATTTGCTCTTAAATTTTATTTCGGACATTTGCCATCACTTTGTATCATTGATCATAACAGTATACAACTATATTTTTATTATCATCATAAACTATTCTCCATTATTTTTTTTTCTAAAAAATCGTGGAGTTGTTCTTCAGAATCTTTGTCCTACATATATCTGATTATTGTTCATGTATTAAAACTTTACATGAAAGTATTGTGGAGAAAGTATTGTTTTCGTAAACATATCTTTTATTCTTATCCATATCTGAGCTTTCCTCATATTTCATACCAATTGTTCTTAGATTTTATTTCGGACATTTGCCATCACTTTGTATCATTGATCATAACAATATGAGACTATATTTTTATCATCATAATAAACTATTCTCCATTCTTTCTGTTCTTAAAAATCATGGAGGTTTTCTTCAGAATCTTTGTCCTACATATATCTGAGTATTGTTCATGTATTATTACTTTACATGAAAGTATTCTAGAGGTCATCATCAGACCTCCCCATCTATTATCAATTTTGTAACCGTGTCTGCAAATCTTGGAAAATCAGAAAGTGTTCTGAAGCTTCTGACACCCACTTTTTGAAATCCTTGTTTCCCATTTTGAATTCTAATAAAATTGTAGTAATGCCACATTCCTTGATATGTTTTCATTGTGCTGGCATCGGTTCTACAGAGTGGGTATATCTGAAATGTTCTTCGCAAACTTAATGCTACATATTTCATAGCATTGTTCTTAGATTTTATTTCGGACATTTGCCATCACTTTGTATCATTGATCATAACAGTATGAGACTATTTTTTTTATCATCATATTAAACTATACTCCATTTTTTTTGTTCTAAAAAATCGTGAAGTTTTTTTTCAGAATCTTTGTCCTACATATATCTGATTATTGTCCATGTATTAAAACTTTACATGAAAGTATTGTAGAGAAAGTATTGTTTTCTTAAAAATATCTTTATTTTTATCCATATCTGAGCTTTCTTCAAAAGTTAGTTCTACATTTATCATAGCATTTGCTCTTAAATTTTATTTCGGACATTTGCCATCACTGTGTATCATTGATCATAACATTTTACAACTATATTTTCATCATCTTCTAAACTATTCTCAATTCTTTTTTTCTAAAAAATTGTGAAGTTGTTCTTCAGAATCTTTGTCCTACATATATCTGATTATTGTTCATGTAATAAAACTTTACATGAAAGTATTGTAGAGAAAGTATTGTTTTCTTAAAAATATCCTTATTTTTATCCATATCTGAGCTTTGCTTAAAAGTTAGTTCTACATTTATCATAGCATTTGCTCTTAAATTTTATTTCGGACATTTGCCATCACTGTGTATCATTGATCATAACAGTATACAACTATATTTTTATTATCATCATAAACTATTCTCCATTCTTTTTTTTCTAAAAAATCGTGGAGTTGTTCTTCAGAATCTTTGTCCTACATATATCTGATTATTGTTCATGTATTAAAACTTTACATGAAAGTATTGTAGAGAAAGTATTGTTTTCTTAAAAATATCCTTATTTTTATCCATATCTGAGTTTTGCTTAAAAGTTAGTTCTACATTTATCATAGCATTTGCTCTTAAATTTTATTTCGGACATTTGCCATCACTGTGTATCATTGATCATAACAGTATACAACTATATTTTTATCATCATCATAAACTATCCTCCATTCTTTTTTTTTTTAAAAAAATCGTGGAGTTGTTCTTCAGAATCTTTGTCCTACATATATCTGATTATTGTTCATGTATTAAAACTTTACATGAAAGTATTGTAGAGAAAGTATTGTTTTCTTAAAAATATCCTTATTTTTATCCATATCTGAGCTTTGCTCAAAAGTTAGTTCTACATTTATCATAGCATTTGCTCTTAAATTTTATTTCGGACATTTGCCATCACTTTGTATCATTGATCATAACAGTATACAACTATATTTTTATTATCATCATAAACTATTCTCCATTATTTTTTTTTCTAAAAAATCGTGGAGTTGTTCTTCAGAATCTTTGTCCTACATATATCTGATTATTGTTCATGTATTAAAACTTTACATGAAAGTATTGTGGAGAAAGTATTGTTTTCGTAAACATATCTTTTATTCTTATCCATATCTGAGCTTTCCTCATATTTCATACCAATTGTTCTTAGATTTTATTTCGGACATTTGCCATCACTTTGTATCATTGATCATAACAATATGAGACTATATTTTTATCATCATAATAAACTATTCTCCATTCTTTCTGTTCTTAAAAATCATGGAGGTTTTCTTCAGAATCTTTGTCCTACATATATCTGAGTATTGTTCATGTATTATTACTTTACATGAAAGTATTCTAGAGGTCATCATCAGACCTCCCCATCTATTATCAATTTTGTAACCGTGTCTGCAAATCTTGGAAAATCAGAAAGTGTTCTGAAGCTTCTGACACCCACTTTTTGAAATCCTTGTTTCCCATTTTGAATTCTAATAAAATTGTAGTAATGCCACATTCCTTGATATGTTTTCATTGTGCTGGCATCGGTTCTACAGAGTGGGTATATCTGAAATGTTCTTCGCAAACTTAATGCTACATATTTCATAGCATTGTTCTTAGATTTTATTTCGGACATTTGCCATCACTTTGTATCATTGATCATAACAGTATGAGACTATTTTTTTTATCATCATATTAAACTATACTCCATTTTTTTTGTTCTAAAAAATCGTGAAGTTTTTTTTCAGAATCTTTGTCCTACATATATCTGATTATTGTCCATGTATTAAAACTTTACATGAAAGTATTGTAGAGAAAGTATTGTTTTCTTAAAAATATCTTTATTTTTATCCATATCTGAGCTTTCTTCAAAAGTTAGTTCTACATTTATCATAGCATTTGCTCTTAAATTTTATTTCGGACATTTGCCATCACTGTGTATCATTGATCATAACATTTTACAACTATATTTTCATCATCTTCTAAACTATTCTCAATTCTTTTTTTCTAAAAAATTGTGAAGTTGTTCTTCAGAATCTTTGTCCTACATATATCTGATTATTGTTCATGTAATAAAACTTTACATGAAAGTATTGTAGAGAAAGTATTGTTTTCTTAAAAATATCCTTATTTTTATCCATATCTGAGCTTTGCTTAAAAGTTAGTTCTACATTTATCATAGCATTTGCTCTTAAATTTTATTTCGGACATTTGCCATCACTGTGTATCATTGATCATAACAGTATACAACTATATTTTTATTATCATCATAAACTATTCTCCATTCTTTTTTTTCTAAAAAATCGTGGAGTTGTTCTTCAGAATCTTTGTCCTACATATATCTGATTATTGTTCATGTATTAAAACTTTACATGAAAGTATTGTAGAGAAAGTATTGTTTTCTTAAAAATATCCTTATTTTTATCCATATCTGAGTTTTGCTTAAAAGTTAGTTCTACATTTATCATAGCATTTGCTCTTAAATTTTATTTCGGACATTTGCCATCACTGTGTATCATTGATCATAACAGTATACAACTATATTTTTATCATCATCATAAACTATCCTCCATTCTTTTTTTTTTCTAAAAAATCGTGGAGTTGTTCTTCAGAATCTTTGTCCTACATATATCTGATTATTGTTCATGTATTAAAACTTTACATGAAAGTATTGTAGAGAAAGTATTGTTTTCTTAAAAATATCCTTATTTTTATCCATATCTGAGTTTTGCTTAAAAGTTAGTTCTACATTTATCATAGCATTTGCTCTTAAATTTTATTTCGGACATTTGCCATCACTGTGTATCATTGATCATAACAGTATACAACTATATTTTTATTATCATCATAAACTATTCTCCATTCTTTTTTTTCTAAAAAATCGTGGAGTTGTTCTTCAGAATCTTTGTCCTACATATATCTGATTATTGTCCATGTATTAAAACTTTACATGAAAGTATTGTAGAGAAAGTATTGTTTTCTTAAAAATATCTTTATTTTTATCCATATCTGAGCTTTCTTCAAAAGTTAGTTCTACATTTATCATAGCATTTGCTCTTAAATTTTATTTCGGATATTTGCCATCACTGTGTATCATTGATCATAACAGTATACAACTATATTTTCATCATCTTCTAAACTATTCTCAATTCTTTTTTTTCTAAAAAATCGTGAAGTTGTTCTTCAGAATCTTTGTCCTACATATATCTGATTATTGTTCATGTATTAAAACTTTACATGAAAGTATTGTAGAGAAAGTATTGTTTTCTTAAAAATATCCTTATTTTTATCCATATCTGAGTTTTGCTTAAAAGTTAGTTCTACATTTATCATAGCATTTGCTCTTAAATTTTATTTCGGACATTTGCCATCACTGTGTATCATTGATCATAACAGTATACAACTATATTTTTATCATCATCATAAACTATCCTCCATTCTTTTTTTTTCTAAAAAATCGTGGAGTTGTTCTTCAGAATCTTTGTCCTACATATATCTGATTATTGTTCATGAATTAAAACTTTACATGAAAGTATTGTGGAGAAAGTATTGTTTTCGTAAACATATCTTTATTCTTATCCATATCTGAGCTTTCCTCATATTTCATACCAATTGTTCTTAGATTTTATTTCGGACATTTGCCATCACTTTGTATCATTGATCATAACAATATGAGACTATATTTTTATCATCATAATAAACTATTCTCCATTCTTTCTGTTCTTAAAAATCATGGAGGTTTTCTTCAGAATCTTTGTCCTACATATATCTGAGTATTGTTCATGTATTATTACTTTACATGAAAGTATTGTAGAGGTCATCATCAGACCTCCCCATCTATTATCAATTTTGCAACTGTGTCTGCAAATCTTGTAAAAGCAGTAAGTGTTCTGAAGATTCCGTCACCCACTTTTTAAAATCCTTGTTTCCCATTTTGAATTCTAATAAAATTGTAGTAATGCCTTATTCCTTGATATCTTTCCATTGTGCTGGCATCGGTTCTACAGAGTGGGTATATCTGAAACGTTCCTCGCAACCTTAATGCTACATATTTCATAGCATTGTTCTTAGATTTTATTTCGGACATTTGCCATCACTTTGTATCATTGATCATAACAGTATACAACTATATTTTTATCATCATCATAAACTATTCTCCATTCTTTTTTGTCTAAAAAATCGTGGAGTTGTTCTTCAGAATCTTTGTCCTACATATATCTGATTATTGTTCATGTATTAAAACTTTACATGAAAGTATTGTGGAGAAAGTATTGTTTTCGTAAACATATCTTTATTCTTATCCATATCTGAGCTTTCCTCATATTTCATACCAATTGTTCTTAGATTTTATTTCGGACATTTGCCATCACTTTGTATCATTGATCATAACAGTATGAGACTATATTTTTATCATCATAATAAACTATTCTCCATTCTTTCTGTTCTTAAAAATCATGGAGGTTTTCTTCAGAATCTTTGTCCTACATATATGTGAGTATTGTTCATGTATTATTACTTTACATGAAAGTATTGTAGAGGTCATCATCAAACCTCCCCATCTATTATCAATTTTGCAACTGTGTCTGCAAATCTTGTAAAAGCAGTAAGTGTTCTGAAGATTCTGTCACCCACTTTTTAAAATCCTTGTTTCCCATTTTGAATTCTAATAAAATTGTAGTAATGCCTTATTCCTTGATATGTTTCCATTGTGCTGGCATCGGTTCTACAGAGTGGGTATATCTGAAATGTTCCTCGCAACCTTAATGCTACATATTTCATAGCATTGTTCTTAGATTTTATTTCGGACATTTGCCATCACTTTGTATCATTGATCATAACAGTATACAACTATATTTTTATCATCATCATAAACTATTCTCCATTCTTTTTTGTCTAAAAAATCGTGGAGTTGTTCTTCAGAATCTTTGTCCTACATATATCTGATTATTGTTCATGTATTAAAACTTTACATGAAAGTATTGTGGAGAAAGTATTGTTTTCGTAAACATATCTTTTATTCTTATCCATATCTGAGCTTTCCTCATATTTCATACCAATTGTTCTTAGATTTTATTTCGGACATTTGCCATCACTTTGTATCATTGATCATAACAATATGAGACTATATTTTTATCATCATAATAAACTATTCTCCATTCTTTCTGTTCTTAAAAATCATGGAGGTTTTCTTCAGAATCTTTGTCTTACATATATCTGAGTATTGTTCATGTATTATTACTTTACATGAAAGTATTCTAGAGGTCATCATCAGACCTCCCCATCTATTATCAATTTTGTAACCGTGTCTGCAAATCTTGGAAAATCAGAAAGTGTTCTGAAGCTTCTGACACCCACTTTTTGAAATCCTTGTTTCCCATTTTGAATTCGAATAAAATTGTAGTAATGCCTTATTCCTTGATATGTTTCCATTGTGCTGGCATCGGTTCTACAGAGTGGGTATATCTGAAATGTTCCTCGCAACCTTAATGCTACATATTTCATAGCATTGTTCTTAGATTTTATTTCGGACATTTGCCATCACTTTGTATCATTGATCATAACAGTATACAACTATATTTTTATCATCATCATAAACTATTCTCCATTCTTTTTTGTCTAAAAAATCGTGGAGTTGTTCTTCAGAATCTTTGTCCTACATATATCTGATTATTGTTCATGTATTAAAACTTTACATGAAAGTATTGTGGAGAAAGTATTGTTTTCGTAAACATATCTTTTATTCTTATCCATATCTGAGCTTTCCTCATATTTCATACCAATTGTTCTTAGATTTTATTTCGGACATTTGCCATCACTTTGTATCATTGATCATAACAATATGAGACTATATTTTTATCATCATAATAAACTATTCTCCATTCTTTCTGTTCTTAAAATCATGGAGGTTTTCTTCAGAATCTTTGTCCTACATATATCTGAGTATTGTTCATGTATTATTACTTTACATGAAAGTATTCTAGAGGTCATCATCAGACCTCCCCATCTATTATCAATTTTGTAACCGTGTCTGCAAATCTTGGAAAATCAGAAAGTGTTCTGAAGCTTCTGACACCCACTTTTTGAAATCCTTGTTTCCCATTTTGAATTCTAATAAAATTGTAGTAATGCCACATTCCTTGATATGTTTCCATTGTGCTGGCATCGGTTCTACAGAGTGGGTATATCTGAAATGTTCTTCGCAAACTTAATGCTACATATTTCATAGCATTGTTCTTAGATTTTATTTCGGACATTTGCCATCACTTTGTATCATTGATCATAACAGTATGAGACTATTTTTTTTATCATCATATTAAACTATACTCCATTCTTTTTGTTCTAAAAAATCGTGAAGTTTTTTTTCAGAATCTTTGTCCTACATATATCTGATTATTGTTCATGTAATAAAACTTTACATGAAAGTATTGTAGAGAAAGTATTGTTTTCTTAAAAATATCCTTATTTTTATCCATATCTGAGCTTTGCTTAAAAGTTAGTTCTACATTTATCATAGCATTTGCTCTTAAATTTTATTTCGGACATTTGCCATCACTGTGTATCATTGATGATAACAGTATACAACTATATTTTTATTATCATCATAAACTATTCTCCATTCTTTTTTTTCTAAAAAATCGTGGAGTTGTTCTTCAGAATCTTTGTCCTACATATATCTGATTATTGTCCATGTATTAAAACTTTACATGAAAGTATTGTAGAGAAAGTATTGTTTTCTTAAAAATATCTTTATTTTTATCCATATCTGAGCTTTCTTCAAAAGTTAGTTCTACATTTATCATAGCATTTGCTCTTAAATTTTATTTCGGATATTTGCCATCACTGTGTATCATTGATCATAACAGTATACAACTATATTTTCATCATCTTCTAAACTATTCTCAATTCTTTTTTTTCTAAAAAATCGTGAAGTTGTTCTTCAGAATCTTTGTCCTACATATATCTGATTATTGTTCATGTATTAAAACTTTACATGAAAGTATTGTGGAGAAAGTATTGTTTTCGTAAACATATCTTTATTCTTATCCATATCTGAGCTTTCCTCATATTTCATACCAATTGTTCTTAGATTTTATTTCGGACATTTGCCATCACTTTGTATCATTGATCATAACAATATGAGACTATATTTTTATCATCATAATAAACTATTCTCCATTCTTTCTGTTCTTAAAAATCATGGAGGTTTTCTTCAGAATCTTTGTCCTACATATATCTGAGTATTGTTCATGTATTATTACTTTACATGAAAGTATTGTAGAGGTCATCATCAGACCTCCCCATCTATTATCAATTTTGCAACTGTGTCTGCAAATCTTGTAAAAGCAGTAAGTGTTCTGAAGATTCCGTCACCCACTTTTTAAAATCCTTGTTTCCCATTTTGAATTCTAATAAAATTGTAGTAATGCCTTATTCCTTGATATCTTTCCATTGTGCTGGCATCGGTTCTACAGAGTGGGTATATCTGAAACGTTCCTCGCAACCTTAATGCTACATATTTCATAGCATTGTTCTTAGATTTTATTTCGGACATTTGCCATCACTTTGTATCATTGATCATAACAGTATACAACTATATTTTTATCATCATCATAAACTATTCTCCATTCTTTTTTGTCTAAAAAATCGTGGAGTTGTTCTTCAGAATCTTTGTCCTACATATATCTGATTATTGTTCATGTATTAAAACTTTACATGAAAGTATTGTGGAGAAAGTATTGTTTTCGTAAACATATCTTTATTCTTATCCATATCTGAGCTTTCCTCATATTTCATACCAATTGTTCTTAGATTTTATTTCGGACATTTGCCATCACTTTGTATCATTGATCATAACAGTATGAGACTATATTTTTATCATCATAATAAACTATTCTCCATTCTTTCTGTTCTTAAAAATCATGGAGGTTTTCTTCAGAATCTTTGTCCTACATATATGTGAGTATTGTTCATGTATTATTACTTTACATGAAAGTATTGTAGAGGTCATCATCAAACCTCCCCATCTATTATCAATTTTGCAACTGTGTCTGCAAATCTTGTAAAAGCAGTAAGTGTTCTGAAGATTCTGTCACCCACTTTTTAAAATCCTTGTTTCCCATTTTGAATTCTAATAAAATTGTAGTAATGCCTTATTCCTTGATATGTTTCCATTGTGCTGGCATCGGTTCTACAGAGTGGGTATATCTGAAATGTTCCTCGCAACCTTAATGCTACATATTTCATAGCATTGTTCTTAGATTTTATTTCGGACATTTGCCATCACTTTGTATCATTGATCATAACAGTATACAACTATATTTTTATCATCATCATAAACTATTCTCCATTCTTTTTTGTCTAAAAAATCGTGGAGTTGTTCTTCAGAATCTTTGTCCTACATATATCTGATTATTGTTCATGTATTAAAACTTTACATGAAAGTATTGTGGAGAAAGTATTGTTTTCGTAAACATATCTTTTATTCTTATCCATATCTGAGCTTTCCTCATATTTCATACCAATTGTTCTTAGATTTTATTTCGGACATTTGCCATCACTTTGTATCATTGATCATAACAATATGAGACTATATTTTTATCATCATAATAAACTATTCTCCATTCTTTCTGTTCTTAAAAATCATGGAGGTTTTCTTCAGAATCTTTGTCCTACATATATCTGAGTATTGTTCATGTATTATTACTTTACATGAAAGTATTCTAGAGGTCATCATCAGACCTCCCCATCTATTATCAATTTTGTAACCGTGTCTGCAAATCTTGGAAAATCAGAAAGTGTTCTGAAGCTTCTGACACCCACTTTTTGAAATCCTTGTTTCCCATTTTGAATTCGAATAAAATTGTAGTAATGCCTTATTCCTTGATATGTTTCCATTGTGCTGGCATCGGTTCTACAGAGTGGGTATATCTGAAATGTTCCTCGCAACCTTAATGCTACATATTTCATAGCATTGTTCTTAGATTTTATTTCGGACATTTGCCATCACTTTGTATCATTGATCATAACAGTATACAACTATATTTTTATCATCATCATAAACTATTCTCCATTCTTTTTTGTCTAAAAAATCGTGGAGTTGTTCTTCAGAATCTTTGTCCTACATATATCTGATTATTGTTCATGTATTAAAACTTTACATGAAAGTATTGTGGAGAAAGTATTGTTTTCGTAAACATATCTTTTATTCTTATCCATATCTGAGCTTTCCTCATATTTCATACCAATTGTTCTTAGATTTTATTTCGGACATTTGCCATCACTTTGTATCATTGATCATAACAATATGAGACTATATTTTTATCATCATAATAAACTATTCTCCATTCTTTCTGTTCTTAAAAATCATGGAGGTTTTCTTCAGAATCTTTGTCCTACATATATCTGAGTATTGTTCATGTATTATTACTTTACATGAAAGTATTCTAGAGGTCATCATCAGACCTCCCCATCTATTATCAATTTTGTAACCGTGTCTGCAAATCTTGGAAAATCAGAAAGTGTTCTAAAGCTTCTGACACCCACTTTTTGAAATCCTTGTTTCCCATTTTGAATTCTAATAAAATTGTAGTAATGCCTTATTCCTTGATATGTTTCCATTGTGCTGGCATCGGTTCTACAGAGTGGGTATATCTGAAATGTTCCTCGCAACCTTAATGCTACATATTTCATAGCATTGTTCTTAGATTTTATTTCGGACATTTGCCATCACTTTGTATCATTGATCATAACAGTATACAACTATATTTTTATCATCATCATAAACTATTCTCCATTCTTTTTTGTCTAAAAAATCGTGGAGTTGTTCTTCAGAATCTTTGTCCTACATATATCTGATTATTGTTCATGTATTAAAACTTTACATGAAAGTATTGTGGAGAAAGTATTGTTTTCGTAAACATATCTTTTATTCTTATCCATATCTGAGCTTTCCTCATATTTCATACCAATTGTTCTTAGATTTTATTTCGGACATTTGCCATCACTTTGTATCATTGATCATAACAATATGAGACTATATTTTTATCATCATAATAAACTATTCTCCATTCTTTCTGTTCTTAAAATCATGGAGGTTTTCTTCAGAATCTTTGTCCTACATATATCTGAGTATTGTTCATGTATTATTACTTTACATGAAAGTATTCTAGAGGTCATCATCAGACCTCCCCATCTATTATCAATTTTGTAACCGTGTCTGCAAATCTTGGAAAATCAGAAAGTGTTCTGAAGCTTCTGACACCCACTTTTTGAAATCCTTGTTTCCCATTTTGAATTCTAATAAAATTGTAGTAATGCCACATTCCTTGATATGTTTCCATTGTGCTGGCATCGGTTCTACAGAGTGGGTATATCTGAAATGTTCTTCGCAAACTTAATGCTACATATTTCATAGCATTGTTCTTAGATTTTATTTCGGACATTTGCCATCACTTTGTATCATTGATCATAACAGTATGAGACTATTTTTTTTATCATCATATTAAACTATACTCCATTCTTTTTGTTCTAAAAAATCGTGAAGTTTTTTTTCAGAATCTTTGTCCTACATATATCTGATTATTGTCCATGTATTAAAACTTTACATGAAAGTATTGTAGAGAAAGTATTGTTTTCTTAAATATCTTTATTTTTATCCATATCTGAGCTTTCTTCAAAAGTTAGTTCTACATTTATCATAGCATTTGCTCTTAAATTTTATTTCGGACTTTGCCATCACTGTGTATCATTGATCATAACAGTATACAACTATATTTTCATCATCTTCTAAACTATTCTCAATTCTTTTTTTTCTAAAAAATCGTGAAGTTGTTCTTCAGAATCTTTGTCCTACATATATCTGATTATTGTTCATGTATTAAAACTTTACATGAAAGTATTGTGGAGAAAGTATTGTTTTCTTAAAAATATCCTTATTTTTATCCATATCTGAGCTTTGCTTAAAAGTTAGTTCTACATTTATCATAGCATTTGCTCTTAAATTTTATTTCGGACATTTGCCATCACTTTGTATCATTGATCATAACAGTATACAACTATATTTTTATCATCATCATAAACTATTCTCCATTCTTTTTTGTCTAAAAAATCGTGGAGTTGTTCTTCAGAATCTTTGTCCTACATATATCTGATTATTGTTCATGTATTAAAACTTTACATGAAAGTATTGTGGAGAAAGTATTGTTTTCGTAAACATATCTTTATTCTTATCCATATCTGAGCTTTCCTCATATTTCATACCAATTGTTCTTAGATTTTATTTCGGACATTTGCCATCACTTTGTATCATTGATCATAACAGTATGAGACTATATTTTTATCATCATAATAAACTATTCTCCATTCTTTCTGTTCTTAAAAATCATGGAGGTTTTCTTCAGAATCTTTGTCCTACATATATGTGAGTATTGTTCATGTATTATTACTTTACATGAAAGTATTGTAGAGGTCATCATCAAACCTCCCCATCTATTATCAATTTTGCAACTGTGTCTGCAAATCTTGTAAAAGCAGTAAGTGTTCTGAAGATTCTGTCACCCACTTTTTAAAATCCTTGTTTCCCATTTTGAATTTTAATAAAATTGTAGTAATGCCTTATTCCTTGATATGTTTCCATTGTGCTGGCATCGGTTCTACAGAGTGGGTATATCTGAAATGTTCCTCGCAACCTTAATGCTACATATTTCATAGCATTGTTCTTAGATTTTATTTCGGACATTTGCCATCACTTTGTATCATTGATCATAACAGTATACAACTATATTTTTATCATCATCATAAACTATTCTCCATTCTTTTTTGTCTAAAAAATCGTGGAGTTGTTCTTCAGAATCTTTGTCCTACATATATCTGATTATTGTTCATGTATTAAAACTTTACATGAAAGTATTGTGGAGAAAGTATTGTTTTCGTAAACATATCTTTTATTCTTATCCATATCTGAGCTTTCCTCATATTTCATACCAATTGTTCTTAGATTTTATTTCGGACATTTGCCATCACTTTGTATCATTGATCATAACAATATGAGACTATATTTTTATCATCATAATAAACTATTCTCCATTCTTTCTGTTCTTAAAAATCATGGAGGTTTTCTTCAGAATCTTTGTCCTACATATATCTGAGTATTGTTCATGTATTATTACTTTACATGAAAGTATTCTAGAGGTCATCATCAGACCTCCCCATCTATTATCAATTTTGTAACCGTGTCTGCAAATCTTGGAAAATCAGAAAGTGTTCTGAAGCTTCTGACACCCACTTTTTGAAATCCTTGTTTCCCATTTTGAATTCGAATAAAATTGTAGTAATGCCTTATTCCTTGATATGTTTCCATTGTGCTGGCATCGGTTCTACAGAGTGGGTATATCTGAAATGTTCCTCGCAACCTTAATGCTACATATTTCATAGCATTGTTCTTAGATTTTATTTCGGAAATTTGCCATCACTTTGTATCATTGATCATAACAGTATACAACTATATTTTTATCATCATCATAAACTATTCTCCATTCTTTTTTGTCTAAAAAATCGTGGAGTTGTTCTTCAGAATCTTTGTCCTACATATATCTGATTATTGTTCATGTATTAAAACTTTACATGAAAGTATTGTGGAGAAAGTATTGTTTTCGTAAACATATCTTTTATTCTTATCCATATCTGAGCTTTCCTCATATTTCATACCAATTGTTCTTAGATTTTATTTCGGACATTTGCCATCACTTTGTATCATTGATCATAACAATATGAGACTATATTTTTATCATCATAATAAACTATTCTCCATTCTTTCTGTTCTTAAAAATCATGGAGGTTTTCTTCAGAATCTTTGTCCTACATATATCTGAGTATTGTTCATGTATTATTACTTTACATGAAAGTATTCTAGAGGTCATCATCAGACCTCCCCATCTATTATCAATTTTGTAACCGTGTCTGCAAATCTTGGAAAATCAGAAAGTGTTCTAAAGCTTCTGACACCCACTTTTTGAAATCCTTGTTTCCCATTTTGAATTCTAATAAAATTGTAGTAATGCCTTATTCCTTGATATGTTTCCATTGTGCTGGCATCGGTTCTACAGAGTGGGTATATCTGAAATGTTCCTCGCAACCTTAATGCTACATATTTCATAGCATTGTTCTTAGATTTTATTTCGGACATTTGCCATCACTTTGTATCATTGATCATAACAGTATACAACTATATTTTTATCATCATCATAAACTATTCTCCATTCTTTTTTGTCTAAAAAATCGTGGAGTTGTTCTTCAGAATCTTTGTCCTACATATATCTGATTATTGTTCATGTATTAAAACTTTACATGAAAGTATTGTGGAGAAAGTATTGTTTTCGTAAACATATCTTTTATTCTTATCCATATCTGAGCTTTCCTCATATTTCATACCAATTGTTCTTAGATTTTATTTCGGACATTTGCCATCACTTTGTATCATTGATCATAACAATATGAGACTATATTTTTATCATCATAATAAACTATTCTCCATTCTTTCTGTTCTTAAAATCATGGAGGTTTTCTTCAGAATCTTTGTCCTACATATATCTGAGTATTGTTCATGTATTATTACTTTACATGAAAGTATTCTAGAGGTCATCATCAGACCTCCCCATCTATTATCAATTTTGTAACCGTGTCTGCAAATCTTGGAAAATCAGAAAGTGTTCTGAAGCTTCTGACACCCACTTTTTGAAATCCTTGTTTCCCATTTTGAATTCTAATAAAATTGTAGTAATGCCACATTCCTTGATATGTTTCCATTGTGCTGGCATCGGTTCTACAGAGTGGGTATATCTGAAATGTTCTTCGCAAACTTAATGCTACATATTTCATAGCATTGTTCTTAGATTTTATTTCGGACATTTGCCATCACTTTGTATCATTGATCATAACAGTATGAGACTATTTTTTTTATCATCATATTAAACTATACTCCATTCTTTTTGTTCTAAAAAATCGTGAAGTTTTTTTTCAGAATCTTTGTCCTACATATATCTGATTATTGTCCATGTATTAAAACTTTACATGAAAGTATTGTAGAGAAAGTATTGTTTTCTTAAAAATATCTTTATTTTTATCCATATCTGAGCTTTCTTCAAAAGTTAGTTCTACATTTATCATAGCATTTGCTCTTAAATTTTATTTCGGACTTTGCCATCACTGTGTATCATTGATCATAACAGTATACAACTATATTTTCATCATCTTCTAAACTATTCTCAATTCTTTTTTTTCTAAAAAATCGTGAAGTTGTTCTTCAGAATCTTTGTCCTACATATATCTGATTATTGTTCATGTATTAAAACTTTACATGAAAGTATTGTGGAGAAAGTATTGTTTTCTTAAAAATATCCTTATTTTTATCCATATCTGAGCTTTGCTTAAAAGTTAGTTCTACATTTATCATAGCATTTGCTCTTAAATTTTATTTCGGACATTTGCCATCACTGTGTATCATTGATCATAACAGTATACAACTATATTTTTATTATCATCATAAACTATTCTCCATTCTTTTTTTTCTAAAAAATCGTGGAGTTGTTCTTCAGAATCTTTGTCCTACATATATCTGATTATTGTTCATGTATTAAAACTTTACATGAAAGTATTGTGGAGAAAGTATTGTTTTCGTAAACATATCTTTATTCTTATCCATATCTGAGCTTTCCTCATATTTCATACCAATTGTTCTTAGATTTTATTTCGGACATTTGCCATCACTTTGTATCATTGATCATAACAGTATGAGACTATATTTTTATCATCATAATAAACTATTCTCCATTCTTTCTGTTCTTAAAAATCATGGAGGTTTTCTTCAGAATCTTTGTCCTACATATATCTGAGTATTGTTCATGTATTATTACTTTACATGAAAGTATTTTAGAGGTCATCATCAGACCTCCCCATCTATTATCAATTTTGCAACTGTGTCTGCAAATCTTGTAAAAGCAGTAAGTGTTCGGAAGATTCTGTCACCCACTTTTTAAAATCCTTGTTTCCCATTTTGAATTCTAATAAAATTGTAGTAATGCCTTATTCCTTGATATCTTTCCATTGTGCTGGCATCGGTTCTACAGAGTGGGTATATCTGAAATGTTCCTCGCAACCTTAATGCTACATATTTCATAGCATTGTTCTTAGATTTTATTTCGGACATTTGCCATCACTTTGTATCATTGATCATAACAGTATGAGACTATTTTTTTATCATCATATTAAACTATACTCCATTCTTTTTGTTCTAAAAAATCGTGGAGTTTTTCTTCAGAATCTTTGTCCTACATATATCTGATTATTGTTCATGTATTAAAACTTTACATGAAAGTATTGTGGAGAAAGTATTGTTTTCGTAAACATATCTTTATTCTTATCCATATCTGAGCTTTCCTAATATTTCATACCAATTGTTCTTAGATTTTATTTCGGACATTTGCCATCACTTTGTATCATTGATCATAACAGTATGAGACTATATTTTTATTATCATAATAAACTATTCTCCATTCTTTCTGTTCTTAAAAATCATGGAGGTTTTCTTCAGAATCTTTGTCCTACATATATCTGAGTATTGTTCATGTATTATTACTTTACATGAAAGTATTGTAGAGGTCATCATCAGACCTCCCCATCTATTATCAATTTTGCAACTGTGTCTGCAAATCTTGTAAAAGCAGTAAGTGTTCTGAAGATTCCGTCACCCACTTTTTAAAATCCTTGTTTCCCATTTTGAATTCTAATAAAATTGTAGTAATGCCTTATTCCTTGATATCTTTCCATTGTGCTGGCATCGGTTCTACAGAGTGGGTATATCTGAAATGTTCCTCGCAACCTTAATGCTACATATTTCATAGCATTGTTCTTAGATTTTATTTCGGACATTTGCCATCACTTTGTATCATTGATCATAAAAGTATACAACTATATTTTTATCATCATCATAAACTATTCTCCATTCTTTTTTGTCTAAAAAATCGTGGAGTTGTTCTTCAGAATCTTTGTCCTACATATATCTGATTATTGTTCATGTATTAAAACTTTACATGAAAGTATTGTGGAGAAAGTATTGTTTTCGTAAACATATCTTTATTCTTATCCATATCTGAGCTTTCCTCATATTTCATACCAATTGTTCTTAGATTTTATTTCGGACATTTGCCATCACTTTGTATCATTGATCATAACAGTATGAGACTATATTTTTATCATCATAATAAACTATTCTCCATTCTTTCTGTTCTTAAAAATCATGGAGGTTTTCTTCAGAATCTTTGTCCTACATATATCTGAGTATTGTTCATGTATTATTACTTTACATGAAAGTATTGTAGAGGTCATCATCAGACCTCCCCATCTTTTATCAATTTTGCAACTGTGTCTGCAAATCTTGTAAAAGCAGTAAGTGTTCTGAAGATTCTGTCACCCACTTTTTAAAATCCTTGTTTCCCATTTTGAATTCTAATAAAATTGTAGTAATGCCTTATTCCTTGATATGTTTCCATTGTGCTGGCATCGGTTCTACAGAGTGGGTATATCTGAAATGTTCCTCGCAACCTTAATGCTACATATTTCATACCATTGTTCTTAGATTTTATTTCGGACATTTGCCATCACTTTGTATCATTGATCATAACAGTATACAACTATATTTTTATCATCATCATAAACTATTCTCCATTTTTTTTTTGTCTAAAAAATCGTGGAGTTGTTCTTCAGAATCTTTGTCCTACATATATCTGATTATTGTTCATGTATTAAAACTTTACATGAAAGTATTGTGGAGAAAGTATTGTTTTCGTAAACATATCTTTTATTCTTATCCATATCTGAGCTTTCCTCATATTTCATACCAATTGTTCTTAGATTTTATTTCGGACATTTGCCATCACTTTGTATCATTGATCATAACAATATGAGACTATATTTTTATCATCATAATAAACTATTCTCCATTCTTTCTGTTCTTAAAAATCATGGAGGTTTTCTTCAGAATCTTTGTCCTACATATATCTGAGTATTGTTCATGTATTATTACTTTACATGAAAGTATTGTAGAGGTCATCATCAGACCTCCCCATCTATTATCAATTTTGCAACTGTGTCTGCAAATCTTGTAAAAGCAGTAAGTGTTCTGAAGATTCCGTCACCCACTTTTTAAAATCCTTGTTTCCCATTTTGAATTCTAATAAAATTGTAGTAATGCCTTATTCCTTGATATCTTTCCATTGTGCTGGCATCGGTTCTACAGAGTGGGTATATCTGAAATGTTCCTCGCAACCTTAATGCTACATATTTCATAGCATTGTTCTTAGATTTTATTTCGGACATTTGCCATCACTTTGTATCATTGATCATAACAGTATACAACTATATTTTTATCATCATCATAAACTATTCTCCATTCTTTTTTGTCTAAAAAATCGTGGAGTTGTTCTTCAGAATCTTTGTCCTACATATATCTGATTATTGTTCATGTATTAAAACTTTACATGAAAGTATTGTGGAGAAAGTATTGTTTTCGTAAACATATCTTTATTCTTATCCATATCTGAGCTTTCCTAATATTTCATACCAATTGTTCTTAGATTTTATTTCGGACATTTGCCATCACTTTGTATCATTGATCATAACAGTATGAGACTATATTTTTATCATCATAATAAACTATTCTCCATACTTTCTGTTCTTAAAAATCATGGAGGTTTTCTTCAGAATCTTTGTCCTACATATATCTGAGTATTGTTCATGTATTATTACTTTACATGAAAGTATTGTAGAGGTCATCATCAGACCTCCCCATCTATTATCAATTTTGCAACTGTGTCTGCAAATCTTGTAAAAGCAGTAAGTGTTCTGAAGATTCTGTCACCCACTTTTTAAAATCCTTGTTTCCCATTTTGAATTCTAATAAAATTGTAGTAATGCCTTATTCCTTGATATGTTTCCATTGTGCTGGCATCGGTTCTACAGAGTGGGTATATCTGAAATGTTCCTCGCAACCTTAATGCTACATATTTCATAGCATTGTTCTTAGATTTTATTTCGGACATTTGCCATCACTTTGTATCATTGATCATAACAGTATACAACTATATTTTTATCATCATCATAAACTATTCTCCATTCTTTTTTGTCTAAAAAATCGTGGAGTTGTTCTTCAGAATCTTTGTCCTACATATATCTGATTATTGTTCATGTATTAAAACTTTACATGAAAGTATTGTGGAGAAAGTATTGTTTTCGTAAACATATCTTTTATTCTTATCCATATCTGAGCTTTCCTCATATTTCATACCAATTGTTCTTAGATTTTATTTCGGACATTTGCCATCACTTTGTATCATTGATCATAACAATATGAGACTATATTTTTATCATCATAATAAACTATTCTCCATTCTTTCTGTTCTTAAAAATCATGGAGGTTTTCTTCAGAATCTTTGTCCTACATATATCTGAGTATTGTTCATGTATTATTACTTTACATGAAAGTATTCTAGAGGTCATCATCAGACCTCCCCATCTATTATCAATTTTGTAACCGTGTCTGCAAATCTTGGAAAATCAGAAAGTGTTCTGAAGCTTCTGACACCCACTTTTTGAAATCCTTGTTTCCCATTTTGAATTCTAATAAAATTGTAGTAATGCCTTATTCCTTGATATGTTTCCATTGTGCTGGCATCGGTTCTACAGAGTGGGTATATCTGAAATGTTCCTCGCAACCTTAATGCTACATATTTCATAGCATTGTTCTTAGATTTTATTTCGGACATTTGCCATCACTTTGTATCATTGATCATAACAGTATACAACTATATTTTTATCATCATCATAAACTATTCTCCATTCTTTTTTGTCTAAAAAATCGTGGAGTTGTTCTTCAGAATCTTTGTCCTACATATATCTGATTATTGTTCATGTATTAAAACTTTACATGAAAGTATTGTGGAGAAAGTATTGTTTTCGTAAACATATCTTTTATTCTTATCCATATCTGAGCTTTCCTCATATTTCATACCAATTGTTTTTAGATTTTATTTCGGACATTTGCCATCACTTTGTATCATTGATCATAACAATATGAGACTATATTTTTATCATCATAATAAACTATTCTCCATTCTTTCTGTTCTTAAAAATCATGGAGGTTTTCTTCAGAATCTTTGTCCTACATATATCTGAGTATTGTTCATGTATTATTACTTTACATGAAAGTATTCTAGAGGTCATCGTCAGACCTCCCCATCTATTATCAATTTTGTAACCGTGTCTGCAAATCTTGGAAAATCAGAAAGTGTTCTGAAGCTTCTGGCACCCACTTTTTGAAATCCTTGTTTCCCATTTTGAATTCTAATAAAATTGTAGTAATGCCACATTCCTTGATATGTTTCCATTGTGCTGGCATCGGTTCTACAGAGTGGGTATATCTGAAATGTTCCTCGCAAACTTAATGCTACATATTTCATAGCATTGTTCTTAGATTTTATTTCGGACATTTGCCATCACTTTGTATCATTGATCATAACAGTATGAGACTATTTTTTTATCATCATATTAAACTATACTCCATTCTTTTTGTTCTAAAAAATCGTGGAGTTTTTCTTCAGAATCTTTGTCCTACATATATCTGATTATTGTCCATGTATTAAAACTTTACATGAAAGTATTGTAGAGAAAGTATTGTTTTCTTAAAAATATCCTTATTTTTATCCATATCTGAGCTTTCCTCAAAAGTTAGTTCTACATTTATCATAGCTTTTGCTCTTAAATTTTATTTCGGACATTTGCCATCACTGTGTATCATTGATCATAACAGTATACAACTATATTTTTATCATCATCATAAACTATTCTCCATTCTTTTTTTTCTAAAAAATCGTGGAGTTTTTCTTCAGAATCTTTGTCCTACATATATCTGATTATTGTCCATGTATTAAAACTTTACATGAAAGTATTGTAGAGAAAGTATTGTTTTCTTAAAAATATCTTTATTTTTATCCATATCTGAGCTTTCTTCAAAAGTTAGTTCTACATTTATCATAGCATTTGCTCTTAAATTTTATTTCGGATATTTGCCATCACTGTGTATCATTGATCATAACAGTATACAACTATATTTTCATCATCTTCTAAACTATTCTCAATTCTTTTTTTTCTAAAAAATCGTGAAGTTGTTCTTCAGAATCTTTGTCCTACATATATCTGATTATTGTTCATGTATTAAAACTTTACATGAAAGTATTGTAGAGAAAGTATTGTTTTCTTAAAAATATCCTTATTTTTATCCATATCTGAGCTTTGCTTAAAAGTTAGTTCTACATTTATCATAGCATTTGCTCTTAAATTTTATTTCGGACATTTGCCATCACTGTGTATCATTGATCATAACAGTATACAACTATATTTTTATCATCATCATAAACTATCCTCCATTCTTTTTTTTTCTAAAAAATCGTGGAGTTGTTCTTCAGAATCTTTGTCCTACATATATCTGATTATTGTTCATGTATTAAAACTTTACATGAAAGTATTGTGGAGAAAGTATTGTTTTCGTAAACATATCTTTATTCTTATCCATATCTGAGCTTTCCTCATATTTCATACCAATTGTTCTTAGATTTTATTTCGGACATTTGCCATCACTTTGTATCATTGATCATAACAGTATGAGACTATATTTTTATCATCATAATAAACTATTCTCCATTCTTTCTGTTCTTAAAAATCATGGAGGTTTTCTTCAGAATCTTTGTCCTACATATATCTGAGTATTGTTCATGTATTATTACTTTACATGAAAGTATTGTAGAGGTCATCATCAGACCTCCCCATCTATTATCAATTTTGCAACTGTGTCTGCAAATCTTGTAAAAGCAGTAAGTGTTCTGAAGATTCTGTCACCCACTTTTTAAAATCCTTGTTTCCCATTTTTAATTCTAATAAAATTGTAGTAATGCCACATTCCTTGATATGTTTCCATTGTGCTGGCATCGGTTCTACAGAGTGGGTATATCTGAAATGTTCCTCGCAAACTTAATGCTACATATTTCATAGCTTTGTTCTTAGATTTTATTTCGGACATTTGCCATCACTTTGTATCATTGATCATAACAGTATGAGACTATTTTTTTTATCATCATATTAAACTATACTCCATTCTTTTTGTTCTAAAAAATCGTGGAGTTTTTCTTCAGAATCTTTGTCCTACATATATCTGATTATTGTCCATGTATTAAAACTTTACATGAAAGTATTGTAGAGAAAGTATTGTTTTCTTAAAAATATCCTTATTTTTATCCATATCTGAGCTTTCCTCAAAAGTTAGTTCTACATTTATCATAGCATTTGCTCTTAAATTTTATTTCGGACATTTGCCATCACTGTGTATCATTGATCATAACAGTATACAACTATATTTTTATCATCATCATAAACTATTCTCCATTCTTTTTTTTTCTAAAAAATCGTGGAGTTTTTCTTCAGAATCTTTGTCCTACATATATCTGATTATTGTCCATGTATTAAAACTTTACATGAAAGTATTGTAGAGAAAGTATTGATTTCTTAAAAATATCTTTATTTTTATCCATATCTGAGCTTTCTTCAAAAGTTAGTTCTACATTTATCATAGCATTTGCTCTTAAATTTTATTTCGGACATTTGCCATCACTGTGTATCATTGATCATAACAGTATACAACTATATTTTCATCATCTTCTAAACTATTCTCCATTCTTTTTTTTCTAAAAAATCGTGGAGTTGTTCTTCAGAATCTTTTTCCTACATATATCTGATTATTGTTCATGTATTAAAACTTTACATGAAAGTATTGTGGAGAAAGTATTGTTTTCGTAAACATATCTTTATTCTTATCCACATCTGAGCTTTCCTCATATTTCATACCAATTGTTCTTAGATTTTATTTCGGACATTTGCCATCACTTTGTATCATTGATCATAACAGTATGAGACTATATTTTTATCATCATAATAAACTATTCTCCATTCTTTCTGTTCTTAAAAATCATGGAGGTTTTCTTCAGAATCTTTGTCCTACATATATCTGAGTATTGTTCATGTATTATTACTTTACATGAAAGTATTTTAGAGGTCATCATCAGACCTCCCCATCTATTATCAATTTTGCAACTGTGTCTGCAAATCTTGTAAAAGCAGTAAGTGTTCTGAAGATTCTGTCACCCACTTTTTAAAATCCTTGTTTCCCATTTTGAATTCTAATAAAATTGTAGTAATGCCTTATTCCTTGATATGGTTCCATTGTGCTGGCATCGGTTCTACAGAGTGGGTATATCTGAAATGTTCCTCGCAACCTTAATGCTACATATTTCATAGCATTGTTCTTAGATTTTATTTCGGACATTTGCCATCACTTTGTATCATTGATCATAACAGTATGAGACCATTTTTTTATCATCATATTAAACTATACTCCATTCTTTTTGTTCTAAAAAATCGTGGAGTTTTTCTTCAGAATCTTTGTCCTACATATATCTGATTATTGTCCATGTATTAAAACTTTACATGAAAGTATTGTAGAGAAAGTATTGTTTTCTTAAAAATATCTTTATTTTTATCCATATCTGAGCTTTCCTCAAAAATTAGTTGTACATTTATCATAGCATTTGCTCTTAGATTATATTTCGGGCATTTGCCATCACTGTGTATCATTGATCATAACAGTATACAACTTTATTTTTTTCATCATCATAAACTATTCTCCATTCTTTTTTTCTAAAAAATCGTGGAGTTGTTCTTCAGAATCTTTGTCCTACATATATCTGATTATTGTCCATGTATTAAAACTTTACATGAAAGTATTGTAGAGAAAGTATTGTTTTCTTAAAAATATCTTTATTTTTATCCATATCTGAGCTTTCTTCAAAAGTCAGTTCTACATTTATCATAGCATTTGCTCTTAAATTTTATTTCGGACATTTGCCATCACTGTGTATCATTGATCATAACAGTATACAACTATATTTTCATCATCTTCTAAACTATTCTCCATTCTTTTTTTTTTCTAAAAAATCGTGAAGTTGTTCTTCAGAATCTTTGTCCTAAATATATCTGATTATTGTTCATGTATTAAAACTTTACATGAAAGTATTGTGGAGAAAGTATTGTTTTCGTAAACATATCTTTATTCTTATCCATATCTGAGCTTTCCTCATATTTCATACCAATTGTTCTTAGATTTTATTTCGGACATTTGCCATCACTTTGTATCATTGATCATAACAGTATGAGACTATATTTTTATCAACATAATAAACTATTCTCCATTCTTTCTGTTCTTAAAAATCATGGAGGTTTTCTTCAGAATCTTTGTCCTACATATATCTGAGTATTGTTCATGTATTATTACTTTACATGAAAGTATTGTAGAGGTCATCATCAGACCTCCCCATCTATTATCAATTTTGCAACTGTGTCTGCAAATCTTGTAAAAGCAGTAAGTGTTCTGAAGATTCTGTCACCCACTTTTTAAAATCCTTGTTTCCCATTTTGAATTCTAATAAAATTGTAGTAATGCCTTATTCCTTGATATGTTTCCATTGTGCTGGCATCGGTTCTACAGAGTTGGTATATCTGAAATGTTCCTCGCAACCTTAATGCTACATATTTCATAGCATTAATCTTAGATTTTATTTCGGACATTTGCCATCACTTTGTATCATTGATCATAACAGTATGAGACTATTTTTTTATCATCATATTAAACTATACTCCATTCTTTTTGTTCTAAAAAATCGTGGAGTTTTTCTTCAGAATCTTTGTCCTACATATATCTGATTATTGTCCATGTATTAAAACTTTACATGAAAGTATTGTAGAGAAAGTATTGTTTTCTTAAAAATATCTTTATTTTTATCCATATCTGAGCTTTCCTCAAAAGTTAGTTGTACATTTATCATAGCATTTGCTCTTAGATTTTACTTTGGGCATTTGCCATCACTGTGTATCATTGATCATAACAGTATACAACTATATTTTTATCATCATCATAAACTATTCTCCATTCTTTTTTTTCTAAAAAGTCGTGGAGTTGTTCTTCAGAATCTTTGTCCTACATATATCTGATTATTGTTCATGTATTAAAACTTTACATGAAAGTATTGTAGAGAAAGTATTGTTTTCTTAAAAATATCTTTATTTTTATCCATATCTGAGCTTTCTTCAAAAGTTAGTTCTACATTTATCATAGCATTTGCTCTTAAATTTTATTTCGGACATTTGCCATCACTGTGTATCATTGATCATAACAGTATACAACTATATTTTCATCATCTTCTAAACTATTCTCCATTCTTTTTTTTCTAAAAAATCGTGAAGTTGTTCTTCAGAATCTTTGTCCTACATATATCTGATTATTGTTCATGTATTAAAACTTTACATGAAAGTATTGTAGAGAAAGTATTGTTTTCTTAAAAATATCCTTATTTTTATCCATATCTGAGCTTTCTTCAAAAGTTAGTTCTACATTTATCATAGCATTTGCTCTTAAATTTTATTTCGGACATTTGCCATCACTGTGTATCATTGATCATAACAGTATACAACTATATTTTTATCATCATCATAAACTATTCTCCATTCTTTTTTTTCTAAAAAGTCGTGGAGTTGTTCTTCAGAATCTTTGTCCTACATATATCTGATTATTGTTCATGTATTAAAACTTTACATGAAAGTATTGTGGAGAAAGTATTGTTTTCGTAAACATATCTTTATTCTTATCCATATCTGAGCTTTCCTCATATTTCATACCAATTGTTCTTAGATTTTATTTCGGACATTTGCCATCATTGATCATAACAGTATGAGACTATATTTTTATCAACATAATAAACTATTCTCCATTCTTTCTGTTCTTAAAAATCATGGAGGTTTTCTTCAGAATCTTTGTCCTACATATATCTGAGTATTGTTCATGTATTATTACTTTACATGAAAGTATTGTAGAGGTCATCATCAGACCTCCCCATCTATTATCAATTTTGCAACTGTGTCTGCAAATCTTGTAAAAGCAGTAAGTGTTCTGAAGATTCTGTCACCCACTTTTTAAAATCCTTGTTTCCCATTTTGAATTCTAATAAAATTGTAGTAATGCCTTATTCCTTGATATGTTTCCATTGTGCTGGCATCGGTTCTACAGAGTGGGTATATCTGAAATGTTCCTCGCAACCTTAATGCTACATATTTCATAGCATTGTTCTTAGATTTTATTTCGGACATTTGCCATCACTTTGTATCATTGATCATAACAGTATGAGACTATTTTTTTATCATCATATTAAACTATACTCCATTCTTTTTGTTCTAAAAAATTGTGAAGTTTTTCTTCAGAATCTTTGTCCTACATATATCTGATTATTGTCCATGTATTAAAACTTTACATGAAAGTATTGTAAAGAAAGTATTGTTTTCTTAAAAATATCTTTATTTTTATCCATATCTGAGCTTTCCTCAAAAGTTAGTTCTACATTTATCATAGCATTTGCTCTTAAATTTTATTTCGGACATTTGCCATCACTTTGTATCATTGATCATAACAGTATACAACTATATTTTTATCATCATCATAAACTATTCTCCATTCTTTTTTGTCTAAAAAATCGTGGAGTTGTTCTTCAGAATCTTTGTCCTACATATATCTGATTATTGTTCATGTATTAAAACTTTACATGAAAGTATTGTGGAGAAAGTATTGTTTTCGTAAACATATCTTTTATTCTTATCCATATCTGAGCTTTCCTCATATTTCATACCAATTGTTCTTAGATTTTATTTCGGACATTTGCCATCACTTTGTATCATTGATCATAACAATATGAGACTATATTTTTATCATCATAATAAACTATTCTCCATTCTTTCTGTTCTTAAAAATCATGGAGGTTTTCTTCAGAATCTTTGTCCTACATATATCTGAGTATTGGTCATGTATTATTACTTTACATGAAAGTATTCTAGAGGTCATCATCAGACCTCCCCATCTATTATCAATTTTGTAACCGTGTCTGCAAATCTTGGAAAATCAGAAAGTGTTCTGAAGCTTCTGACACCCACTTTTTGAAATCCTTGTTTCCCATTTTGAATTCTAATAAAATTGTAGTAATGCCTTATTCCTTGATATGTTTCCATTGTGCTGGCATCGGTTCTACAGAGTGGGTATATCTGAAATGTTCCTCGCAACCTTAATGCTACATATTTCATAGCATTGTTCTTAGATTTTATTTCGGACATTTGCCATCACTTTGTATCATTGATCATAACAGTATACAACTATATTTTTATCATCATCATAAACTATTCTCCATTCTTTTTTGTCTAAAAAATCGTGGAGTTGTTCTTCAGAATCTTTGTCCTACATATATCTGATTATTGTTCATGTATTAAAACTTTACATGAAAGTATTGTGGAGAAAGTATTGTTTTCGTAAACATATCTTTTATTGTTATCCATATCTGAGCTTTCCTCATATTTCATACCAATTGTTTTTAGATTTTATTTCGGACATTTGCCATCACTTTGTATCATTGATCATAACAATATGAGACTATATTTTTATCATCATAATAAACTATTCTCCATTCTTTCTGTTCTTAAAAATCATGGAGGTTTTCTTCAGAATCTTTGTCCTACATATATCTGAGTATTGTTCATGTATTATTACTTTACATGAAAGTATTCTAGAGGTCATCATCAGACCTCCCCATCTATTATCAATTTTGTAACCGTGTCTGCAAATCTTGGAAACTCAGTAAGTGTTCTGAAGCTTCTGACACCCACTTTTTGAAATCCTTGTTTCCCATTTTTAATTCTAATAAAATTGTAGTAATGCCACATTCCTTGATATGTTTCCATTGTGCTGGCATCGGTTCTACAGAGTGGGTATATCTGAAATGTTCCTCGCAACCTTAATGCTACATATTTCATAGCTTTGTTCTTAGATTTTATTTCGGACATTTGCCATCACTTTGTATCATTGATCATAACAGTATGAGACTATTTTTTTTATCATCATATTAAACTATACTCCATTCTTTTTGTTCTAAAAAATCGTGGAGTTTTTCTTCAGAATCTTTGTCCTACATATATCTGATTATTGTCCATGTATTAAAACTTTACATGAAAGTATTGTAGAGAAAGTATTGTTTTCTTAAAAATATCCTTATTTTTATCCATATCTGAGCTTTCCTCAAAAGTTAGTTCTACATTTATCATAGCATTTGCTCTTAAATTTTATTTCGGACATTTGCCATCACTGTGTATCATTGATCATAACAGTATACAACTATATTTTTATCATCATCATAAACTATTCTCCATTCTTTTTTTTTTCTAAAAAATCGTGGAGTTTTTCTTCAGAATCTTTGTCCTACATATATCTGATTATTGTCCATGTATTAAAACTTTACATGAAAGTATTGTAGAGAAAGTATTGATTTCTTAAAAATATCTTTATTTTTATCCATATCTGAGCTTTCTTCAAAAGTTAGTTCTACATTTATCATAGCATTTGCTCTTAAATTTTATTTCGGACATTTGCCATCACTGTGTATCATTGATCATAACAGTATACAACTATATTTTCATCATCTTCTAAACTATTCTCCATTCTTTTTTTTCTAAAAAATCGTGGAGTTGTTCTTCAGAATCTTTGTCCTACATATATCTGATTATTGTTCATGTATTAAAACTTTACATGAAAGTATTGTGGAGAAAGTATTGTTTTCGTAAACATATCTTTATTCTTATCCACATCTGAGCTTTCCTCATATTTCATACCAATTGTTCTTAGATTTTATTTCGGACATTTGCCATCACTTTGTATCATTGATCATAACAGTATGAGACTATATTTTTATCATCATAATAAACTATTCTCCATTCTTTCTGTTCTTAAAAATCATGGAGGTTTTCTTCAGAATCTTTGTCCTACATATATCTGAGTATTGTTCATGTATTATTACTTTACATGAAAGTATTGTAGAGGTCATCATCAGACCTCCCCATCTATTATCAATTTTGCAACTGTGTCTGCAAATCTTGTAAAAGCAGTAAGTGTTCTGAAGATTCTGTCACCCACTTTTTAAAATCCTTGTTTCCCATTTTGAATTCTAATAAAATTGTAGTAATGCCTTATTCCTTGATATGTTTCCATTGTGCTGGCATCGGTTCTACAGAGTGGGTATATCTGAAATGTTCCTCGCAACCTTAATGCTACATATTTCATAGCATTGTTCTTAGATTTTATTTCGGACATTTGCCATCACTTTGTATCATTGATCATAACAGTATGAGACTATTTTTTTATCATCATATTAAACTATACTCCATTCTTTTTGTTCTAAAAAATCGTGGAGTTTTTCTTCAGAATCTTTGTCCTACATATATCTGATTATTGTCCATGTATTAAAACTTTACATGAAAGTATTGTAGAGAAAGTATTGTTTTCTTAAAAATATCTTTATTTTTATCCATATCTGAGCTTTCCTCAAAAATTAGTTGTACATTTATCATAGCATTTGCTCTTAGATTATATTTCGGGCATTTGCCATCACTGTGTATCATTGATCATAACAGTATACAACTATATTTTTTTCATCATCATAAACTATTCTCCATTCTTTTTTTCTAAAAAATCGTGGAGTTGTTCTTCAGAATCTTTGTCCTACATATATCTGATTATTGTCCATGTATTAAAACTTTACATGAAAGTATTGTAGAGAAAGTATTGTTTTCTTAAAAATATCTTTATTTTTATCCATATCTGAGCTTTCTTCAAAAGTCAGTTCTACATTTATCATAGCATTTGCTCTTAAATTTTATTTCGGACATTTGCCATCACTGTGTATCATTGATCATAACAGTATACAACTATATTTTCATCATCTTCTAAACTATTCTCCATTCTTTTTTTTCTAAAAAATCGTGAAGTTGTTCTTCAGAATCTTTGTCCTAAATATATCTGATTATTGTTCATGTATTAAAACTTTACATGAAAGTATTGTGGAGAAAGTATTGTTTTCGTAAACATATCTTTATTCTTATCCATATCTGAGCTTTCCTCATATTTCATACCAATTGTTCTTAGATTTTATTTCGGACATTTGCCATCACTTTGTATCATTGATCATAACAGTATGAGACTATATTTTTATCAACATAATAAACTATTCTCCATTCTTTCTGTTCTTAAAAATCATGGAGGTTTTCTTCAGAATCTTTGTCCTACATATATCTGATTATTGTCCATGTATTAAAACTTTACATGAAAGTATTGTAGAGAAAGTATTGTTTTCTTAAAAATATCCTTATTTTTATCCATATCTGAGCTTTCCTCAAAAGTTAGTTCTACATTTATCATAGCATTTGCTCTTAAATTTTATTTCGGACATTTGCCATCACTGTGTATCATTGATCATAACAGTATACAACTATATTTTTATCATCATCATAAACTATTCTCCATTCTTTTTTGTCTAAAAAATCGTGGAGTTGTTCTTCAGAATCTTTGTCCTACATATATCTGATTATTGTTCATGTATTAAAACTTTACATGAAAGTATTGTGGAGAAAGTATTGTTTTCGTAAACATATCTTTTATTCTTATCCATATCTGAGCTTTCCTCATATTTCATACCAATTGTTTTTAGATTTTATTTCGGACATTTGCCATCACTTTGTATCATTGATCATAACAATATGAGACTATATTTTTATCATCATAATAAACTATTCTCCATTCTTTCTGTTCTTAAAAATCATGGAGGTTTTCTTCAGAATCTTTGTCCTACATATATCTGAGTATTGTTCATGTATTATTACTTTACATGAAAGTATTCTAGAGGTCATCGTCAGACCTCCCCATCTATTATCAATTTTGTAACCGTGTCTGCAAATCTTGGAAAATCAGAAAGTGTTCTGAAGCTTCTGGCACCCACTTTTTGAAATCCTTGTTTCCCATTTTGAATTCTAATAAAATTGTAGTAATGCCACATTCCTTGATATGTTTCCATTGTGCTGGCATCGGTTCTACAGAGTGGGTATATCTGAAATGTTCCTCGCAAACTTAATGCTACATATTTCATAGCATTGTTCTTAGATTTTATTTCGGACATTTGCCATCACTTTGTATCATTGATCATAACAGTATGAGACTATTTTTTTTATCATCATATTAAACTATACTCCATTCTTTTTGTTCTAAAAAATCGTGGAGTTTTTCTTCAGAATCTTTGTCCTACATATATCTGATTATTGTCCATGTATTAAAACTTTACATGAAAGTATTGTAGAGAAAGTATTGTTTTCTTAAAAATATCCTTATTTTTATCCATATCTGAGCTTTCCTCAAAAGTTAGTTCTACATTTATCATAGCTTTTGCTCTTAAATTTTATTTCGGACATTTGCCATCACTGTGTATCATTGATCATAACAGTATACAACTATATTTTTATCATCATCATAAACTATTCTCCATTCTTTTTTTTCTAAAAAATCGTGGAGTTTTTCTTCAGAATCTTTGTCCTACATATATCTGATTATTGTCCATGTATTAAAACTTTACATGAAAGTATTGTAGAGAAAGTATTGTTTTCTTAAAAATATCTTTATTTTTATCCATATCTGAGCTTTCTTCAAAAGTTAGTTCTACATTTATCATAGCATTTGCTCTTAAATTTTATTTCGGATATTTGCCATCACTGTGTATCATTGATCATAACAGTATACAACTATATTTTCATCATCTTCTAAACTATTCTCAATTCTTTTTTTTCTAAAAAATCGTGAAGTTGTTCTTCAGAATCTTTGTCCTACATATATCTGATTATTGTTCATGTATTAAAACTTTACATGAAAGTATTGTAGAGAAAGTATTGTTTTCTTAAAAATATCCTTATTTTTATCCATATCTGAGCTTTGCTTAAAAGTTAGTTCTACATTTATCATAGCATTTGCTCTTAAATTTTATTTCGGACATTTGCCATCACTGTGTATCATTGATCATAACAGTATACAACTATATTTTTATCATCATCATAAACTATCCTCCATTCTTTTTTTTTCTAAAAAATCGTGGAGTTGTTCTTCAGAATCTTTGTCCTACATATATCTGATTATTGTTCATGTATTAAAACTTTACATGAAAGTATTGTGGAGAAAGTATTGTTTTCGTAAACATATCTTTATTCTTATCCATATCTGAGCTTTCCTCATATTTCATACCAATTGTTCTTAGATTTTATTTCGGACATTTGCCATCACTTTGTATCATTGATCATAACAGTATGAGACTATATTTTTATCATCATAATAAACTATTCTCCATTCTTTCTGTTCTTAAAAATCATGGAGGTTTTCTTCAGAATCTTTGTCCTACATATATCTGAGTATTGTTCATGTATTATTACTTTACATGAAAGTATTGTAGAGGTCATCATCAGACCTCCCCATCTATTATCAATTTTGCAACTGTGTCTGCAAATCTTGTAAAAGCAGTAAGTGTTCTGAAGATTCTGTCACCCACTTTTTAAAATCCTTGTTTCCCATTTTTAATTCTAATAAAATTGTAGTAATGCCACATTCCTTGATATGTTTCCATTGTGCTGGCATCGGTTCTACAGAGTGGGTATATCTGAAATGTTCCTCGCAAACTTAATGCTACATATTTCATAGCTTTGTTCTTAGATTTTATTTCGGACATTTGCCATCACTTTGTATCATTGATCATAACAGTATGAGACTATTTTTTTTATCATCATATTAAACTATACTCCATTCTTTTTGTTCTAAAAAATCGTGGAGTTTTTCTTCAGAATCTTTGTCCTACATATATCTGATTATTGTCCATGTATTAAAACTTTACATGAAAGTATTGTAGAGAAAGTATTGTTTTCTTAAAAATATCCTTATTTTTATCCATATCTGAGCTTTCCTCAAAAGTTAGTTCTACATTTATCATAGCATTTGCTCTTAAATTTTATTTCGGACATTTGCCATCACTGTGTATCATTGATCATAACAGTATACAACTATATTTTTATCATCATCATAAACTATTCTCCATTCTTTTTTTTTCTAAAAAATCGTGGAGTTTTTCTTCAGAATCTTTGTCCTACATATATCTGATTATTGTCCATGTATTAAAACTTTACATGAAAGTATTGTAGAGAAAGTATTGATTTCTTAAAAATATCTTTATTTTTATCCATATCTGAGCTTTCTTCAAAAGTTAGTTCTACATTTATCATAGCATTTGCTCTTAAATTTTATTTCGGACATTTGCCATCACTGTGTATCATTGATCATAACAGTATACAACTATATTTTCATCATCTTCTAAACTATTCTCCATTCTTTTTTTTCTAAAAAATCGTGGAGTTGTTCTTCAGAATCTTTTTCCTACATATATCTGATTATTGTTCATGTATTAAAACTTTACATGAAAGTATTGTGGAGAAAGTATTGTTTTCGTAAACATATCTTTATTCTTATCCACATCTGAGCTTTCCTCATATTTCATACCAATTGTTCTTAGATTTTATTTCGGACATTTGCCATCACTTTGTATCATTGATCATAACAGTATGAGACTATATTTTTATCATCATAATAAACTATTCTCCATTCTTTCTGTTCTTAAAAATCATGGAGGTTTTCTTCAGAATCTTTGTCCTACATATATCTGAGTATTGTTCATGTATTATTACTTTACATGAAAGTATTTTAGAGGTCATCATCAGACCTCCCCATCTATTATCAATTTTGCAACTGTGTCTGCAAATCTTGTAAAAGCAGTAAGTGTTCTGAAGATTCTGTCACCCACTTTTTAAAATCCTTGTTTCCCATTTTGAATTCTAATAAAATTGTAGTAATGCCTTATTCCTTGATATGGTTCCATTGTGCTGGCATCGGTTCTACAGAGTGGGTATATCTGAAATGTTCCTCGCAACCTTAATGCTACATATTTCATAGCATTGTTCTTAGATTTTATTTCGGACATTTGCCATCACTTTGTATCATTGATCATAACAGTATGAGACCATTTTTTTATCATCATATTAAACTATACTCCATTCTTTTTGTTCTAAAAAATCGTGGAGTTTTTCTTCAGAATCTTTGTCCTACATATATCTGATTATTGTCCATGTATTAAAACTTTACATGAAAGTATTGTAGAGAAAGTATTGTTTTCTTAAAAATATCTTTATTTTTATCCATATCTGAGCTTTCCTCAAAAATTAGTTGTACATTTATCATAGCATTTGCTCTTAGATTATATTTCGGGCATTTGCCATCACTGTGTATCATTGATCATAACAGTATACAACTTTATTTTTTTCATCATCATAAACTATTCTCCATTCTTTTTTTCTAAAAAATCGTGGAGTTGTTCTTCAGAATCTTTGTCCTACATATATCTGATTATTGTCCATGTATTAAAACTTTACATGAAAGTATTGTAGAGAAAGTATTGTTTTCTTAAAAATATCTTTATTTTTATCCATATCTGAGCTTTCTTCAAAAGTCAGTTCTACATTTATCATAGCATTTGCTCTTAAATTTTATTTCGGACATTTGCCATCACTGTGTATCATTGATCATAACAGTATACAACTATATTTTCATCATCTTCTAAACTATTCTCCATTCTTTTTTTTTTCTAAAAAATCGTGAAGTTGTTCTTCAGAATCTTTGTCCTAAATATATCTGATTATTGTTCATGTATTAAAACTTTACATGAAAGTATTGTGGAGAAAGTATTGTTTTCGTAAACATATCTTTATTCTTATCCATATCTGAGCTTTCCTCATATTTCATACCAATTGTTCTTAGATTTTATTTCGGACATTTGCCATCACTTTGTATCATTGATCATAACAGTATGAGACTATATTTTTATCAACATAATAAACTATTCTCCATTCTTTCTGTTCTTAAAAATCATGGAGGTTTTCTTCAGAATCTTTGTCCTACATATATCTGAGTATTGTTCATGTATTATTACTTTACATGAAAGTATTGTAGAGGTCATCATCAGACCTCCCCATCTATTATCAATTTTGCAACTGTGTCTGCAAATCTTGTAAAAGCAGTAAGTGTTCTGAAGATTCTGTCACCCACTTTTTAAAATCCTTGTTTCCCATTTTGAATTCTAATAAAATTGTAGTAATGCCTTATTCCTTGATATGTTTCCATTGTGCTGGCATCGGTTCTACAGAGTTGGTATATCTGAAATGTTCCTCGCAACCTTAATGCTACATATTTCATAGCATTAATCTTAGATTTTATTTCGGACATTTGCCATCACTTTGTATCATTGATCATAACAGTATGAGACTATTTTTTTATCATCATATTAAACTATACTCCATTCTTTTTGTTCTAAAAAATCGTGGAGTTTTTCTTCAGAATCTTTGTCCTACATATATCTGATTATTGTCCATGTATTAAAACTTTACATGAAAGTATTGTAGAGAAAGTATTGTTTTCTTAAAAATATCTTTATTTTTATCCATATCTGAGCTTTCCTCAAAAGTTAGTTGTACATTTATCATAGCATTTGCTCTTAGATTTTACTTTGGGCATTTGCCATCACTGTGTATCATTGATCATAACAGTATACAACTATATTTTTATCATCATCATAAACTATTCTCCATTCTTTTTTTTCTAAAAAGTCGTGGAGTTGTTCTTCAGAATCTTTGTCCTACATATATCTGATTATTGTTCATGTATTAAAACTTTACATGAAAGTATTGTAGAGAAAGTATTGTTTTCTTAAAAATATCTTTATTTTTATCCATATCTGAGCTTTCTTCAAAAGTTAGTTCTACATTTATCATAGCATTTGCTCTTAAATTTTATTTCGGACATTTGCCATCACTGTGTATCATTGATCATAACAGTATACAACTATATTTTCATCATCTTCTAAACTATTCTCCATTCTTTTTTTTCTAAAAAATCGTGAAGTTGTTCTTCAGAATCTTTGTCCTACATATATCTGATTATTGTTCATGTATTAAAACTTTACATGAAAGTATTGTAGAGAAAGTATTGTTTTCTTAAAAATATCCTTATTTTTATCCATATCTGAGCTTTCTTCAAAAGTTAGTTCTACATTTATCATAGCATTTGCTCTTAAATTTTATTTCGGACATTTGCCATCACTGTGTATCATTGATCATAACAGTATACAACTATATTTTTATCATCATCATAAACTATTCTCCATTCTTTTTTTTCTAAAAAGTCGTGGAGTTGTTCTTCAGAATCTTTGTCCTACATATATCTGATTATTGTTCATGTATTAAAACTTTACATGAAAGTATTGTGGAGAAAGTATTGTTTTCGTAAACATATCTTTATTCTTATCCATATCTGAGCTTTCCTCATATTTCATACCAATTGTTCTTAGATTTTATTTCGGACATTTGCCATCATTGATCATAACAGTATGAGACTATATTTTTATCAACATAATAAACTATTCTCCATTCTTTCTGTTCTTAAAAATCATGGAGGTTTTCTTCAGAATCTTTGTCCTACATATATCTGAGTATTGTTCATGTATTATTACTTTACATGAAAGTATTGTAGAGGTCATCATCAGACCTCCCCATCTATTATCAATTTTGCAACTGTGTCTGCAAATCTTGTAAAAGCAGTAAGTGTTCTGAAGATTCTGTCACCCACTTTTTAAAATCCTTGTTTCCCATTTTGAATTCTAATAAAATTGTAGTAATGCCTTATTCCTTGATATGTTTCCATTGTGCTGGCATCGGTTCTACAGAGTGGGTATATCTGAAATGTTCCTCGCAACCTTAATGCTACATATTTCATAGCATTGTTCTTAGATTTTATTTCGGACATTTGCCATCACTTTGTATCATTGATCATAACAGTATGAGACTATTTTTTTATCATCATATTAAACTATACTCCATTCTTTTTGTTCTAAAAAATTGTGAAGTTTTTCTTCAGAATCTTTGTCCTACATATATCTGATTATTGTCCATGTATTAAAACTTTACATGAAAGTATTGTAAAGAAAGTATTGTTTTCTTAAAAATATCTTTATTTTTATCCATATCTGAGCTTTCCTCAAAAGTTAGTTCTACATTTATCATAGCATTTGCTCTTAAATTTTATTTCGGACATTTGCCATCACTTTGTATCATTGATCATAACAGTATACAACTATATTTTTATCATCATCATAAACTATTCTCCATTCTTTTTTGTCTAAAAAATCGTGGAGTTGTTCTTCAGAATCTTTGTCCTACATATATCTGATTATTGTTCATGTATTAAAACTTTACATGAAAGTATTGTGGAGAAAGTATTGTTTTCGTAAACATATCTTTTATTCTTATCCATATCTGAGCTTTCCTCATATTTCATACCAATTGTTCTTAGATTTTATTTCGGACATTTGCCATCACTTTGTATCATTGATCATAACAATATGAGACTATATTTTTATCATCATAATAAACTATTCTCCATTCTTTCTGTTCTTAAAAATCATGGAGGTTTTCTTCAGAATCTTTGTCCTACATATATCTGAGTATTGGTCATGTATTATTACTTTACATGAAAGTATTCTAGAGGTCATCATCAGACCTCCCCATCTATTATCAATTTTGTAACCGTGTCTGCAAATCTTGGAAAATCAGAAAGTGTTCTGAAGCTTCTGACACCCACTTTTTGAAATCCTTGTTTCCCATTTTGAATTCTAATAAAATTGTAGTAATGCCTTATTCCTTGATATGTTTCCATTGTGCTGGCATCGGTTCTACAGAGTGGGTATATCTGAAATGTTCCTCGCAACCTTAATGCTACATATTTCATAGCATTGTTCTTAGATTTTATTTCGGACATTTGCCATCACTTTGTATCATTGATCATAACAGTATACAACTATATTTTTATCATCATCATAAACTATTCTCCATTCTTTTTTGTCTAAAAAATCGTGGAGTTGTTCTTCAGAATCTTTGTCCTACATATATCTGATTATTGTTCATGTATTAAAACTTTACATGAAAGTATTGTGGAGAAAGTATTGTTTTCGTAAACATATCTTTTATTGTTATCCATATCTGAGCTTTCCTCATATTTCATACCAATTGTTTTTAGATTTTATTTCGGACATTTGCCATCACTTTGTATCATTGATCATAACAATATGAGACTATATTTTTATCATCATAATAAACTATTCTCCATTCTTTCTGTTCTTAAAAATCATGGAGGTTTTCTTCAGAATCTTTGTCCTACATATATCTGAGTATTGTTCATGTATTATTACTTTACATGAAAGTATTCTAGAGGTCATCATCAGACCTCCCCATCTATTATCAATTTTGTAACCGTGTCTGCAAATCTTGGAAACTCAGTAAGTGTTCTGAAGCTTCTGACACCCACTTTTTGAAATCCTTGTTTCCCATTTTTAATTCTAATAAAATTGTAGTAATGCCACATTCCTTGATATGTTTCCATTGTGCTGGCATCGGTTCTACAGAGTGGGTATATCTGAAATGTTCCTCGCAACCTTAATGCTACATATTTCATAGCTTTGTTCTTAGATTTTATTTCGGACATTTGCCATCACTTTGTATCATTGATCATAACAGTATGAGACTATTTTTTTTATCATCATATTAAACTATACTCCATTCTTTTTGTTCTAAAAAATCGTGGAGTTTTTCTTCAGAATCTTTGTCCTACATATATCTGATTATTGTCCATGTATTAAAACTTTACATGAAAGTATTGTAGAGAAAGTATTGTTTTCTTAAAAATATCCTTATTTTTATCCATATCTGAGCTTTCCTCAAAAGTTAGTTCTACATTTATCATAGCATTTGCTCTTAAATTTTATTTCGGACATTTGCCATCACTGTGTATCATTGATCATAACAGTATACAACTATATTTTTATCATCATCATAAACTATTCTCCATTCTTTTTTTTTTCTAAAAAATCGTGGAGTTTTTCTTCAGAATCTTTGTCCTACATATATCTGATTATTGTCCATGTATTAAAACTTTACATGAAAGTATTGTAGAGAAAGTATTGATTTCTTAAAAATATCTTTATTTTTATCCATATCTGAGCTTTCTTCAAAAGTTAGTTCTACATTTATCATAGCATTTGCTCTTAAATTTTATTTCGGACATTTGCCATCACTGTGTATCATTGATCATAACAGTATACAACTATATTTTCATCATCTTCTAAACTATTCTCCATTCTTTTTTTTCTAAAAAATCGTGGAGTTGTTCTTCAGAATCTTTGTCCTACATATATCTGATTATTGTTCATGTATTAAAACTTTACATGAAAGTATTGTGGAGAAAGTATTGTTTTCGTAAACATATCTTTATTCTTATCCACATCTGAGCTTTCCTCATATTTCATACCAATTGTTCTTAGATTTTATTTCGGACATTTGCCATCACTTTGTATCATTGATCATAACAGTATGAGACTATATTTTTATCATCATAATAAACTATTCTCCATTCTTTCTGTTCTTAAAAATCATGGAGGTTTTCTTCAGAATCTTTGTCCTACATATATCTGAGTATTGTTCATGTATTATTACTTTACATGAAAGTATTGTAGAGGTCATCATCAGACCTCCCCATCTATTATCAATTTTGCAACTGTGTCTGCAAATCTTGTAAAAGCAGTAAGTGTTCTGAAGATTCTGTCACCCACTTTTTAAAATCCTTGTTTCCCATTTTGAATTCTAATAAAATTGTAGTAATGCCTTATTCCTTGATATGTTTCCATTGTGCTGGCATCGGTTCTACAGAGTGGGTATATCTGAAATGTTCCTCGCAACCTTAATGCTACATATTTCATAGCATTGTTCTTAGATTTTATTTCGGACATTTGCCATCACTTTGTATCATTGATCATAACAGTATGAGACTATTTTTTTATCATCATATTAAACTATACTCCATTCTTTTTGTTCTAAAAAATCGTGGAGTTTTTCTTCAGAATCTTTGTCCTACATATATCTGATTATTGTCCATGTATTAAAACTTTACATGAAAGTATTGTAGAGAAAGTATTGTTTTCTTAAAAATATCTTTATTTTTATCCATATCTGAGCTTTCCTCAAAAATTAGTTGTACATTTATCATAGCATTTGCTCTTAGATTATATTTCGGGCATTTGCCATCACTGTGTATCATTGATCATAACAGTATACAACTATATTTTTTTCATCATCATAAACTATTCTCCATTCTTTTTTTCTAAAAAATCGTGGAGTTGTTCTTCAGAATCTTTGTCCTACATATATCTGATTATTGTCCATGTATTAAAACTTTACATGAAAGTATTGTAGAGAAAGTATTGTTTTCTTAAAAATATCTTTATTTTTATCCATATCTGAGCTTTCTTCAAAAGTCAGTTCTACATTTATCATAGCATTTGCTCTTAAATTTTATTTCGGACATTTGCCATCACTGTGTATCATTGATCATAACAGTATACAACTATATTTTCATCATCTTCTAAACTATTCTCCATTCTTTTTTTTCTAAAAAATCGTGAAGTTGTTCTTCAGAATCTTTGTCCTAAATATATCTGATTATTGTTCATGTATTAAAACTTTACATGAAAGTATTGTGGAGAAAGTATTGTTTTCGTAAACATATCTTTATTCTTATCCATATCTGAGCTTTCCTCATATTTCATACCAATTGTTCTTAGATTTTATTTCGGACATTTGCCATCACTTTGTATCATTGATCATAACAGTATGAGACTATATTTTTATCAACATAATAAACTATTCTCCATTCTTTCTGTTCTTAAAAATCATGGAGGTTTTCTTCAGAATCTTTGTCCTACATATATCTGATTATTGTCCATGTATTAAAACTTTACATGAAAGTATTGTAGAGAAAGTATTGTTTTCTTAAAAATATCCTTATTTTTATCCATATCTGAGCTTTCCTCAAAAGTTAGTTCTACATTTATCATAGCATTTGCTCTTAAATTTTATTTCGGACATTTGCCATCACTGTGTATCATTGATCATAACAGTATACAACTATATTTTCATCATCTTCTAAACTATTCTCCATTCTTTTTTTTCTAAAAAATCGTGGAGTTGTTCTTCAGAATCTTTGTCCTACATATATCTGATTATTGTTTATGTATTAAAACTTTACATGAAAGTATTGTGGAGAAAGTATTGTTTTCGTAAACATATCTTTATTCTTATCCACATCTGAGCTTTCCTCATATTTCATACCAATTGTTCTTAGATTTTATTTCGGACATTTGCCATCACTTTGTATCATTGATCATAACAGTATGAGACTATATTTTTATCATCATAATAAACTATTCTCCATTCTTTCTGTTCTTAAAAATCATGGAGGTTTTCTTCAGAATCTTTGTCCTACATATATCTGAGTATTGTTCATGTATTATTACTTTACATGAAAGTATTGTAGAGGTCATCATCAGACCTCCCCATCTATTATCAATTTTGCAACTGTGTCTGCAAATCTTGTAAAAGCAGTAAGTGTTCTGAAGATTCTGTCACCCACTTTTTAAAATCCTTGTTTCCCATTTTGAATTCTAATAAAATTTTAGTAATGCCTTATTCCTTGATATGTTTCCATTGTGCTGGCATCGGTTCTACAGAGTGGGTATATCTGAAATGTTCCTCGCAAACTTAATGCTACATATTTCATAGCATTGTTCTTAGATTTTATTTCGGACATTTGCCATCACTTTGTATCATTGATCATAACAGTATGAGACTATTTTTTTTATCATCATATTAAACTATACTCCATTCTTTTTGTTCTAAAAAATCGTGGAGTTTTTCTTCAGAATCTTTGTCCTACATATATCTGATTATTGTCCATGTATTAAAACTTTACATGAAAGTATTGTAGAGAAAGTATTGTTTTCTTTAAAATATCCTTATTTTTATCCATATCTGAGCTTTCCTCAAAAGTTAGTTCTACATTTATCATAGCTTTTGCTCTTAAATTTTATTTCGGACATTTGCCATCACTGTGTATCATTGATCATAACAGTATACAACTATATTTTTATCATCATCATAAACTATTCTCCATTCTTTTTTTTTCTAAAAAATCGTGGAGTTTTTCTTCAGAATCTTTGTCCTACATATATCTGATTATTGTCCATGTATTAAAACTTTACATGAAAGTATTGTAGAGAAAGTATTGTTTTCTTAAAAATATCTTTATTTTTATCCATATCTGAGCTTTCTTCAAAAGTTAGTTCTACATTTATCATAGCATTTGCTCTTAAATTTTATTTCGGATATTTGCCATCACTGTGTATCATTGATCATAACAGTATACAACTATATTTTCATCATCTTCTAAACTATTCTCAATTCTTTTTTTTCTATAAAATCGTCTAGTTGTTCTTCAGAATCTTTGTCCTACATATATCTGATTATTGTTCATGTATTAAAACTTTACATGAAAGTATTGTGGAGAAAGTATTGTTTTCGTAAACATATCTTTATTCTTATCCATATCTGAGCTTTCCTCATATTTCATACCAATTGTTCTTAGATTTTATTTCGGACATTTGCCATCACTTTGTATCATTGATCATAACAGTATGAGACTATATTTTTATCATCATAATAAACTATTCTCCATTCTTTCTGTTCTTAAAAATCATGGAGGTTTTCTTCAGAATCTTTGTCCTACATATATCTGAGTATTGTTCATGTATTATTACTTTACATGAAAGTATTGTAGAGGTCATCATCAGACCTCCCCATCTATTATCAATTTTGCAACTGTGTCTGCAAATCTTGTAAAAGCAGTAAGTGTTCTGAAGATTCTTTCACCCACTTTTTAAAATCCTTGTTTCCCATTTTTAATTCTAATAAAATTGTAGTAATGCCTTATTCCTTGATATCTTTCCATTGTGCTGGCATCGGTTCTACAGAGTGGGTATATCTGAAATGTTCCTCGCAACCTTAATGCTACATATTTCATAGCATTGTTCTTAGATGTTATTTCGGACATTTGCCATCACTTTGTATCATTGATCATAACAGTATGAGACTATTTTTTTATCATCATATTAAACTATACTCCATTCTTTTTGTTCTAAAAAATCGTGGAGTTTTTCTTCAGAATCTTTGTCCTACATATATCTGATTATTGTCCATGTATTAAAACTTTACATGAAAGTATTGTAGAGAAAGTATTGTTTTCTTAAAAATATCTTTATTTTTATCCATATCTGAGCTTTCCTCAAAAATTAGTTGTACATTTATCATAGCATTTGCTCTTAGATTATATTTCGGTCATTTGCCATCACTGTGTATCATTGATCATAACAGTATACAACTATATTTTTTTCATCATCATAAACTATTCTCCATTCTTTTTTTCTAAAAAATCGTGGAGTTGTTCTTCAGAATCTTTGTCCTACATATATCTGATTATTGTCCATGTATTAAAACTTTACATGAAAGTATTGTAGAGAAAGTATTGTTTTCTTAAAAATATCTTTATTTTTATCCATATCTGAGCTTTCTTCAAAAGTTAGTTCTACATTTATCATAGCATTTGCTCTTAAATTTTATTTCGGATATTTGCCATCACTGTGTATCATTGATCATAACAATATACAACTATATTTTCATCATCTTCTAAACTATTCTCAATTCTTTTTTTCTAAAAAATCGTGAAGTTGTTCTTCAGAATCTTTGTCCTACATATATCTGATTATTGTTCATGTATTAAAACTTTACATGAAAGTATTGTAGAGAAAGTATTGTTTTCTTAAAAATATCCTTATTTTTATCCATATCTGAGCTTTGCTTAAAAGTTAGTTCTACATTTATCATAGCATTTGCTCTTAAATTTTATTTCGGACATTTGCCATCACTGTGTATCATTGATCATAACAGTATGAGACTATTTTTTATCATCATATTAAACTATACTCCATTCTTTTTGTTCTAAAAAATCGTGGAGTTTTTCTTCAGAATCTTTGTCCTACATATATCTGATTATTGTTCATGTATTAAAACTTTACATGAAAGTATTGTGGAGAAAGTATTGTTTTCGTAAACATATCTTTATTCTTATTCATATCTGAGCTTTCCTCATATCTCATACCAATTGTTCTTAGATTTTATTTCGGACATTTGCCATCACTTTGTATCATTGATCATAACAGTATGAGACTATATTTTTATCATCATAATTAACTATTCTCCATTCTTTCTGTTCTTAAAAATCATGGAGGTTTTCTTCAGAATCTTTGTCCTACATATATCTGAGTATTGTTCATGTATTATTACTTTACATGAAAGTATTGTAGAGGTCATCATCAGACCTTCCCATCTATTATCAATTTTGCAACTGTGTCTGCAAATCTTGTAAAAGCAGTAAGTGTTCTGAAGATTCTGTCACCCACTTTTTAAAATCCTTGTTTCCCATTTTGAATTCTAATAAAATTGTAGTAATGCCTTATTCCTTGATATGTTTCCATTGTGCTGGCATCGGTTCTACAGAGTGGGTATATCTGAAATGTTCCTCGCAACCTTAATGCTACATATTTCATAGCATTGTTCTTAGATTTTATTTCGGACATTTGCCATCACTTTGTATCATTGATCATAACAGTATACAACTATATTTTTATCATCATCATAAACTATTCTCCATTCTTTTTTGTCTAAAAAATCGTGGAGTTGTTCTTCAGAATCTTTGTCCTACATATATCTGATTATTGTTCATGTATTAAAACTTTACATGAAAGTATTGTGGAGAAAGTATTGTTTTCGTAAACATATCTTTTATTGTTATCCATATCTGAGCTTTCCTCATATTTCATACCAATTGTTTTTAGATTTTATTTCGGACATTTGCCATCACTTTGTATCATTGATCATAACAATATGAGACTATATTTTTATCATCATAATAAACTATTCTCCATTCTTTCTGTTCTTAAAAATCATGGAGGTTTTCTTCAGAATCTTTGTCCTACATATATCTGAGTATTGTTCATGTATTATTACTTTACATGAAAGTATTCTAGAGGTCATCATCAGACCTCCCCATCTATTATCAATTTTGTAACCGTGTCTGCAAATCTTGGAAAATCAGAAAGTGTTCTGAAGCTTCTGACACCCACTTTTTGAAATTCTTGTTTCCCATTTTGAATTCTAATAAAATTGTAGTAATGCCACATTCCTTGATATGTTTCCATTGTGCTGGCATCAGTTCTACAGAGTGGGTATATCTGAAATGTTCTTCGCAAACTTAATGCTACATATTTCATAGCATTGTTCTTAGATTTAATTTCGGACATTTGCCATCACTTTGTATCATTGATCATAACAGTATGAGACTATTTTTTTTATCATCATATTAAACTATACTCCATTCTTTTTGTTCTAAAAAATCGTGGAGTTTTTCTTCAGAATCTTTGTCCTACATATATCTGATTATTGTCCATGTATTAAAACTTTACATGAAAGTATTGTAGAGAAAGTATTGTTTTCTTAAAATTTCTTTATTTTTATCCATATCTGAGCTTTCTTCAAAAGTTAGTTCTACATTTATCATAGCATTTGCTTTTAAATTTTATTTCGGACATTTGCCATCACTGTGTATCATTGATCATAACAGTATACAACTATATTTTCATCATCTTCTAAACTATTCTCCATTCTTTTTTTTCTAAAAAATCGTGAAGTTGTTCTTCAGAATCTTTGTCCTACATATATCTGATTATTGTTCATGTATTAAAACTTTACATGAAAGTATTGTAGAGAAAGTATTGTTTTCTTAAAAATATCCTTATTTTTATCCATATCTGAGCTTTGCTTAAAAGTTAGTTCTACATTTATCATAGCATTTGCTCTTAAATTTTATTTCGGACATTTGCCATCACTGTGTATCTTTGATCATAACAGTATACAACTATATTTTTATCATCATCATAAACTATTCTCTATTCTTTTTTTTCTAAAAAATCGTGGAGTTGTTCTTCAGAATCTTTGTCCTACATATATCTGATTATTGTTCATGTATTAAAACTTTACATGAAAGTATTGTGGAGAAAGTATTGTTTTCGTAAACATATCTTTATTCTTATCCATATCTGAGCTTTCCTTATATTTCATACCAATTGTTCTTAGATTTTATTTCGGACATTTGCCATCACTTTGTATCATTGATCATAACAGTATGAGACTATATTTTTATCATCATAATAAACTATTCTCCATTTTTTTTGTTCTTAAAAATCATGGAGGTTTTCTTCAGAATCTTTGTCCTACATATATCTGAGTATTGTTCATGTATTATTACTTTACATGAAAGTATTGTAGAGGTCATCATCAGACCTCCCCATCTATTATCAATTTTGCAACTGTGTCTGCAAATCTTGTAAAAGCAGTAAGTGTTTTGAAGATTCTGTCACCCACTTTTTAAAATCCTTGTTTCCCATTTTGAATTCTAATAAAATTGTAGTAATGCCTTATTCCTTGATATGTTTCCATTGTGCTGGCATCGGTTCTACAGAGTGGGTATATCTGAAATGTTCCTCGCAACCTTAATGCTACATATTTCATAGCATTGTTCTTAGATTTTATTTCGGACATTTGCCATCACTTTGTATCATTGATCATAACAGTATGAGACTATTTTTTTATCATCATATTAAACTATACTCCATTCTTTTTGTTCTAAAAAATCGTGAAGTTTTTCTTCAGAATCTTTGTCCTACATATATCTGATTATTGTCCATGTATTAAAACTTTACATGAAAGTATTGTAAAGAAAGTATTGTTTTCTTAAAAATATCTTTATTTTTATCCATATCTGAGCTTTCCTCAAAAGTTAGTTCTACATTTATCATAGCATTTGCTCTTAAATTTTATTTCGGACATTTGCTATCTTTGTGTATCATTGATCATAACAGTATACAACTATATTTTTATCATCATCTAAACTATTCTCCATTCTTTTTTTTCTAAAAAATCGTGGAGTTGTTCTTCAGAATCTTTGTCCTACATATATCTGATTATTGTTCATGTATTAAAACTTTACATGAAAGTATTGTGGAGAAAGTATTGTTTTCGTAAACATATCTTTTATTCTTATCCATATCTGAGCTTTCCTCATATTTCATACCAGTTGTTCTTAGATTTTATCTCGGACATTTGCCATCACTGTGTATCATTGATCATAACAGTATACAACTATATTTTCATCATCTTCTAAACTATTCTCCATTCTTTTTTTTTCTAAAAAATCGTGAAGTTGTTCTTCAGAATCTTTGTCCTACATATATCTGATTATTGTTCATGTATTAAAACTTTACATGAAAGTATTGTAGAGAAAGTATTGTTTTCTTAAAAATATCCTTATTTTTATCCATATCTGAGCTTTGCTTAAAAGTTAGTTCTACATTTATCATAGCATTTGCTCTTAAATTTTATTTCGGACATTTGCCATCACTGTGTATCTTTGATCATAACAGTATACAACTATATTTTTATCATCATCATAAACTATTCTCTATTCTTTTTTTTCTAAAAAATCGTGGAGTTGTTCTTCAGAATCTTTGTCCTACATATATCTGATTATTGTTCATGTATTAAAACTTTACATGAAAGTATTGTGGAGAAAGTATTGTTTTCGTAAACATATCTTTATTCTTATCCATATCTGAGCTTTCCTTATATTTCATACCAATTGTTCTTAGATTTTATTTCGGACATTTGCCATCACTTTGTATCATTGATCATAACAGTATGAGACTATATTTTTATCATCATAATAAACTATTCTCCATTTTTTTTGTTCTTAAAAATCATGGAGGTTTTCTTCAGAATCTTTGTCCTACATATATCTGAGTATTGTTCATGTATTATTACTTTACATGAAAGTATTGTAGAGGTCATCATCAGACCTCCCCATCTATTATCAATTTTGCAACTGTGTCTGCAAATCTTGTAAAAGCAGTAAGTGTTTTGAAGATTCTGTCACCCACTTTTTAAAATCCTTGTTTCCCATTTTGAATTCTAATAAAATTGTAGTAATGCCTTATTCCTTGATATGTTTCCATTGTGCTGGCATCGGTTCTACAGAGTGGGTATATCTGAAATGTTCCTCGCAACCTTAATGCTACATATTTCATAGCATTGTTCTTAGATTTTATTTCGGACATTTGCCATCACTTTGTATCATTGATCATAACAGTATGAGACTATTTTTTTATCATCATATTAAACTATACTCCATTCTTTTTGTTCTAAAAAATCGTGAAGTTTTTCTTCAGAATCTTTGTCCTACATATATCTGATTATTGTCCATGTATTAAAACTTTACATGAAAGTATTGTAAAGAAAGTATTGTTTTCTTAAAAATATCTTTATTTTTATCCATATCTGAGCTTTCCTCAAAAGTTAGTTCTACATTTATCATAGCATTTGCTCTTAAATTTTATTTCGGACATTTGCTATCTTTGTGTATCATTGATCATAACAGTATACAACTATATTTTTATCATCATCTAAACTATTCTCCATTCTTTTTTTTCTAAAAAATCGTGGAGTTGTTCTTCAGAATCTTTGTCCTACATATATCTGATTATTGTTCATGTATTAAAACTTTACATGAAAGTATTGTGGAGAAAGTATTGTTTTCGTAAACATATCTTTTATTCTTATCCATATCTGAGCTTTCCTCATATTTCATACCAGTTGTTCTTAGATTTTATCTCGGACATTTGCCATCACTGTGTATCATTGATCATAACAGTATGAGACTATATTTTTATCATCATAATAAACTATTATCCATTCTTTCTGTTCTTAAAAATCATGGAGGTTTTCTTCAGAATCTTTGTCCTACATATATCTGAGTATTGGCCATGTATTATTACTTTACTTGAAAGTATTCTAGAGGTCATCGTCAGACCTCCCCATCTATTATCAATTTTGTAACCGTGTCTGCAAATCTTGGAAAATCAGAAAGTGTTCTGAAGCTTCTGACACCCACTTTTTGAAATCCTTGTTTCCCATTTTGAATTCTAATAAAATTGTAGTAATGCCACATTCCTTGATATGTTTCCATTGTGCTGGCATCAGTTCTACAGAGTGGGTATATCTGAAATGTTCTTCGCAAACTTAATGCTACATATTTCATAGCATTGTTCTTAGATTTAATTTCGGACATTTGCCATCACTTTGTATCATTGATCATAACAGTATGAGACTATTTTTTTTATCATCATATTAAACTATACTCCATTCTTTTTGTTCTAAAAAATCGTGGAGTTTTTCTTCAGAATCTTTGTCCTACATATATCTGATTATTGTCCATGTATTAAAACTTTACATGAAAGTATTGTAGAGAAAGTATTGTTTTCTTAAAAATATCCTTATTTTTATCCATATCTGAGCTTTGCTTAAAAGTTAGTTCTACATTTATCATAGCATTTGCTCTTAAATTTTATTTCGGACATTTGCCATCACTGTGTATCTTTGATCATAACAGTATACAACTATATTTTTATCATCATCATAAACTATTCTCCATTCTTTTTTTCTAAAAAATCGTGGAGTTGTTCTTCAGAATCTTTGTCCTACATATATCTGATTATTGTTCATGTATTAAAACTTTACATGAAAGTATTGTGGAGAAAGTATTGTTTTCGTAAACATATCTTTATTCTTATCCATATCTGAGCTTTCCTCATATTTCATTCCAATTGTTCTTAGATTTTATTTCGGACATTTGCCATCACTTTGTATTATTGATCATAACAGTATGAGACTATATTTTTATCAACATAATAAACTATTCTCCATTCTTTCTGTTCTTAAAAATCATGGAGGTTTTCTTCAGAATCTTTGTCCTACATATATCTGAGTATTGTTCATGTATTATTACTTTACATGAAAGTATTGTAGAGGTCATCATCAGACCTCCCCATCTGTCTGCAAATCTTGTAAAAGCAGTAAGTGTTCTGAAGATTCTGTCACCCACTTTTTAAAATCCTTGTTTCCCATTTTGAATTCTAATAAAATTGTAGTAATGCCTTATTCCTTGATATGTTTCCATTGTGCTGGCATCGGTTCTACAGAGTGGGTATATCTGAAATGTTCCTCGCAACCTTAATGCTACATATTTCATAGCATTGTTCTTAGATTTTATTTCGGACATTTGCCATCACTTTGTATCATTGATCATAACAGTATACAACTATATTTTTATCATCATCATAAACTATTCTCCATTCTTTTTTGTCTAAAAAATCGTGGAGTTGTTCTTCAGAATCTTTGTCCTACATATATCTGATTATTGTTCATGTATTAAAACTTTACATGAAAGTATTGTGGAGAAAGTATTGTTTTCGTAAACATATCTTTTATTCTTATCCATATCTGAGCTTTCCTCATATTTCATACCAATTGTTCTTATATTTTATTTCGGACATTTGCCATCACTTTGTATCATTGATCATAACAATATGAGACTATATTTTTATCATCATAATAAACTATTCTCCATTCTTTCTGTTCTTAAAAATCATGGAGGTTTTCTTCAGAATCTTTGTCCTACATATATCTGAGTATTGTTCATGTATTATTACTTTACATGAAAGTATTCTAGAGGTCATCATCAGACCTCCCCATCTATTATCAATTTTGTAACCGTGTCTGCAAATCTTGGAAAATCAGAAAGTGTTCTGAAGCTTCTGACACCCACTTTTTGAAATCCTTGTTTCCCATTTTGAATTCTAATAAAATTGTAGTAATGCCACATTCCTTGATATGTTTCCATTGTGCTGGCATCGGTTCTACAGAGTGGGTATATCTGAAATGTTCTTCGCAAACTTAATGCTACATATTTCATAGCATTGTTCTTAGATTTTATTTCGGACATTTGCCATCACTTTGTATCATTGATCATAACAGTATGAGACTATTTTTTTATCATCATATTAAACTATACTCCATTCTTTTTGTTCTAAAAAATCGTGGAGTTTTTCTTCAGAATCTTTGTCCTACATATATCTGATTATTGTCCATGTATTAAAACTTTACATGAAAGTATTGTAGAGAAAGTATTGTTTTCTTAAAAATATCTTTATTTTTATCCATATCTGAGCTTTCCTCAAAAGTTAGTTCTACATTTATCATAGCATTTGCTCTTAAATTTTATTTCGGACATTTGCCATCACTGTGTATCATTGATCATAACAGTATACAACTATATTTTTATCATCATCTAAACTATTCTCCATTCTTTTTTTTTCTAAAAAATCGTGGAGTTGTTCTTCAGAATCTTTGTCCTACATATATCTGATTATTGTTCATGTATTAAAACTTTACATGAAAGTATTGTGGAGAAAGTATTGTTTTCGTAAACATATCTTTTATTCTTATCCATATCTGAGCTTTCCTCATATTTCATACCAGTTGTTCTTAGATTTTATCTCGGACATTTGCCATCACTTTGTATCATTGATCATAACAGTATGAGACTATATTTTTATCATCATAATAAACTATTATCCATTCTTTCTGTTCTTAAAAATCATGGAGGTTTTCTTCAGAATCTTTGTCCTACATATATCTGAGTATTGCCATGTATTATTACTTTACTTAAAAGTATTCTAGAGGTCATCGTCAGACCTCCCCATCTATTATAAATTTTGTAACCGTGTCTGCAAATCTTGGAAAATCAGAAAGTGTTCTGAAGCTTCTGACACCCACTTTTTGAAATCCTTGTTTCCCATTTTGAATTATAATAAAGATGTAGTAATGCCACATTCCTTGATATGTTTCCATTGTGCTGGCATCGGTTCTACAGAGTGGGTATATTTGAAATGTTCCTCGCAAACTTAATGCTACATATTTCATAGCATTGTTCTTAGATTTTATTTCGGACATTTGCCATCACTTTGTATCATTGATCATAACAGTATGAGACTATTTTTTTTATCATCATATTAAACTATACTCCATTCTTTTTGTTCTAAAAAATCGTGGAGTTTTTCTTCAGAATCTTTGTCCTACATATATCTGATTATTGTCCATGTATTAAAACTTTACATGAAAGTATTGTAGAGAAAGTATTGTTTTCTTAAAAATATCCTTATTTTTATCCATATCTGAGCTTTCCTCAAAAGTTAGTTCTACATTTATCATAGCATTTGCTCTTAAATTTTATTTCGGACATTTGCCATCACTGTGTATCATTGATCATAACAGTATACAACTATATTTTTATCATCATCATAAACTATTCTCCATTCTTTTTTTTCTAAAAAATCGTGGAGTTTTTCTTCAGAATCTTTGTCCTACATATATCTGATTATTGTCCATGTATTAAAACTTTACATGAAAGTATTGTAGAGAAAGTATTGTTTTCTTAAAATTTCTTTATTTTTATCCATATCTGAGCTTTCTTCAAAAGTTAGTTCTACATTTATCATAGCATTTGCTCTTAAATTTTATTTCGGACATTTGCCATCACTGTGTATCATTGATCATAACAGTATACAACTATATTTTCATCATCTTCTAAACTATTCTCCATTCTTTTTTTTCTAAAAAATCGTGAAGTTGTTCTTCAGAATCTTTGTCCTACATATATCTGATTATTGTTCATGTATTAAAACTTTACATGAAAGTATTGTAGAGAAAGTATTGTTTTCTTAAAAATATCCTTATTTTTATCCATATCTGAGCTTTCTTCAAAAGTTAGTTCTACATTTATCATAGCATTTGCTCTTAAATTTTATTTCGGACATTTGCCATCACTGTGTATCATTGATCATAACAGTATACAACTATATTTTTATCATCATAATAAACTATTCTCCATTCTTTCTGTTCTTAAAAATCATGGAGGTTTTCTTCAGAATCTTTGTCCTACATATATCTGAGTATTGTTCATGTATTATTACTTTACATGAAAGTATTGTAGAGGTCATCATCAGACCTCCCCATCTATTATCAATTTTGCAACTGTGTCTGCAAATCTTGTAAAAGCAGTAAGTGTTCTGAAGATTCTGTCACCCACTTTTTAAAATCCTTATTTCCCATTTTGAATTCTAATAAAATTGTAGTAATGCCTTATTCCTTGATATGTTTCCATTGTGCTGGCATCGGTTCTACAGAGTGGGTATATCTGAAATGTTCCTCGCAACCTTAATGCTACATATTTCATAGCATTGTTCTTAGATTTTATTTCGGACATTTGCCATCACTTTGTATCATTGATCATAACAGTATGAGTCTATTTTTTATCATCATATTAAACTATACTCCATTCTTTTTGTTCTAAAAAATAGTGGAGTTTTTCTTCAGAATCTTTGTCCTAGATATATCTGATTATTGTCCATGTATTAAAACTTTACATGAAAGTATTGTAGAGAAAGTATTGTTTTCTTGAAAATATCTTTATTTTTATCCATATCTGAGCTTTCCTCAAAAGTTAGTTGTACATTTATTATAGCATTTGCTCTTAGATTTTATTTCGGGCATTTGCCATCACTGTGTATCATTGATCATAACAGTATACAACTATATTTTTATCATCATCATAAACTATTCTCCATTCTTTTTTTCTAAAAAATCGTAGAGTTGTTCTTCAGAATCTTTGTCCTACATATATCTGATTATTGTTCATGTATTAAAACTTTACATGAAAGTATTGTGGAGAAAGTATTGTTTTCGTTAACATATCTTTATTCTTATCCATATCTGAGCTTTCCTCATATTTCATACCAATTGTTCTTAGATTTTATTTCGGACATTTGCCATCACTTTGTATCATTGATCATAACAGTATGAGACTATATTTTTATCATCATAATATTATATTCTCCATTCTTTCTGTTCTTAAAAATCATGGAGGTTTTCTTCAGAATCTTTGTCCTACATATATCTGAGTATTGTTCATGTATTATTACTTTACATGAAAGTATTGTAGAGGTCATCATCAGACCTCCCCATCTATTATCAACTTTGTAACTGTGTCTGCAAATCTTGTAAAAGCAGAAAGTGTTCTGAAGATTCTGACACCCACTTTTTGAAATCCTTGTTTCCCGTTTTGAATTCAAATAAAATTGTAGTTATGTCACATTCCTTGATATGTGTATTAATACTTCACATGAAAGTATTGTGGATAAAGTATTGTTTTCGTAAAAATATCTTTATTTTTATACATATCTGAGCTTTCCTAAAAACTAGTTCTACATTTATCATAGCATTTGTTCTTAGATTTTATTGCTGACGTTTGCCATCACTTTGTATCATTGATCATAACAGTATACAACTATATTTTTATCATCATCATAAACTATTCTCCATTCTTTTTTGTCTAAAAAATCAAGGAGTTGTTCTTCAGAATCTTTGTCCTACATATATCTGATTATTGTTCATGTATTAAAACTTTACATGAAAGTATTGTGGAGAAAGTATTGTTTTTATAAACATATCTTTTATTCTTATCCATATCTGAGCTTTCCTCATATTTCATACCAATTGTTCTTAGATTTTATTTCGGACATTTGCCATCACTTTGTATCATTGATCATAACAATATGAGACTATATTTTTATCATCATAATAAACTATTCTCCATTCTTTCTGTTCTTAAAAATCATGGAGGTTTTCTTCAGAATCTTTGTCCTACATATATCTGAGTATTGTTCATGTATTATTACTTTACATGAAAGTATTCTAGAGGTCATCATCAGACCTCCCCATCTATTATCAATTTTGTAACCGTGTCTGCAAATCTTGGAAAATCAGAAAGTGTTCTGAAGCTTCTGACACCCACTTTTTGAAATCCTTGTTTCCCATTTTGAATTCTAATAAAATTGTAGTAATGCCACATTCCTTGATATGTTTCCATTGTGCTGTCATCGGTTCTACAGAGTGGGTATATCTGAAATGTTCTTCGCAAACTTAATGCTACATATTTCATAGCATTGTTCTTAAATTTTATTTCGGACATTTGCCATCACTTTGTATCATTGATCATAACAGTATGAGACTATTTTTTTTATCATCATGTTAAACTATACTCCATTCTTTTTGTTCTAAAAAATCGTGGAGTTTTTCTTCAGAATCTTTGTCCTACATATATCTGATTATTGTCCATGTATTAAAACTTTACATGAAAGTATTGTAGAGAAAGTATTGTTTTCTTAAAAATATCTTTATTTTTATCCATATCTGAGCTTTCTTCAAAAGTTAGTTCTACATTTATCATAGCCTTTGCTCTTAAATTTTATTTCGGACATTTGCCATCACTGTGTATCATTGATCATAACAGTATACAACTATATTTTCATCATCTTCTAAACTATTCTCCATTCTTTTTTTTCTAAAAAATCGTGAAGTTGTTCTTCAGAATCTTTGTCCTACATATATCTGATTATTGTTCATGTATTAAAACTTTACATAAATGTATTGTAGAGAAAGTATTGTTTTCTTAAAAATATCCTTATTTTTATCCATATCTGAGATTTCTTCAAAAGTTAGTTCTACATTTATCATAGCATTTGCTCATAAATTTAATTTCGGACATTTGCCATCACTGTGTATCATTGATCATAACAGTATACAACTATATTTTTATCATCATCATAAACTATTCTCCATTCTTTTTTTTCTAAAAAATCGTGGAGTTTTTCTTCAAAATCTTTGTCCTACATATATCTGATTATTGTCCATGTATTAAAACTTTACATGAAAGTATTGTAGAGAAAGTATTGTTTTCTTAAAAATATCTTTATTTTTATCCATATCTGAGCTTTCTTCAAAAGTTAGTTCTACATTTATCATAGCCTTTGCTCTTAAATTTTATTTCGGACATTTGCCATCACTGTGTATCATTGATCATAACAGTATACAACTATATTTTCATCATCTTCTAAACTATTCTCCATTCTTTTTTTTCTAAAAAATCGTGAAGTTGTTCTTCAGAATCTTTGTCCTACATATATCTGATTATTGTTCATGTATTAAAACTTTACATAAATGTATTGTAGAGAAAGTATTGTTTTCTTAAAATATCCTTATTTTTATCCATATCTGAGATTTCTTCAAAAGTTAGTTCTACATTTATCATAGCATTTGCTCTTAAATTTTATTTCGGACATTTGCCATCACTGTGTATCATTGATCATAACAGTATGAGACTATTTTTTTATCATCATATTAAACTATACTCCATTCTTTTTGTTCTAAAAAATCGTGGAGTTTTTCTTCAGAATCTTTGTCCTACATATATCTGATTATTGTTCATGTATTAAAACTTTACATGAAAGTATTGTGGAGAAAGTATTGTTTTCGTAAACATATCTTTATTCTTATCCATATCTGAGCTTTCCTCATATTTCATACCAATTGTTCTTAGATTTTATTTCGGACATTTGCCATCACTTTGTATCATTGATCATAACAGTATGAGACTATATTTTTATCATCATAATAAACTATTCTCCATTCTTTCTGTTCTTAAAAATCATGGAGGTTTTCTTCAGAATCTTTGTCCTACATATATCTGAGTATTGTTCATGTATTATTACTTTACATGAAAGTATTGTAGATGTCATCATCAGACCTCCCCATCTATTATCAATTTTGCAACTATGTCTGCAAATCTTGTAAAAGTAGTAAGTGTTCTGAAGATTCTGTCACCAACTTTTTTAAATCCTTGTTTCCCATTTTGAATTCTAATAAAATTGTAGTAATGCCTTATTCCTTGATATGTTTCCATTGTGCTGGCATCGGTTCTACAGAGTGGGTATATCTGAAATGTTCCTCGCAACCTTAATGCTACATATTTTATAGCATTGTTCTTAGATTTTATTTCGGACATTTGCCATCACTTTGTATCATTGATCATAACAGTATGAGACTATTTTTTTATCATCATATTAAACTATACTCCATTCTTTTTGTTCTAAAAAATCGTGGATTTTTTTTTCAGAATCTTTGTCCTACATATATCTGATTATTGTCCATGTATTAAAACTTTACATGAAAGTATTGTAGAGAAAGTATTGTTTTCTTAAAAATATCTTTATTTTTATCCATATCTGAGCTTTTCTCAAAAGTTAGTTGTACATTTATCATAGCATTTGCTCTTAAATTTTATTTCGGACATTTGTCATCACTGTGTATCATTGATCATAACAGTATACAACTATATTTTTATCATCATCATAAACTATTCTCCATTCTTTTTTTTCTAAAAAATCGTGGAGTTGTTCTTCAGAATCTTTGTTCTACATATATCTGATTATTGTTCATGTATTAAAACTTTACATGAAAGTATTGTGGAGAAAGTATTGTTTTCGTTAACATATCTTTATTCTTATCGATATCTGAGCTTTCCTCATATTTCATATGTTCTTAGATTTTATTTCGGACATTTGCCATCACTTTGTATCATTGATCATAACAGTATGAGACTATATTTTTATCATCATAATATACTATTCTCCATTCTTTCTGTTCTTAAAAATCATGGAGGTTTTCTTCAGAATCTTTGTCCTACATATATCTGAGTATTGTTCATGTATTATTACTTTACATGAAAGTATTGTAGAGGTCATCATTAGACCTCCCCATCTATTATCAACTTTGTAACTGTGTCTGCAAATCTTGTATAAGCAGAAAGTGTTCTGAAGATTCTGACACCCACTTTTTGAAATCCTTGTTTCCCGTTTTAAATTCAAATAAAATTGTAGTAATGTCACATTCCTTGATATGTGTATTAATACTTCACATGAAAGTATTGTGGATAAAGTATTGTTTTCGTAAAAATATCTTTATTTTTATACATATCTGAGCTTTCCTAAAAACTAGTTCTACATTTATCATAGCATTTGTTCTTAGATTTTATTTCTGACGTTTGCCATCACTTTGTATCATTGATCATAACAGTATACAACTATATTTTTATCATCATCATAAACTATTCTCCATTCTTTTTTGTCTAAAAAATCGTGGAGTTGTTCTTCAGAATCTTTGTCCTACATATATCTGATTATTGTTCATGTATTAAAACTTTACATGAAAGTATTGTGGAGAAAGTATTGTTTTCGTAAACATATCTTTTATTCTTATCCATATCTGAGCTTTCCGCATATTTCATACTAATTGTTCTTAGATTTTATTTCGGACATTTGCCATCACTTTGTATCATTGATCATAACAATATGAGACTATATTTTTATCATCATAATAAACTATTCTCCATTCTTTCTGTTCTTAAAAATCATGGAGGTTTTCTTCAGAATCTTTGTCCTACATATATCTGAGTATTGTTCATGTATTATTACTTTACATGAAAGTATTCTAGAGGTCATCATCAGACCTCCCCATCTATTATCAATTTTGTAACCGTGTCTGCAAATCTTGGAAAATCAGAAAGTGTTCTGAAGCTTCTGACACCCACTTTTTGAAATCCTTGTTTCCCATTTTGAATTCTAATAAAATTGTAGTAATGTCACATTCCTTGATATGTGTATTAATACTTCACATGAAAGTATTGTGGATAAAGTATTGTTTTCTTAAAAATATCTTTATTTTTATCCATATCTGAGCTTTCCTCAAAAGTTAGTTCTACATCTATTATAGCATTTGCTCTTAAATTTTATTTCGGACATTTTCCATCACTGTGTATCATTGATCATAACAGTATACAACTATATTTTTATCATCATCTAAACTATTCTCCATTCTTTTTTTTCTAAAAAATCGTGGAGTTGTTCTTCAGAATCTTTGTCCTACATATATCTGATTATTGTTCATGTATTCAAACTTTACATGAAATTATTGTGGAGAAAGTATTGTTTTCGTTAACATATCTTTATTCTTATCCATATCTGAGCTTTCCCCATATTTCATACCAATTGTTCTTAGATTTTATTTCGGACATTTGCCATCACTTTGTATCATTGATCATAACAGTATGAGACTATATTTTTATCATCATAATATACTATTCTCCATTCTTTCTGTTCTTAAAAATCATGGAGGTTTTCTTCAGAATCTTTGTCCTACATATATCTGAGTATTGTTCATGTATTATTACTTTACGTGAAAGTATTGTAGAGGTCATCATCAGACCTCCTCATCTATTATCAACTTTGTAACTGTGTCTGCAAATCTTGTAAAAGCAGAAAGTGTTCTGAAGATTCTGACACCCACTTTTTAAAATCCTTGTTTCCCGTTTTGAATTCAAATAAAATTGTAGTAATGTCACATTCCTTGATATGTGTATTAATACTTCACATGAAAGTATTGTGGATAAAGTATTGTTTTCGTAAAAATATCTTTATTTTTATACATATCTGAGCTTTCCTAAAAAAACTAGTTCTACATTTATCATAGCATTTGTTCTTAGATTTTATTTCTGACGTTTGCCATCACTTTGTATCATTGATCATAACAGTATACAACTATATTTTTATCATCATCATAAACTATTCTCCATTTTTTTTGTCTAAAAAATCGTGGAGTTGTTCTTTAGAATCTTTGTCCTACATATATCTGATTATTGTTCATGTATTAAAACTTTACATGAAAGTATTGTGGAGAAAGTATTGTTTTCGTTAACATATCTTTATTCTTATCCATGTTTGAGCTTTCCCCATATTTCATACTAATTGTTCTTAGATTATATTTCGGACATTTGCCATCACTTTGTATCATTGATCATAACAGTATGAGACTATATTTTTATCATCATAATATACTATTCTCCATTCTTTCTGTTCTTAAAAATCATGGAGGTTTTCTTCAGAATCTTTGTCCTACATATATCAGAGTATTGTTCATGTATTATTACTTTACATGAAAGTATTGTAGAGGTCATCATCAGACCTCCTCATCTATTATCAACTTTGTAACTGTGTCTGCAAATCTTGTAAAAGCAGAAAGTGTTCTGAAGATTCTGACACCCACTTTTTAAAATCCTTGTTTCCCGTTTTGAATTCAAATAAAATTGTAGTAATGTCACATTCCTTGATATGTGTATTAATACTTCACATGAAAGTATTGTGGATAAAGTATTGTTTTCTTAAAAATATCTTTATTTTTATCCATATCTGAGCTTTCCTCAAAAGTTAGTTCTACATTTATCATAGCATTTGCTCTTAAATTTTATTTCGGACATTTGCCATCACTGTGTATCATTGATCATAACAGTATACAACTATATTTTTATCATCATCATAAACTATTCTCCATTCTTTTTTTCTAAAAAATCGTGGAGTTGTTCTTCAGAATCTTTGTCCTACATATATCTGATTATTGTTCATGTATTAAAACTTTACATGAAAGTATTGTGGAGAAAGTATTGTTTTCGTTAACTTATCTTTATTCTTATCCATATCTGAGCTTTCCCCATATTTCATACCAATTGTTCTTAGATTTTATTTCGGACTTTTGCCATCACTTTGTATCATTGATCATAACAGTATGAGACTATATTTTTATCATCATAATATACTATTCTCCATTCTTTCTGTTCTTAAAAATCATGGAGGTTTTCTTCAGAATCTTTGTCCTACATATATCTGAGTATTGTTCATGTATTATTACTTTACATGAAAGTATTGTAGAGGTCATCATCAGACCTCCTCATCTATTATCAACTTTGTAACTGTGTGCAAATCTTGTAAAAGCAGAAAGTGTTCTGAAGATTCTGACACCCACTTTTTGAAATCCTTGTTTTCCGTTTTGAATTCAAATAAAATTGTAGTAATGTCCCATTCCTTGATATGTGTATTAATACTTCACATGAAAGTATTGTGGATAAAGTATTGTTTTCGTAAAAATATCTTTATTTTTATACATATCTGAGCTTTCCTAAAAAACTAGTTCTACATTTATCATAGCATTTGTTCTTAGATTTTATTTCTGACGTTTGCCATCACTTTGTATCATTGATCATAACAGTATGAGACTATTTTTTTATCATCATATTAAACTATTCTCCATTCTTTTTGTTCTAAAAAATCGTGGAGTTCTTCTTCAGAATCTTTGTCCTACATATATCTGATTATTGTCCATGTATTAAACCTTTACATGAAAGTATTGTGGAGAAAGTATTGTTTTCGTAAACATATCTTTTATTCTTATCTATATCTGAGCTTTCCTCATATTTCATACCAATTGTTCTTAGATTTTATTTCGGACATTTGCCATCACTTTGTATCATTGATCATAACAATATGAGACTATATTTTTATCATCATAATAAACTATTCTCCATTCTTTCTGTTCTTAAAAATCATGGAGGTTTTCTTCAGAATCTTTGTCCTACATATATCTGAGTATTGTTCATGTATTATTACTTTACATGAAAGTATTCTAGAGGTCATCATCAGACCTCCCCATCTATTATCAATTTTGTAACCGTGTCTGCAAATCTTGGAAAATCAGAAAGTGTTCTGAAGCTTCTGACACCCACTTTTTGAAATCCTTGTTTGCCATTTTGAATTCTAATAAAATTGTAGTAATGCCACATTCCTTGATATGTTTCCATTGTGCTGGCATCGGTTCTACAGAGTGGGTATATCTGAAATGTTCTTCACAAACTTAATGCTACATATTTCATAGCATTGTTCTTAGATTTTATTTCAGACATTTGCCATCACTTTGTATCATTGATCATAACAGTATGAGACTATTTTTTTTATCATCATATTAAACTATACTCCATTCTTTTTGTTCTAAAAAATCGTGGAGTTTTTCTTCAGAATCTTTGTCCTACATATATCTGATTATTGTCCATGTATTAAAACTTTACATGAAAGTATTGTAGAGAAAGTATTGTTTTCTTAAAAATATCTTTATTTTTATCCATATCTGAGCTTTCCCCAAAAGTTAGTTCTACATTTATCATAGCATTTGCTCTTAAATTTTATTTCGGACATTTGCCATCACTGTGTATCATTGATCATAACAGTATACAACTATATTTTTATCATCATCTAAACTATTCTCCATTCTTTTTTTTCTAAAAAATCGTGGAGTTGTTCTTCAGAATCTTTGTCCTACATATATCTGATTATTGTTCATGTATTAAAACTTTACATGAAAGTATTGTGGAGAAAGTATTGTTTTCGTAAAACATATCTTTTATTCTTATCCATATCTGAGCTTTCCTCATATTTATACCAATTGTTCTTAGATTTTATTTCGGACATTTGCCATCACTTTGTATCATTGAGCATAACAGTATGAGACTATATTTTTATCATCATAATAAACTATTATCCATTCTTTCTGTTCTTAAAAATCATGGAGGTTTTCTTCAGAATCTTTGTCCTACATATATCTTTCTATTGTTCATGTATTATTACTTTACATGAAAGTATTGTAGAGGTCATCATCAGACCTCCCCATCTTATCCAGTTCTTATCTGGCAGCCGATGTGTACGGACCGCTTATCGCCGCTCCGCTCCCCAGTCCTGTAACGTGTACCTGCTTGCCGTCCGGCGTGCCGCGGCCTGTCGTTTTACCATATTCTACATTACTTTAGTAATTTGTTTAATACAAAAGTGTTAACGAGGCGTTCCGAGTCTTATCTACTACAATGGTGTTGTGTCAAAGGTGCGATAAAGATGTTACCCATACCCGGGACGGCATTAAATGTACAGACTGTAGTGCCATCTTTCATACTTTGTGTCTAGGAGACTCTCTAAAAACACGCGGTTCGCGAAACAACTGGAAATGTGATGAGTGTGCGTTCGACGGTGCATCTAACAGCGGCAAGTCCGGGGCAGACCGCGACCAGGGACAGACTGCCGTTCTGGAGGCGATCTCAAGCCTGCGGGCCGAAATCAACTCTCGGTGGGACTCAAACGATGGAAAAATGGACCAAATTCGATCTGATATCGCTGGTATTAATTCAGAGTTAGTTGCCCTCAAATCTGACCTCAATTCAATTAAAGAAAAATCTAGCAAAACAGAACTCGACGTCAATCGGCTTCTAGAAGACAACAAACGCTTAAACAATGATCTAGTCGCGGCTAAACGTGAAATAAGTGAGCTGCAACAGCACACTAGGAAGAACAATTTGATTATATCCGGTCTACCAGTCTTGCCTAAAGGTTCCAACGCATTGGAAGTTGTTCGAAAGATAGCCGAGCTCTTAGACATAAAATATTACCAATCTGATATTAATGCAGCACATTTTATTCCAATCAGGAAAGGACAAATGATGACGCAGTCCATAATTGTATCCTTTGTCTCGCGCATCATTAAGCATGAATGGATTTCTGCGAGAATCAATAAGAAGAGACTCTATGCAAACGAGTTAGACCGAAGTTTCCCGGAAATGCCAATATATATAAACGAACAGTTAACCTCTGAAACACGCAAACTCTTCAATGACGCGAGAGCTCTTTTGAAAGATAAACTGTCATCAGTATGGACCAACGACGGCCGAGTCATGGCTAAGCGAACGACGACGGGGAAGCCCTTCCGAGTGACCAGCGCTCTGCTTGAAGACTTGCGTCAGTCCACAACAACAGCAGCCCATGACGCCGATCCCGCCGTCCCCGCTGCCACTGCTGCTAACACCACGCCGCCGACCCCTTCCCAGGAGACCGCACCTATACTACCTACAAAATAGTCTACCACGGAAACCACGCCCTCTTTGATGACGCAGAAACCAAGTGTTTAGACAATCAACATGCCGCTACTGTAGTAAGAACTTAGATCTTAGTCTTTGTTTAATTTTTTGTTTTGTTTAATTTTTTATTATTTATTTCTTTGCCCTATACTTATTTTGGCTGAGGACGAAAAAAAAGTTTTGTGTTATTTATTGTTTTTTAAGTATGTAAGCATTTAAATTTTTAACTTTCCTATTTAAGTTTTAAAGGAGAAAAATATTTGTTAGGAATAAAGGTTCTTTTCAAATCATTCAAATGATTATCTAATTACTTTCAATCAATATTCAATACTATATAATATTAATCCACCTAAATGAGTATTTTTTTTAAACCACATCTACAATATAAGTATTTGTAACGGTCCCATTTTTTATGTATGGTGTTGAAAAAACCAAATAATTTAAAATTAATTTTACAAACTTTTTTTGGAGTTAGTTCACAAACAATTCTTGTACTGTAATCTTACATTTTTCACCTTAAAAAACTCAAGTCTTACACCAACAAAACTTTATATGCACCATTTAACATTTTCCTACATAAATATTATTAGTTATGCATATTATTTATCTGGTGTATCTTTTTGAATTATATTTAACTTCTTAAAGGTCTTACTTTTCTGTTTGTTTTATTTTTTATATTTCGTAATACAGTTTTATCTATCGTTAATTTGATCGTATTAACTGTATTTAACTGCAAATTATTATTTTCTAAATTCAGTGCAAAAATTTAATTATAATTCAAATTTTTTTCATATTGTATTGCAAATTATTTTATCAAAGACCCTGGCAAGCCGGATGGCAAATATTATAATATTACAATATTCTATTTATGGATAAGGACACTTTAGATTTACCTATTATTCAATGTGAGGAATTTCATGACATAGAAACCTATTATTATAGTACTAGAACCCTAGATTATATGAATCTTATAGAACTTAGGATAATGCATCAAAATATCAGAAGCTATGCAAAAAATTTTGATGAACTTTTAGTTATTCTACAAGAGATTAAATGTAAATTCCATTGCATTATTTTGACTGAAGCGTGGCTTGATAATGACAGTGACCTAATGTCCCTCGAAGGCTATGATATGTTTAGAAGTTACGACAATCGCAATCAAAACGATGGACTCGTTATCTATGTTGATAAATCTTTATCTGCGTCCTGTAAGCAGCTCTCAGTCGGTGGGGTCGCTACTGGCCTCTCCTTAACATTATCCTGGGCTGGCGAATCATGCGACATATTATGCGTTTACCGTAGTCCTGCTACATCCTTACCGGCCTTCATCGACGGTCTCAGAGACACTATAACTAATAACATTTCACAGTCACGCCTAAAAATTTTTGCTGGTGACATAAATTGCGATATACTTCAACCTCAGCTAAATTCACAGGAGGAGCGATATTTAGATATAATGAGTGATTTGGGATACGTCTCAGCCATTGATAAAGTTACAAGACCCGCTAGTAAAACATGCATTGATCACTTTTTCATAAAACTACCCCCTAAGATTATGGTTAAATCAGCAGTTTTACACACAGCAATTACTGACCACTACACTACGTGCTTGGAAATAACAAATATCCTTAGGAATAACAAATCAGTATCTAATTCTGTTTTTAGAAAAACTAATTGGGCTGAAATCCGAAATGAACTATCGTTTATTGATTGGAGTCAAGTATTAATGTCTGAAAATATTGATTCAGTATCGGACAAATTTAACAAAACACTCTCTTCCACCTTAGAGCGGAACACATTACTCGTAACCAGATCAGCAAAAACGTCGAAGATAAAACCATGGATAACAAATGGCATTATAAATTCCATTCGTTACCGCGATAAATTAAGTAGATTACTGAAAACTCATCCTTTTAATACTAGTTTGCGCGCAAGATTTATTAGATATCGAAATACCCTAAAGTCAGTAATAAAAAAGGCAAAATATAGTTTTTACAGAAATAAAATTGACGAGACCCAGGGGGATTCAAGAAAATTTTGGAATGTCGTTAATGAGGTCGCCGGCCGCCCAACCGGAAAAGATAAATTTCCGGTAGAGGCCTTTTGTGATCATAGCGCCACTGCCTCTCACGAACAGATTAAAATCATTAGCAACAACTTCAATAATTATTTCGCCTCTGTAGGTTCAGAACTGGCTAGTGCGTTGCATCCACGCGGGCCGCCGGAGGTGGACGACGCCGACCACGCCGCGACCTCGGTGTTCACGCTGCGGCCTGTTACTCGTGAGGAGCTTTTTGATGTTGTTAAAAATATAAGGGGAAATTCTGCCCCAGATTGGGATGGCATACCTGCTAAATTAATTAAAAGTAATATTGATATTTTAATCGAACCACTTCTTTTTATAATCAATTTGAGTATTCGAACTGGCAAATTCCCGGACGTATTCAAAATTGCTAAAGTCATTCCTATTTTTAAATCTGGGCAAAAAAGTTGCGTTTCTAATTTTAGACCAATATCTTTGCTTGGTGTCATCTCAAAAATCCTTGAAAAATGTGTCAAATCCCAATTGGCACTATACCTTGAAAACGAAAACATAATTTCTACCTCACAATACGGCTTTAGAAGTAATAAAAGTACCGCACACGCATTATTTGATATAAATAAACATATTTACAATCAGGTTAATGACAAAAAGCGTGTCTTGGTTACTTTCCTGGATCTCGCCAAAGCTTTTGACTCCATTGATAGACAAAAATTAATCTCTAAACTACGTTTAGTTGGTATTGATCACTCATCCCTCAAATGGTTTTACAGTTACCTTGAAAATCGTTTACAAGTTGTATCAATCAATGGTGTCGACAGCGATGAAACCAATATTGACTATGGTGTGGTCTAATATTGACTATAGGGAAGTAATCTTGGGCCACTGTTATTTTTGATATACATCAACAACATCTCAAGGCTGAACACGGGGAGCAGATTGTTCCTCTTTGCCGATGACACGGCCGTGGTGACCGCCGGCTGCACGTGGGACGAGGTATACCAACAGGCTTCAACAGACTTAATTAAAATTAAAAATTGGCTGGATCATAACACTCTAACATTAAATGTATCAAAAACGAAATGTTTGCCAATATTTTTCAAAAATGAAAGTGACCCCAGTCCCAGAAAATTGCGTTTGCATTCCTGTGGTGATCCGCTGTCGCACGACTGTTCCTGTGACGTCATTGAACGTGTGGAACATTACAAATATCTAGGTGTATTCATGGACCAAAAACTAAGCTGGGTACCACATGTTCAATACGTCAAGCAGAGGCTCAGAAAGCTAGTTTATGCCTTTACCCAACTGAGTCAGGTGCTGACGGTGGATCACTGCAGGACGGTGTACTTCGCCTACGTGCAGTCGGTGTTGCAGTACGGAATTTTGGCCTGGGGAGGCGTCTCGTTGTCTACCCTCTCTCCACTTTCTGTTGCCCAAAAATCTTTGATTAAAATTATTCTTAAAAAACCACAACGTTTTCCAACTGATCAATTATTTGATGAATTCCCTGTTTTCAGCATTAGACAGTTATTTATTAAATCCCTTTTAATATTTATTAAAACCAATAAAATCCAAATATTTTATGATTTACAACATAGTTATCCAACAAGAAATAGATTAAACTTCGGTTATTTCATTCCCAAATCAAACCTGAGTTCCATCAAACATAATGCTTTTTATATCGCTCATATTTTATACCGCAATATTCCTAAGGAAATTATTGAAGTTGAGAGAGGCAGTGTAGCTGTTTATAAACGGAGAGTACAGGAGTGGCTCGCTCGCATTGGACAGGCTGCTGCAGAAGCACTCATACTATCTCCATACACATAGCAATAGAAATATAGTAGACCAACCATTTTTCAACTCTATCTCTTAATTTTAGTTAGTTGTAGCTTCTGATGTATTTTGATGTTTTTAAGCAAATAGATTCTTCCTTTGTTTATAATCAGTCTTAAGTTTTGGTTATGTAAAACTTAGTTCTAGTTTAGTTTACAAAGAAGTGTAATATTTTTCTTTTTAAGAATGTTATACAATCAAGCAAGTGATAGCAACTAGATATGAACTCTTTCCCCGAACACGGACTAATCGTCTATTCGGGGAAATAATTTCCTTCTATTATTTGTCACTGATGTCTGTAATTTGTATTTTTTTTTTTGGAAATAAATGAAAAAAAAAATCTATTATCAATTTTGTAACTGTGTCTGCAAATCTTGTAAAAGCAGTAAGTGTTCTGAAGATTCTGACACCCACTTTTTGAAATCCTTGTTTCCCATTTTGAATTCTAATAAAATTTTAGTAATGCCACATTCCTTGATATGTTTCCATTGTGCTGGCATCGGTTCTACAGAGTGGGTATATCTGAAATGTTCCTCGCAACCTTAATGCTACATATTTCATAGCATTGTTCTTAGATTTTATTTCGGACATTTGCCATCACTTTGTATCATTGATCATAACAGTATGAGACTATTTTTTTATCATCATATTAAACTATACTCCATTCTTTTTGTTCTAAAAAATCGTGGAGTTTTTCTTCAGAATCTTTGTCCTACATATATCTGATTATTGTCCATGTATTAAAACTTTACATGAAAGTATTGTAGAGAAAGTATTGTTTTCTTAAAAATATCTTTATTTTTATCCATATCTGAGCTTTCCTCAAAAGTTAGTTCTACATTTATCATAGCATTTGCTCTTAAATTTTATATCGGACATTTGCCATCACTGTGTATCATTGATCATAACAGTATACAACTATATCTTTATCATCATAATAAACTATTCTCCATTCTATTTTTTCTAAAAAATCGTGGAGTTGTTCTTCAGAATCTTTGTCCTACATATATCTGATTATTGTTCATGTATTAAAACTTTACATGAAAGTATTGTGGAGAAAGTATTGTTTTCGTAAACATATCTTTTATTCTTATCCATATCTGAGCTTTCCTCATATTTCATACCAATTGTTCTTAGATTTTATCTCGGACATTTGCCATCACTTTGTATCATTGATCATAACAGTATGAGACTATATTTTTATCATCATAATAAACTATTATCCATTCTTTCTGTTCTTAAAAATCATGGAGGTTTTCTTCAGAATCTTTGTTCTACATATATCTGAGTATTGTTCATGTATTATTACTTTACATGAAAGTATTGTAGAGGTCATCATCAGACCTCCCCATCTATTATCAATTTTGTAACTGTGTCTGCAAATCTTGTAAAAGCAGTAAGTGTTCTGAAGATTCTGACACCCACTTTTTGAAATCCTTGTTTGAATTCTAATAAAATTGCAATGCCACATTCCTTGATATGTTTTCATTATGCTGGAATCGGTTCTACAGAGTGGGTATATCTGAAATGTTCCTCGCAACCTTAATGCTACATATTTCATAGCATTGTTCTTAGATTTTATTTCGGACATTTGCCATCACTTTGTATCATTGATCATAACAGTATGAGACTATTTTTTTATCATCATATTAAACTATACTCCATTCTTTTTGTTCTAAAAAATCGTGGAGTTCTTCTTCAGAATCTTTGTCCTACATATATCTGATTATTGTCCATGTATTAAAACTTTACATGAAAGTATTGTAGAGAAAGTATTGTTTTCATAAAAATATCTTTATTTTTATCCATATCTGAGCTTTCCTCAAAAGTTATTTCTACTTTATCATAGCATTGTTCTTAGATTTTATTTCGGACATTTGCCATCACTTTGTATCATTGATCATAACATTATGAGACTATATTTTTATCATCATAATAAACTATACTTCATTCTTTCTGTTCTTAAAATCATGGAATCATTCTTCAGAATCTTTGTCCTACATATATCTGAGAATTGTTCATGTATTATTACTTTACATGAAAGTATTGTAGAGGTCATCATCAGACCTCCCCATCTATTATCAATTTTGTAACTGTGTCTGCAAATCTTGTAAAAGCAGTAAGTGTTCTGAAGATTCTGACACCCACTTTTTGAAATCCTTGTTTCGCATTTTGAATTCTAATAAAATTGTAGTAATGCCACGTTCCTTGATATGTTTCCATTGTGCTGGAATCGGTTCTACAGAGTGGGTATATCTGAAATGTTCTTCGCAAACTTAATGCTACATATTTCATAGCATTGTTCTTAGATTTTATTTCGGACATTTGCCATCACTTTGTATCATTGATCATAACAGTATGAGACTATTTTTTTTTATCATCATATTAAACTATACTCCATTCTTTCTGTTCTTAAAATCATGGAATCATTCTTCAGAATCTTTGTCCTACATATATCTGATTATTGTTCATGTATTAAAACTTTACATGAAAGTATTGTGGAGAAAGTATTGTTTTCGTAAACATATCTTTTATTCTTATCCATATCTGAGCTTTCCTCATATTTCATACCAGTTGTTCTTAGATTTTATCTCGGACATTTGCCGTCACTTTGTATCATTGATCACAACAGTATGAGACTATATTTTTATCATCATAATAAACTATTCTCCATTCTTTCTGTTCTTAAAAATCATGGAGATTTTCTTCAGAATCTTTGTCCTACATATATCTGAGTATTGTTCATGTATTATTACTTTACATGAAAGTATTCTAGAGGTCATCATCAGGCCTCCCCGTCTATTATCAATTTTGTAACCGTGTCTGCAAATCTTGGAAAATCAGAAAGTGTTCTGAAGCTTCTGACACCCACTTTTTAAAATCCTTGTTTCCCATTTTGAATTCTAATAAAATTGTAGTAATGCCACATTCCTTGATATGTTTCCATTAAGCTGGCATCGGTTCTACAGAGTGGGTATATCTGAAATGTTCTTCGCAAACTTAATGCTACATATTTTATAGCATTGTTCTTAGATTTTATTTCGGACATTTGCCATCACTTTGTATCATTGATCCTAACAGTATGAGACTATTTTTTTTATCATCATATTAAACTATACTCCATTCTTTTTGTTCTAAAAAATCGTGGAGTTTTTCTTCAGAATCTTTGTGCTACATATATCTGATTATTGTCCATGTATTAAAACTTTACATGAAAGTATTGTAGAGAAAGTATTGTTTTCTTAAAAATATCTTTATTTTTATCCATATCTGAGCTTTCCTCAAAAGTTAGTTCTACATTTATCATAGCATTTGCTCTTAAATTTCATTTCGGACATTTGCCATCACTGTGTATCATTGATCATAACAGTATACAACTATATTTTTATCATCATTATAAACTATTCTCCATTCTTTTTTTTTCTAAAAAATCGTGGAGTTGTTCTTCAGAATCTTTGTCCTACATATATCTGATTATTGTTCATGTATTAAAACTTTACATGAAAGTATTGTGGAGAAAGTATTGTTTTCGTAAACATATCTTTTATTCTTATCCATATCTGAGCTTTCCTCATATTTATACCAATTGTTCTTAGATTTTATTTCGGACATTTGCCATCACTTTGTATCATTGAGCATAACAGTATGAGACTATATTTTTATCATCATAATAAACTATTATCCATTCTTTCTGTTCTTAAAAATCATGGAGGTTTTCTTCAGAATCTTTGTCCTACATATATCTTTCTATTGTTCATGTATTATTACTTTACATGAAAGTATTGTAGAGGTCATCATCAGACCTCCCCATCTATTATCAATTTTGTAACTGTGTCTGCAAATCTTGTAAAAGCAGTAAGTGTTCTGAAGATTCTGACACCCACTTTTTGAAATCCTTGTTTCCCATTTTGAATTCTAATAAAATTGTAGTAATGCCACATTCCTTGATATGTTTCCATTGTGCTGGCATCGGTTCTACAGAGTGGGTATATCTGAAATGTTCCTCGCAACCTTAATGCTACATATTTCATAGCATTGTTCTTAGATTTTATTTCGGACATTTGCCATCACTTTGTATCATTGATCATAACAGTATGAGACTATATTTTTATCATCATAATAAACTATTCTCCATTCTTTTTTTTCTAAAAAATCGTGGAGTTGTTCTTCAGAATCGTTGTCCTACATATAACTTTCTATTGTTCATGTATTATTACTTTACATGAAAGTATTGTAGAGGTCATCATCAGACCTCCCCATCTATTATCAATTTTGTAACTGTGTCTGCAAATCTTGTAAAAGCAGTAAGTGTTCTGAAGATTCTGACACCCACTTTTTGAAATCCTTGTTTCCCATTTTGAATTCTAATAAAATTGTAGTAATGCCACATTCCTTGATATGTTTCCATTGTGCTGGCATCGGTTCTACAGAGTGGGTATATCTGAAATGTTCCTCGCAACCTTAATGCTACATATTTCATAGCATTGTTCTTAGATTTTATTTCGGACATTTGCCATCACTTTGTATCATTGATCATAACAGTATGAGACTATTTTTTTATCATCATATTAAACTATACTCCATTCTTTTTGTTCTAAAAAATCGTGGAGTTCTTCTTCAGAATCTTTGTCCTACATATATCTGATTATTGTCCATGTATTAAAACTTTACATGAAAGTATTGTAGAGAAAGTATTGTTTTCATAAAAATATCTTTATTTTTATCCATATCTGAGCTTTCCTCAAAAGTTATTTCTACTTTATCATAGCATTGTTCTTAGATTTTATTTCGGACATTTGCCATCACTTTGTATCATTGATCATAACATTATGAGACTATATTTTTATCATCATAATAAACTATACTCCATTCTTTCTGTTCTTAAAATCATGGAATCATTCTTCAGAATCTTTGTCCTACATATATCTGAGTATTGTTCATGTATTATTACTTTACATGAAAGTATTGTAGAGGTCATCATCAGACCTCCCCATCTATTATCAATTTTGTAACTGTGTCTGCAAATCTTGTAAAAGCAGTAAGTGTTCTGAAGATTCTGACACCCACTTTTTGAAATCCTTGTTTCCCATTTTGAATTCTAATAAAATTGTAGTAATGCCACATTCCTTGATATGTTTCCATTGTGCTGGCATCGGTTCTACAGAGTGGGTATATCTGAAATGTTCCTCGCAACCTTAATGCTACATATTTCATAGCATTGTTCTTAAATTTTATTTCGAACATTTGCCATCACTTTGTATCATTGATCATAACAGTATGAGACTATTTTTTTTCATCATATTAAACTATACTCCATTCTTTTTGTTCTAAAAAATCGTGGAGTTTTTCTTCAGAATCTTTGTCCTACATATATCTGATTATTGTCCATGTATTAAAACTTTACATGAAAGTATTGTAGAGAAAGTATTGTTTTCTTAAAAATATCTTTATTTTTATCCATATCTGAGCTTTCCTCAAAAGTTAGTTCTACATTTATCATAGCATTTGCTCTTAAATTTTATATCGGACATTTGCCATCACTGTGTATCATTGATCATAACAGTATACAACTATATTTTTATCATCATAATAAACTATACTCCATTCTATTTTTCTAAAAAATCGTGGAGTTGTTCTTCAGAATCTTTGTCCTACATATATCTGATTATTGTTCATGTATTAAAACTTTACATGAAAGTATTGTGGAGAAAGTATTGTTTTCGTAAACATATCTTTTATTCTTATCCATATCTGAGCTTTCCTCATATTTCATACCAATTTTTCTTAGATTTTATTTCGGACATTTGCCATCACTTTGTATCATTGATCATAACAGTATGAGACTATATTTTTATCATCATAATAAACTATACTTCATTCATTTTGTTCTTAAAATCATGGTGTTGATCTTCAGAATCTTTGTCCTACATATATCTGAGTATTGTTCATGTATTATTACTTTACATGAAAGTATTGTAGAGGTCATCATCAGACCTCCCCATCTATTATCAATTTTGTAACTGTGTCTGCAAATCTTGGAAAATAAGAAAGTGTTCTGAAGCTTCTGACACCCACTTTTTGAAATCTTTGTTTCCCATTTTGAACACTAATAAAATTGTAGTAATGCCACATTCCTTAATATGTTTGGGCAGCCTTAAGAGCTCTTATATGATGTCCAAGACAATGCCCATTGTGCTGGCATCGGTTCTATAGAGTGGGTATATCTGAATTGTTTTTTGCAACCTTAATGCTACATATTTCATAGCATTGTTCTTAGATTTTATTTCGGACATTTGCCATCACTTTGTATCATTGATCATAACAGTATGAGAGTATTTTTTTATCATCATATTAAACTATAATCCATTCTTTTTGTTCTAAAAAATCGTGGAGTTCTTCGTCAGAATCTTTGTCCTATATATATCTGATTATTGTCCATGTATTAAAACTTTACATGAAAGTATTGTAGAGAAAGTATTGTTTTCATAAAAATATCTTTATTTTTATCCATATCTGAGCTTTCCTCAAAAGTTATTTCTACTTTTATCATAGAATTGTTCTTAGATTTTATTTCGGACATTTGCCATCACTTTGTATCATTGATCATAACATTATGAGACTATATTTTTATCATCATAATAAACTATACTCCATTCTTTCTGTTCTTAAAATCATCGAATCATTCTTCAGAATCTTTGTCCTACATATATCTGAGTATTGTTCATGTATTATTACTTTACATGAAAGTATTGTAGAGGTCATCATCAGACCTCCCCATCTATTATCAATTTTGTAACTGTGTCTGCAAATCTTGTAAAAGCAGTAAGTGTTCTGAAGATTCTGACACCCACTTTTTGAAATCCTTGTTTCGCATTTTGAATTCTAATAAAATTGTAGTAATGCCACGTTCCTTGATATGTTTCCATTGTGCTGGCATCGGTTCTATAGAGTGGGTATATCAGAATTGTTTTTTGCAACCTTAATGCTACATATTTCATAGCATTGTTCTTAGATTTTATTTCGGACATTTGCCATCACTTTGTATCATTGATCATAACAGTATGGGAGTATTTTTTTATCATCATATTAAACTATAATCCATTCTTTTTGTTCTAAAAAATCGTGGAGTTCTTCTTCAGAATCTTTGTCCTACATATATCTGATTATTGTCCATGTATTAAAACTTTACATGAAAGTATTGTAGAGAAAGTATTGTTTTCATAAAAATATCTTTATTTTTATCCATATCTGAGCTTTCCTCAAAAGTTATTTCTACTTTTATCATAGCATTGTTCTTAGATTTTATTTCGGACATTTGGCATCACTTTGTATCATTGATCATAACATTATAAGACTATATTTTTATCATCATAATAAACTATACTCCATTCTTTCTGTTCTTAAAATCATCGAATCATTCTTCAGAATCTTTGTCCTACATATATCTGAGTATTGTTCATGTATTATTACTTTACATGAAAGTATTGTAGAGGTCATCATCAGACCTCCCCATCTATTATCAATTTTGTAACTGTGTCTGCAAATCTTGTAAAAGCAGTAAGTGTTCTGAAGATTCTGACACCCACTTTTTGAAATCCTTGTTTCCCATTTTGAATTCTAATAAAATTGTAGTAATGCCACATTCCTTGATATGTTTCCATTGTGCTGGCATCGGTTCTACAGAGTGGGTATATCTGAAATGTTCCTCGCAACCTTAATGCTACATATTTCATAGCATTGTTCTTAGATTTTATTTCGAACATTTGCCATCACTTTGTATCATTGATCATAACAGTATGAGACTATTTTTTTTCATCATATTAAACTATACTCCATTCTTTTTGTTCTAAAAAATCGTGGAGTTTTTCTTCAGAATCTTTGTCCTACATATATCTGATTATTGTCCATGTATTAAAACTTTACATGAAAGTATTGTAGAGAAAGTATTGTTTTCTTAAAAATATCTTTATTTTTATCCATATCTGAGCTTTCCTCAAAAGTTAGTTCTACATTTATCATAGCATTTGCTCTTAAATTTTATATCGGACATTTGCCATCACTGTGTATCATTGATCATAACAGTATACAACTATATTTTTATCATCATAATAAACTATACTCCATTCTATTTTTCTAAAAAATCGTGGAGTTGTTCTTCAGAATCTTTGTCCTACATATATCTGATTATTGTTCATGTATTAAAACTTTACATGAAAGTATTGTGGAGAAAGTATTGTTTTCGTAAACATATCTTTTATTCTTATCCATATCTGAGCTTTCCTCATATTTCATACCAATTGTTCTTAGATTTTATTTCGGACATTTGCCATCACTTTGTATCATTGATCATAACAGTATGAGACTATTTTTTTTCATCATATTAAACTATACTCCATTCTTTTTGTTCTAAAAAATCGTGGAGTTCTTCTTCAGAATCTTTGTCCTACATATATCTGATTATTTTCCATGTATTAAAACTTTACATGAAAGTATTGTAGAGAAAGTATTGTTTTCATAAAAATATCTTTATTTTTATCCATATCTGAGCTTTCCTCAAAAGTTATTTCTACTTTATCATAGCATTGTTCTTAGATTTTATTTCGGACATTTGCCATCACTTTGTATCATTGATCATAACAGTATGAGAGTATTTTTTTATCATCATATTAAACTATAATCCATTCTTTTTGTTCTAAAAAATCGTGGAGTTCTTCTTCAGAATCTTTGTCCTACATATATCTGATTATTGTCCATGTATTAAAACTTTACATGAAAGTATTGTAGAGAAAGTATTGTTTTCATAAAAATATCTTTATTTTTATCCATATCTGAGCTTTCCTCAAAAGTTATTTCTACTTTTATCATAGCATTGTTCTTAGATTTTATTTCGGACATTTGGCATCACTTTGTATCATTGATCATAACATTATGAGACTAGATTTTTATCATCATAATAAACTATACTCCATTCTTTCTGTTCTTAAATTCATGGAATCATTCTTCAGAATCTTTGTCCTACATATATCTGAGTATTGTTCATGTATTATTACTTTACATGAAAGTATTGTAGAGGTCATCATCAGACCTCCCCATCTATTATCAATTTTGTAACTGTGTCTGCAAATCTTGTAAAAGCAGTAAGTGTTCTGAAGATTCTGACACCCACTTTTCGAAATCCTTGTTTCCCATTTTGAATTCTAATAAAATTGTAGTAATGCCACATTCCTTGATATGTTTCCATTGTGCTGGCATCGGTTCTACAGAGTGGGTATATCTGAAATGTTCCTCGCAAACTTAATGCTACATATTTCATAGCATAGTTTTTAGATTTTATTTCGGACATTTGCCATCACTTTGTATCATTGATCATAACAGTATGAGACTATATTTTTATCATCATAATAAACTATTATCCATTCTTTCTGTTCTCAAAAATCATGGAGGTTTTCTTCAGAATCTTTGTCCTACATATATCTGATTATTGTCCATGTATTAAAACTTTACATGTAAATATTGTAGAGAAAGTATTGTTTTCTTAAAAATATCTTTATTCTTATCCATATCTGAGCTTTCCTCATATTTCATACCAATTGTTCTTAGATTTTATTTCGGACATTTGCCATCACTTTGTATCATTGATCATAACAGTATGAGACTATATTTTTATCATCATAATAAACTATTCTCCATTCTTTCTGTTCTTAAAAATAATGGAGGTTTTCTTCAGAATCTTTGTCCTACATATATCTGAGTATTGTTCATGTATTATTACTTTACATGAAAGTATTGTAGAGGTCATCAACAGACCTCCCCATCTATTATCAATTTTGTAACTGTGTCTGCAAATCTTGTAAAAGCAGTAAGTGTTCTGAAGATTCTGACACCCACTTTTTGAAATCCTTGTTTCCCATTTTGAATTCTAATAAAATTGTAGTAATGCCGAATTCCTTGATATGTTTCCATTGTGCTGGCATCGGTTCTACAGAGTGGGTATATCTGAAATGTTCCTCGCAACCTTAATGCTACATATTTCATAGCATTGTTCTTAGATTTTATTTCGGACATTTGCCATCACTTTGTATCATTGATCATAACAGTATGAGAGTATTTTTTTATCATCATATTAAACTATAATCCATTCTTTTTGTTCTAAAAAATCGTGGAGTTCTTCTTCAGAATCTTTGTCCTACATATATCTGATTATTGTCCATGTATTAAAACTTTACATGAAAGTATTGTAGAGAAAGTATTGTTTTCATAAAAATATCTTTATTTTTATCCATATCTGAGCTTTCCTCAAAAGTTATTTCTACTTTTATCATAGCATTGTTCTTAGATTTTATTTCGGACATTTGGCATCACTTTGTATCATTGATCATAACATTATAAGACTATATTTTTATCATCATAATAAACTATACTCCATTCTTTCTGTTCTTAAAATCATCGAATCATTCTTCAGAATCTTTGTCCTACATATATCTGAGTATTGTTCATGTATTATTACTTTACATGAAAGTATTGTAGAGGTCATCATCAGACCTCCCCATCTATTATCAATTTTGTAACTGTGTCTGCAAATCTTGTAAAAGCAGTAAGTGTTCTGAAGATTCTGACACCCACTTTTTGAAATCCTTGTTTCCCATTTTGAATTCTAATAAAATTGTAGTAATGCCACATTCCTTGATATGTTTCCATTGTGCTGGCATCGGTTCTACAGATTGGGTATATCTGAAATGTTCCTCGCAACCTTAATGCTACATATTTCATAGCATTGTTCTTAGATTTTATTTCGGACATTTGCCATCACTTTGTATCATTGATCATAACAGTATGAAACTATATTTTTATCATCATATTAAACTATACTCCATTCTTTTTGTTCTAAAAAATCGTGGAGTTCTTCTTCAGAATCTTTGTCCTACATATATCTGATTATTTTCCATGTATTAAAACTTTACATGAAAGTATTGTAGAGAAAGTATTGTTTTCATAAAAATATCTTTATTTTTATCCATATCTGAGCTTTCCTCAAAAGTTATTTCTACTTTATCATAGCATTGTTCTTAGATTTTATTTCGGACATTTGCCATCACTTTGTATCATTGATCATAACAGTATGAGAGTATTTTTTTATCATCATATTAAACTATAATCCATTCTTTTTGTTCTAAAAAATCGTGGAGTTCTTCTTCAGAATCTTTGTCCTACATATATCTGATTATTGTCCATGTATTAAAACTTTACATGAAAGTATTGTAGAGAAAGTATTGTTTTCATAAAAATATCTTTATTTTTATCCATATCTGAGCTTTCCTCAAAAGTTATTTCTACTTTTATCATAGCATTGTTCTTAGATTTTATTTCGGACATTTGGCATCACTTTGTATCATTGATCATAACATTATAAGACTATATTTTTATTATCATAATAAACTATACTCCATTCTTTCTGTTCTTAAAATCATCGAATCATTCTTCAGAATCTTTGTCCTACATATATCTGAGTATTGTTCATGTATTATTACTTTACATGAAAGTATTGTAGAGGTCATCATCAGACCTCCCCATCTATTATCAATTTTGTAACTGTGTCTGCAAATCTTGTAAAAGCAGTAAGTGTTCTGAAGATTCTGACACCCACTTTTTGAAATCCTTGTTTCCCATTTTGAATTCTAATAAAATTGTAGTAATGCCACATTCCTTGATATGTTTCCATTGTGCTGGCATCGGTTCTACAGAGTGGGTATATCTGAAATGTTCCTCGCAACCTTAATGCTACATATTTCATAGCATTGTTCTTAGATTTTATTTCGAACATTTGCCATCACTTTGTATCATTGATCATAACAGTATGAGACTATTTTTTTTCATCATATTAAACTATACTCCATTCTTTTTGTTCTAAAAAATCGTGGAGTTTTTCTTCAGAATCTTTGTCCTACATATATCTGATTATTGTCCATGTATTAAAACTTTACATGAAAGTATTGTAGAGAAAGTATTGTTTTCTTAAAAATATCTTTATTTTTATCCATATCTGAGCTTTCCTCAAAAGTTAGTTCTACATTTATCATAGCATTTGCTCTTAAATTTTATATCGGACATTTGCCATCACTGTGTATCATTGATCATAACAGTATACAACTATATTTTTATCATCATAATAAACTATACTCCATTCTATTTTTCTAAAAAATCGTGGAGTTGTTCTTCAGAATCTTTGTCCTACATATATCTGATTATTGTTCATGTATTAAAACTTTACATGAAAGTATTGTGGAGAAAGTATTGTTTTCGTAAACATATCTTTTATTCTTATCCATATCTGAGCTTTCCTCATATTTCATACCAATTGTTCTTAGATTTTATTTCGGACATTTGCCATCACTTTGTATCATTGATCATAACAGTATGAGACTATTTTTTTTCATCATATTAAACTATACTCCATTCTTTTTGTTCTAAAAAATCGTGGAGTTCTTCTTCAGAATCTTTGTCCTACATATATCTGATTATTTTCCATGTATTAAAACTTTACATGAAAGTATTGTAGAGAAAGTATTGTTTTCATAAAAATATCTTTATTTTTATCCATATCTGAGCTTTCCTCAAAAGTTATTTCTACTTTATCATAGCATTGTTCTTAGATTTTATTTCGGACATTTGCCATCACTTTGTATCATTGATCATAACAGTATGAGAGTATTTTTTTATCATCATATTAAACTATAATCCATTCTTTTTGTTCTAAAAAATCGTGGAGTTCTTCTTCAGAATCTTTGTCCTACATATATCTGATTATTGTCCATGTATTAAAACTTTACATGAAAGTATTGTAGAGAAAGTATTGTTTTCATAAAAATATCTTTATTTTTATCCATATCTGAGCTTTCCTCAAAAGTTATTTCTACTTTTATCATAGCATTGTTCTTAGATTTTATTTCGGACATTTGGCATCACTTTGTATCATTGATCATAACATTATAAGACTATATTTTTATCATCATAATAAACTATACTCCATTCTTTCTGTTCTTAAAATCATCGAATCATTCTTCAGAATCTTTGTCCTACATATATCTGAGTATTGTTCATGTATTATTACTTTACATGAAAGTATTGTAGAGGTCATCATCAGACCTCCCCATCTATTATCAATTTTGTAACTGTGTCTGCAAATCTTGTAAAAGCAGTAAGTGTTCTGAAGATTCTGACACCCACTTTTTGAAATCCTTGTTTCCCATTTTGAATTCTAATAAAATTGTAGTAATGCCACATTCCTTGATATGTTTCCATTGTGCTGGCATCGGTTCTACAGAGTGGGTATATCTGAAATGTTCCTCGCAACCTTAATGCTACATATTTCATAGCATTGTTCTTAGATTTTATTTCGAACATTTGCCATCACTTTGTATCATTGATCATAACAGTATGAGACTATTTTTTTTCATCATATTAAACTATACTCCATTCTTTTTGTTCTAAAAAATCGTGGAGTTTTTCTTCAGAATCTTTGTCCTACATATATCTGATTATTGTCCATGTATTAAAACTTTACATGAAAGTATTGTAGAGAAAGTATTGTTTTCTTAAAAATATCTTTATTTTTATCCATATCTGAGCTTTCCTCAAAAGTTAGTTCTACATTTATCATAGCATTTGCTCTTAAATTTTATATCGGACATTTGCCATCACTGTGTATCATTGATCATAACAGTATACAACTATATTTTTATCATCATAATAAACTATACTCCATTCTATTTTTCTAAAAAATCGTGGAGTTGTTCTTCAGAATCTTTGTCCTACATATATCTGATTATTGTTCATGTATTAAAACTTTACATGAAAGTATTGTGGAGAAAGTATTGTTTTCGTAAACATATCTTTTATTCTTATCCATATCTGAGCTTTCCTCATATTTCATACCAATTGTTCTTAGATTTTATTTCGGACATTTGCCATCACTTTGTATCATTGATCATAACAGTATGAGACTATTTTTTTTCATCATATTAAACTATACTCCATTCTTTTTGTTCTAAAAAATCGTGGAGTTCTTCTTCAGAATCTTTGTCCTACATATATCTGATTATTTTCCATGTATTAAAACTTTACATGAAAGTATTGTAGAGAAAGTATTGTTTTCATAAAAATATCTTTATTTTTATCCATATCTGAGCTTTCCTCAAAAGTTATTTCTACTTTATCATAGCATTGTTCTTAGATTTTATTTCGGACATTTGCCATCACTTTGTATCATTGATCATAACAGTATGAGAGTATTTTTTTATCATCATATTAAACTATAATCCATTCTTTTTGTTCTAAAAAATCGTGGAGTTCTTCTTCAGAATCTTTGTCCTACATATATCTGATTATTGTCCATGTATTAAAACTTTACATGAAAGTATTGTAGAGAAAGTATTGTTTTCATAAAAATATCTTTATTTTTATCCATATCTGAGCTTTCCTCAAAAGTTATTTCTACTTTTATCATAGCATTGTTCTTAGATTTTATTTCGGACATTTGGCATCACTTTGTATCATTGATCATAACATTATGAGACTAGATTTTTATCATCATAATAAACTATACTCCATTCTTTCTGTTCTTAAATTCATGGAATCATTCTTCAGAATCTTTGTCCTACATATATCTGAGTATTGTTCATGTATTATTACTTTACATGAAAGTATTGTAGAGGTCATCATCAGACCTCCCCATCTATTATCAATTTTGTAACTGTGTCTGCAAATCTTGTAAAAGCAGTAAGTGTTCTGAAGATTCTGACACCCACTTTTCGAAATCCTTGTTTCCCATTTTGAATTCTAATAAAATTGTAGTAATGCCACATTCCTTGATATGTTTCCATTGTGCTGGCATCGGTTCTACAGAGTGGGTATATCTGAAATGTTCCTCGCAAACTTAATGCTACATATTTCATAGCATAGTTTTTAGATTTTATTTCGGACATTTGCCATCACTTTGTATCATTGATCATAACAGTATGAGACTATATTTTTATCATCATAATAAACTATTATCCATTCTTTCTGTTCTCAAAAATCATGGAGGTTTTCTTCAGAATCTTTGTCCTACATATATCTGATTATTGTCCATGTATTAAAACTTTACATGTAAATATTGTAGAGAAAGTATTGTTTTCTTAAAAATATCTTTATTCTTATCCATATCTGAGCTTTCCTCATATTTCATACCAATTGTTCTTAGATTTTATTTCGGACATTTGCCATCACTTTGTATCATTGATCATAACAGTATGAGACTATATTTTTATCATCATAATAAACTATTCTCCATTCTTTCTGTTCTTAAAAATAATGGAGGTTTTCTTCAGAATCTTTGTCCTACATATATCTGAGTATTGTTCATGTATTATTACTTTACATGAAAGTATTGTAGAGGTCATCAACAGACCTCCCCATCTATTATCAATTTTGTAACTGTGTCTGCAAATCTTGTAAAAGCAGTAAGTGTTCTGAAGATTCTGACACCCACTTTTTGAAATCCTTGTTTCCCATTTTGAATTCTAATAAAATTGTAGTAATGCCGAATTCCTTGATATGTTTCCATTGTGCTGGCATCGGTTCTACAGAGTGGGTATATCTGAAATGTTCCTCGCAACCTTAATGCTACATATTTCATAGCATTGTTCTTAGATTTTATTTCGGACATTTGCCATCACTTTGTATCATTGATCATAACAGTATGAGAGTATTTTTTTATCATCATATTAAACTATAATCCATTCTTTTTGTTCTAAAAAATCGTGGAGTTCTTCTTCAGAATCTTTGTCCTACATATATCTGATTATTGTCCATGTATTAAAACTTTACATGAAAGTATTGTAGAGAAAGTATTGTTTTCATAAAAATATCTTTATTTTTATCCATATCTGAGCTTTCCTCAAAAGTTATTTCTACTTTTATCATAGCATTGTTCTTAGATTTTATTTCGGACATTTGGCATCACTTTGTATCATTGATCATAACATTATAAGACTATATTTTTATCATCATAATAAACTATACTCCATTCTTTCTGTTCTTAAAATCATCGAATCATTCTTCAGAATCTTTGTCCTACATATATCTGAGTATTGTTCATGTATTATTACTTTACATGAAAGTATTGTAGAGGTCATCATCAGACCTCCCCATCTATTATCAATTTTGTAACTGTGTCTGCAAATCTTGTAAAAGCAGTAAGTGTTCTGAAGATTCTGACACCCACTTTTTGAAATCCTTGTTTCCCATTTTGAATTCTAATAAAATTGTAGTAATGCCACATTCCTTGATATGTTTCCATTGTGCTGGCATCGGTTCTACAGATTGGGTATATCTGAAATGTTCCTCGCAACCTTAATGCTACATATTTCATAGCATTGTTCTTAGATTTTATTTCGGACATTTGCCATCACTTTGTATCATTGATCATAACAGTATGAAACTATATTTTTATCATCATATTAAACTATACTCCATTCTTTTTGTTCTAAAAAATCGTGGAGTTCTTCTTCAGAATCTTTGTCCTACATATATCTGATTATTTTCCATGTATTAAAACTTTACATGAAAGTATTGTAGAGAAAGTATTGTTTTCATAAAAATATCTTTATTTTTATCCATATCTGAGCTTTCCTCAAAAGTTATTTCTACTTTATCATAGCATTGTTCTTAGATTTTATTTCGGACATTTGCCATCACTTTGTATCATTGATCATAACAGTATGAGAGTATTTTTTTATCATCATATTAAACTATAATCCATTCTTTTTGTTCTAAAAAATCGTGGAGTTCTTCTTCAGAATCTTTGTCCTACATATATCTGATTATTGTCCATGTATTAAAACTTTACATGAAAGTATTGTAGAGAAAGTATTGTTTTCATAAAAATATCTTTATTTTTATCCATATCTGAGCTTTCCTCAAAAGTTATTTCTACTTTTATCATAGCATTGTTCTTAGATTTTATTTCGGACATTTGGCATCACTTTGTATCATTGATCATAACATTATAAGACTATATTTTTATCATCATAATAAACTATACTCCATTCTTTCTGTTCTTAAAATCATCGAATCATTCTTCAGAATCTTTGTCCTACATATATCTGAGTATTGTTCATGTATTATTACTTTACATGAAAGTATTGTAGAGGTCATCATCAGACCTCCCCATCTATTATCAATTTTGTAACTGTGTCTGCAAATCTTGTAAAAGCAGTAAGTGTTCTGAAGATTCTGACACCCACTTTTTGAAATCCTTGTTTCCCATTTTGAATTCTAATAAAATTGTAGTAATGCCACATTCCTTGATATGTTTCCATTGTGCTGGCATCGGTTCTACAGAGTGGGTATATCTGAAATGTTCCTCGCAACCTTAATGCTACATATTTCATAGCATTGTTCTTAGATTTTATTTCGAACATTTGCCATCACTTTGTATCATTGATCATAACAGTATGAGACTATTTTTTTTCATCATATTAAACTATACTCCATTCTTTTTGTTCTAAAAAATCGTGGAGTTTTTCTTCAGAATCTTTGTCCTACATATATCTGATTATTGTCCATGTATTAAAACTTTACATGAAAGTATTGTAGAGAAAGTATTGTTTTCTTAAAAATATCTTTATTTTTATCCATATCTGAGCTTTCCTCAAAAGTTAGTTCTACATTTATCATAGCATTTGCTCTTAAATTTTATATCGGACATTTGCCATCACTGTGTATCATTGATCATAACAGTATACAACTATATTTTTATCATCATAATAAACTATACTCCATTCTATTTTTCTAAAAAATCGTGGAGTTGTTCTTCAGAATCTTTGTCCTACATATATCTGATTATTGTTCATGTATTAAAACTTTACATGAAAGTATTGTGGAGAAAGTATTGTTTTCGTAAACATATCTTTTATTCTTATCCATATCTGAGCTTTCCTCATATTTCATACCAATTGTTCTTAGATTTTATTTCGGACATTTGCCATCACTTTGTATCATTGATCATAACAGTATGAGACTATTTTTTTTCATCATATTAAACTATACTCCATTCTTTTTGTTCTAAAAAATCGTGGAGTTCTTCTTCAGAATCTTTGTCCTACATATATCTGATTATTTTCCATGTATTAAAACTTTACATGAAAGTATTGTAGAGAAAGTATTGTTTTCATAAAAATATCTTTATTTTTATCCATATCTGAGCTTTCCTCAAAAGTTATTTCTACTTTATCATAGCATTGTTCTTAGATTTTATTTCGGACATTTGCCATCACTTTGTATCATTGATCATAACAGTATGAGAGTATTTTTTTATCATCATATTAAACTATAATCCATTCTTTTTGTTCTAAAAAATCGTGGAGTTCTTCTTCAGAATCTTTGTCCTACATATATCTGATTATTGTCCATGTATTAAAACTTTACATGAAAGTATTGTAGAGAAAGTATTGTTTTCATAAAAATATCTTTATTTTTATCCATATCTGAGCTTTCCTCAAAAGTTATTTCTACTTTTATCATAGCATTGTTCTTAGATTTTATTTCGGACATTTGGCATCACTTTGTATCATTGATCATAACATTATGAGACTAGATTTTTATCATCATAATAAACTATACTCCATTCTTTCTGTTCTTAAATTCATGGAATCATTCTTCAGAATCTTTGTCCTACATATATCTGAGTATTGTTCATGTATTATTACTTTACATGAAAGTATTGTAGAGGTCATCATCAGACCTCCCCATCTATTATCAATTTTGTAACTGTGTCTGCAAATCTTGTAAAAGCAGTAAGTGTTCTGAAGATTCTGACACCCACTTTTCGAAATCCTTGTTTCCCATTTTGAATTCTAATAAAATTGTAGTAATGCCACATTCCTTGATATGTTTCCATTGTGCTGGCATCGGTTCTACAGAGTGGGTATATCTGAAATGTTCCTCGCAAACTTAATGCTACATATTTCATAGCATAGTTTTTAGATTTTATTTCGGACATTTGCCATCACTTTGTATCATTGATCATAACAGTATGAGACTATATTTTTATCATCATAATAAACTATTATCCATTCTTTCTGTTCTCAAAAATCATGGAGGTTTTCTTCAGAATCTTTGTCCTACATATATCTGATTATTGTCCATGTATTAAAACTTTACATGTAAATATTGTAGAGAAAGTATTGTTTTCTTAAAAATATCTTTATTCTTATCCATATCTGAGCTTTCCTCATATTTCATACCAATTGTTCTTAGATTTTATTTCGGACATTTGCCATCACTTTGTATCATTGATCATAACAGTATGAGACTATATTTTTATCATCATAATAAACTATTCTCCATTCTTTCTGTTCTTAAAAATAATGGAGGTTTTCTTCAGAATCTTTGTCCTACATATATCTGAGTATTGTTCATGTATTATTACTTTACATGAAAGTATTGTAGAGGTCATCAACAGACCTCCCCATCTATTATCAATTTTGTAACTGTGTCTGCAAATCTTGTAAAAGCAGTAAGTGTTCTGAAGATTCTGACACCCACTTTTTGAAATCCTTGTTTCCCATTTTGAATTCTAATAAAATTGTAGTAATGCCGAATTCCTTGATATGTTTCCATTGTGCTGGCATCGGTTCTACAGAGTGGGTATATCTGAAATGTTCCTCGCAACCTTAATGCTACATATTTCATAGCATTGTTCTTAGATTTTATTTCGGACATTTGCCATCACTTTGTATCATTGATCATAACAGTATGAGAGTATTTTTTTATCATCATATTAAACTATAATCCATTCTTTTTGTTCTAAAAAATCGTGGAGTTCTTCTTCAGAATCTTTGTCCTACATATATCTGATTATTGTCCATGTATTAAAACTTTACATGAAAGTATTGTAGAGAAAGTATTGTTTTCATAAAAATATCTTTATTTTTATCCATATCTGAGCTTTCCTCAAAAGTTATTTCTACTTTTATCATAGCATTGTTCTTAGATTTTATTTCGGACATTTGGCATCACTTTGTATCATTGATCATAACATTATAAGACTATATTTTTATCATCATAATAAACTATACTCCATTCTTTCTGTTCTTAAAATCATCGAATCATTCTTCAGAATCTTTGTCCTACATATATCTGAGTATTGTTCATGTATTATTACTTTACATGAAAGTATTGTAGAGGTCATCATCAGACCTCCCCATCTATTATCAATTTTGTAACTGTGTCTGCAAATCTTGTAAAAGCAGTAAGTGTTCTGAAGATTCTGACACCCACTTTTTGAAATCCTTGTTTCCCATTTTGAATTCTAATAAAATTGTAGTAATGCCACATTCCTTGATATGTTTCCATTGTGCTGGCATCGGTTCTACAGATTGGGTATATCTGAAATGTTCCTCGCAACCTTAATGCTACATATTTCATAGCATTGTTCTTAGATTTTATTTCGGACATTTGCCATCACTTTGTATCATTGATCATAACAGTATGAAACTATATTTTTATCATCATATTAAACTATACTCCATTCTTTTTGTTCTAAAAAATCGTGGAGTTCTTCTTCAGAATCTTTGTCCTACATATATCTGATTATTTTCCATGTATTAAAACTTTACATGAAAGTATTGTAGAGAAAGTATTGTTTTCATAAAAATATCTTTATTTTTATCCATATCTGAGCTTTCCTCAAAAGTTATTTCTACTTTATCATAGCATTGTTCTTAGATTTTATTTCGGACATTTGCCATCACTTTGTATCATTGATCATAACAGTATGAGAGTATTTTTTTATCATCATATTAAACTATAATCCATTCTTTTTGTTCTAAAAAATCGTGGAGTTCTTCTTCAGAATCTTTGTCCTACATATATCTGATTATTGTCCATGTATTAAAACTTTACATGAAAGTATTGTAGAGAAAGTATTGTTTTCATAAAAATATCTTTATTTTTATCCATATCTGAGCTTTCCTCAAAAGTTATTTCTACTTTTATCATAGCATTGTTCTTAGATTTTATTTCGGACATTTGGCATCACTTTGTATCATTGATCATAACATTATGAGACTAGATTTTTATCATCATAATAAACTATACTCCATTCTTTCTGTTCTTAAAATCATGGAATCATTCTTCAGAATCTTTGTCCTACATATATCTGAGTATTGTTCATGTATTATTACTTTACATGAAAGTATTGTAGAGGTCATCATCAGACCTCCCCATCTATTATCAATTTTGTAACTGTGTCTGCAAATCTTGTAAAAGCAGTAAGTGTTCTGAAGATTCTGACACCCACTTTTTGAAATCCTGGTTTCCCATTTTGAATTCTAATAAAATTGTAGTAATGCCGAATTCCTTGATATGTTTCCATTGTGCTGGCATCGGTTCTACAGAGTGGGAATATCTGAAATGTTCCTCGCAACCTTAATGCTACATATTTCATAGCATTGTTCTTAGATTTTATTTCGGACATTTGTCATCACTTTGCATCATTGATCATAACAGTATGAGACTATTTTTTTATCATCATATTAAACTATACTCCATTCTTTTTGTTTTAAAAAATCGTGGAGTTTTTCTTCAGAATCTTTGTCCTACATATATCTGATTATTGTCCATGTATTAAAACTTTACATGAAAGTATTGTAGAGAAAGTATTGTTTTCTTAAAAATATCTTTATTCTTATCCATATCTGAGCTTTCCTCATATTTCATACCAATTGTTCTTAGATTTTATTTCGGACATTTGCCATCACTTTGTATCGTTGATCATAACAGTATGAGACTATATTTTTATCATCATAATAAACTATTCTCCATTCTTTCTGTTCTTAAAAATAATGGAGGTTTTCTTCAGAATCTTTGTCCTACATATATCTGAGTATTGTTCATGTATTATTACTTTACATGAAAGTATTGTAGAGGTCATCAACAGACCTCCCCATCTATTATCAATTTTGTAACTGTGTCTGCAAATCTTGTAAAAGCAGTAAGTGTTCTGAAGATTCTGACACCCACTTTTTGAAATCCTGGTTTCCCATTTTGAATTCTAATAAAATTGTAGTAATGCCGAATTCCTTGATATGTTTCCATTGTGCTGGCATCGGTTCTACAGAGTGGGAATATCTGAAATGTTCCTCGCAACCTTAATGCTACATATTTCATAGCATTGTTCTTAGATTTTATTTCGGACATTTGTCATCACTTTGCATCATTGATCATAACAGTATGAGACTATTTTTTTATCATCATATTAAACTATACTCCATTCTTTTTGTTTTAAAAAATCGTGGAGTTTTTCTTCAGAATCTTTGTCCTACATATATCTGATTATTGTCCATGTATTAAAACTTTACATGAAAGTATTGTAGAGAAAGTATTGTTTTCTTAAAAATATCTTTATTTTTATCCATATCTGAGCTTACCTCAAAAGTTAGTTCTACATTTATCATAGCATTTGCTCTTAAATTTTATATCGGACATTTGCCATCACTGTGTATCATTGATCATAACAGTATATAACTATATTTTTATCATCATCATAAACTATTCTCCATTCTTTTTTTTCTAAAAAATCGTGGAGTTGTTCTTCAGAATCGTTGTCCTACATATATCTGATTATTGTTCATGTATTAAAACTTTACATGAAAGTATTGTGGAGAAAGTATTGTTTTCTTAAACATATCTTTTATTTTTATCCATATCTGAGCTTTCCTCATATTTCATACCAATTGTTCTTAGATTTTATTTCGGACATTTGCCATCACTTTGTATCATTGATCATAACAGTATGAGACTATATTTTTATCATCATAATAAACTATACTTCATTCATTCTGTTCTTAAAATCATGGTGTTGATCTTCAGAATCTTTGTATTACATATATCTGAGTATTGTTCGTGTATTATTACTTTACATGAAAGTATTGTAGAGGTCATCATCAGACCTCCCCATCTATTATCAATTTTGTAACTGTGTCTGCAAATCTTGTAAAAGCAGTAAGTGTTCTGAAGATTCTTACACCCACTTTTTGAAATCCTTGTTTCCCATTTTGAATTCTAATAAAATTGTATTAATGCCACATTCCTTGATATGTTTCCATTGTGCTGGCATCGGTTCTACAGAATGGGTATATCTGAAATGTTCCTCGCAAACTTAATGCTACATATTTCATAGCATTGTTCTTAGATTTTATTTCGGACATTTGCCATCACTTTGTATCATTGATCATAACAGTATGAGACTATTTTTTTATCATTATATTAAACTATACTCCATTCTTTTTGTTCTAAAAAATCGTGGAGTTTTTCTTCAGAATCTTTGTCCTACATATATCTGATTATTGTCCATGTATTAAAACTTTACATGAAAGTATTGTAGAGAAAGTATTGTTTTCTTAAAAATATCTTTATTTTTATCCATATCTGAGCTCTCCTCAAAAGTTAGTTCTACATTTATCATAGCATTTGCTCTTAAATTTTATTTCGGACATTTGCCATCACTGTGTATCATTGATCATAACAGTATACAACTATATTTTTATCATCATCATAAACTATTCTCCATTCTTTTTTTTCTAAAAAATCGTGGAGTTGTTCTTCAGCATCTTTGTCCTACATATATCTGATTATTGTTCATGTATTAAAACTTTACATGAAATTATTGTGGAGAAAGTATTGTCTTCGTAAACATATCTTTTATTCTTATCCATATCTAAGCTTTCCTCATATTTATACCAATTGTTCTTAGATTTTATTTCGGACATTTTCCATCACTTTGCATCATTGATCATAACAGTATGAGACTTTTTTTTTATCATCATAATAAACTATTATCCATTCTTTCTGTTCTTAAAAATCATGGAGGTTTTCTTCAGAATCTTTGTCTGACATATATCTGATTATTGTTCATGTATTAAAACTTTACATGAACGTATTGTGGAGAAAGTATTGTTTTCGTAAACATATCCTTATTCTTATCCATATCTGAGCTTTCCTCATATTTCATACCAATTGTTCTTAGATTTTATTTCGGACATTTGCCATCACTTTGTATCATTGATCATAATAGTATGAGACTATATTTTTATCATCATAATAAACTATTCTCCATTCTTTCTGTTCTTAAAAATCATGGAGGTTTTCTTCAGAATCTTTGTCCTACATATATCTGAGTATTGTTCATGTATTATTACTTTACATGAAAGTATTGTAGAGGTCATCATCAGACCTCCCCATCTATTATCAATTTTGTAACTGTGTCTGCAAATCTTGTAAAAGCAGTAAGTGTTCTGAAGATTCTGACACCCACTTTTTAAAATCCTTGTTTCCCATTTTGAATTCTAATAAAATTGTAGTAATGCCGAATTCCTTGATATGTTTCCATTGTGCTGGCATCGGTTCTACAGAGTGGGTATATCTGAAATGTTCCTCTCAACCTTAATGCTACATATTTCATAGCATTGTTCTTAGATTTTATTTCGGACATTTGCCATCACTTTGTATCATTGATCATAACAGTATGAGACTATTTTTTTATCATTATATTAAACTATACTCCATTCTTTTTGTTCTAAAAAATCGTGGAGTTTTTCTTCAGAATCTTTGTCCTACATATATCTGATTATTGTCCATGTATTAAAACTTTACATAAAAGTATTGTAAAGAAAGTATTGTTTTCTTAAAAATATCTTTATTTTTATCCATATCTGAGCTTTAATCAAAAGTTAGTTCTACATTTATCATAGCATTTGCTCTTAAATTTTATATCGGACATTTGCCATCACTGTGTATCATTGATCATAACAGTATATTACTATATTTTTATCATCATCATAAACTATTCTCCATTCTTTTTTTTCTAAAAAATCGTGGAGTTGTTCTTCAGCATCTTTGTCCTACATATATCTGATTATTGTTCATGTATTAAAACTTTACATGAAATTATTGTGGAGAAAGTATTGTCTTCGTAAACATATCTTTTATTCTTATCCATATCTAAGCTTTCCTCATATTTATACCAATTGTTCTTAGATTTTATTTCGGACATTTTCCATCACTTTGCATCATTGATCATAACAGTATGAGACTATATTTTTATCATCATAATAAACTATTATCCATTCTTTCTGTTCTTAAAAATCATGGAGGTTTTCTTCAGAATCTTTGTCTGACATATATCTGATTATTGTTCATGTATTAAAACTTTACATGAACGTATTGTGGAGAAAGTATTGTTTTCGTAAACATATCCTTATTCTTATCCATATCTGAGCTTTCCTCATATTTCATACCAATTGTTCTTAGATTTTATTTCGGACAATTGCCATCACTTTGTATCATTGATCATAATAGTATGAGACTATATTTTTATCATCATAATAAACTATTATCCATTCTTTCTGTTCTTAAAAATCATGGAAGTTTTCTTCAGAATCTTTGTCCTACATATATCTGAGTATTGTTCATGTATTATTACTTTACATGAAAGTATTGTAGAGGTCATCATCAGACCTCCCCATCTATTATCAATTTTGTAACTGTGTCTGCAAATCTTGTAAAAGCAGTAAGTGTTCTGAAGATTCTGACACCCACTTTTTTTAAATCCTTGTTTCCCATTTTCAATTCTAATAAAATTGTAGTAATGCCGAATTCCTTGATATGTTTCCATTGTGCTGGCATCGGTTCTACAGAGTGGGTATATCTAAAATGTTCCTCGCAACCTTAATGCTACATATTTCATAGCATTGTTCTTAGATGTTATTTCGGACATTTGCCATCACTTTGTATCATTGATCATAACAGTATGAGACTATTTTTTTTATCTTCATATTAAACTATACTCCATTCTTTTTGTTCTAAAAAATCGTGGAGTTTTTCTTCAGAATCTTTGTCCTACATATATCTGATTATTGTCCATGTATTAAAACTTTACATAAAAGTATTGTAAAGAAAGTATTGTTTTCTTAAAAATATCTTTATTTTTATCCATATCTGAGCTTTAATCAAAAGTTAGTTCTACATTTATCATAGCATTTGCTCTTAAATTTTATATCGGACATTTGCCATCACTGTGTATCATTGATCATAACAGTATATTACTATATTTTTATCATCATCATAAACTATTCTCCATTCTTTTTTTTCTAAAAAATCGTGGAGTTGTTCTTCAGAATCTTTGTCCTACATATATCTGATTATTGTTCATGTATTAAAACTTTACATGAAAGTATTGTGGAGAAAGTATTGTTTTCGTAAACATATCTTTTATTCTTATCCATATCTGAGCTTTCCTCATATTTCGTACCAATTGTTCTTAGATTTTATTTCGGACATTTGCCATCACTTTGTATCATTGATCATAACAGTATGAGACTATATTTTTTTCATCATAATAAACTATACTTCATTCATTCTGTTCATAAAATCATGGTGTTGATCTTAAGAATCTTTGTCCTACATATATCTGAGTATTGTTCATGTATTATTACTTTACATGAAAGTATTGTAGAGGTCATCATCAGACCTCCCCATCTATTATCAATTTTGTAACTGTGTCTGCAAAACTTGGAAAATCAGAAAGTGTTCTGAAGCTTCTGACACCCACTTTTTGAAATCTTTGTTTCCCATTTTGAACACCAATAAAATTGTAGTAATGCCACATTCCTTAATATGTTTGGGCAGCCTTAAGAGCTCTTATATGATGTCCAACACAATACCCATTGTGCTGGCATATGTTCTATAGAGTGGGTATATCTGAATTGTTTCTTGCAACCTTAATACTACATATTACATGGCATTTGTTCATAGATTTTATTTCGGACGTTTAACATCACTTTGTATCATTGATCATAACAGAATTCAACTATATTTTTATCATCATCATAAACTATTCTCCATTCTTTTTTTCTAAGAAATAGTAGGGTTGTTCTTCAGAATCTTTGTCCTACATATATCTAAGTATTGTTCATGTATTATTACTTTACATGAAAGTATTGTAGAGGTCATCATCACCCATCTATTATCAATTTTGTAACTGTGTCTGCAAATCTTGTAAAAGCAGTAAGTGTTCTGAAGATTCTGACACCCACTTTTTGAAATCCTTGTTTCCCATTTTGAATTCTAATAAAATTGTAGTAATGCCACATTCCTTGATATGTTTCCATTGTGCTGGCATCGGTTCTACAGAGTGGGTATATCTGAAATGTTCCTCGCAACCTGAATGCTACATATTTCATAGCATTGTTCTTAGATTTTATTTCGGACATTTGCCATCACTTTGTATCATTGATCATAACAATATGAGACTATTTTTTTATCATCATATTAAACTATACTCCATTCTTTTTGTTCTAAAAAATCGTGGAGTTTTTCTTCAGAATCTTTGTCCTACATATATCTGAATATTGTCCATGTTTTAAAACTTTACATGAAAGTATTGTGGAGAAAGTATTGTTTTCTTAAACATATCTTTTATTTTTATCCATATCTGAGCTTTCCTCATATTACATACCAATTGTTCTTAGATTTTATTTTGGACATTTGCCATCACTTTGTATCATTGATCATAACAGTATACATCTCATCATCATAAACTATTCTCCATTCTTTTTTTTTCTAAAAAATCGTGGAGTTGTTCTTCAGAATCGTTGTCCTACATATATCTGATTATTGTTCATGTATTAAAACTTTACATGAAAGTACTGTAGAGAAAGTATTGTTTTCTTAAAAATATCTTTATTTTTATCCATATCTGAGCTTACCTCAAAAGTTAGTTCTACATTTATCATAGCATTTGCTCTTAAATTTTATATCGGACATTTGCCATCACTGTGTATCATTGATCATAACAGTATATAACTATATTTTTATCATCATCATAAACTATTCTCCATTCTTTTTTTTTCTAAAAAATCGTGGAGTTGTTCTTCAGAATCGTTGTCCTACATATATCTGATTATTGTTCATGTATTAAAACTTTACATGAAAGTATTGTGGAGAAAGTATTGTTTTCTTAAACATATCTTTTATTTTTATCCATATCTGAGCTTTCCTCATATTTCATACCAATTGTTCTTAGATTTTATTTCGGACATTTGCCATCACTTTGTATCATTGATCATAACAGTATACATCTATATTTTTATCATCATCATAAACTATTCTCCATTTTTTTTCTAAAAAATCGTGGAGTTGTTCTTCAGAATCTTTGTCCTACATATATCTGATTATTGTTCATGTATTAAAACTTTACATGAAAGTACTGTAGAGAAAGTATTGTTTTCATAAAAATGTCTTTATTTTTATCCATATCTGAGCTTTCCTTAAAAGTTATTTCTACTTTTATCATAGCATTGTTCTTAGATTTTATTTCGGACATTTGCCATCACTTTGTATCATTAATCATAACAGTATGAGACTATATTTTTATCATCATAATAAACTATTACCCATTCTTTCTGTTCTTAAAAATCATGGAGGTTTTCTTCAGAATCTTTGTCCTACATATATCTGATTATTGTTCATGTATTAAAACTTTACATGAAAGTATTGTAGAGAAAGTATTGTTTTCGTAAACATATCTTTATTCTTATCCATATTTGAGCTTTCCTTAAAAGTTATTTTTACTTTTATCATAGCATTGTTCTTAGATTTTATTTCGGACATTTGCCATCACTTTGTATCATTGATCATAAGAGTATGAGACTATATTTTTAACATCATAATAAACTATACTCCATTCTTTCTGTTCTTAAAATCATGGAATCGTTCTTCAGAATCTTTGTCCTACATATATCTGAGTATTGTTCATGTATTAATACTTTACATGAAAGTTTTGTAGAGGTCATCATCAGACCTCCCCATCTAATATCAATTTTGTAACTGTATCTGCAAATCTTGTAAAAGCAGTAAGTGTTCTGAAGATTCTGACACCCACTTTTTGAAATCCTTGTTTCCCATTTTGAATTCTAATAAAATTGTAGTAATACCACATTCCTTGATATGTTTGGGCAGCCTTAAGAGCTCTTATATGATGTCCAAGACAATGCCCATTGTGCTGGCATCGGTTCTACAGAGTGGGTATATGTGAATTGTTCCTCGCAACCTTAATACTACATATTTCATAGCATTTGTTCTTAGATTTTATTTCGGACATTTGCCATCACTTTGTATCATTGATCATAAGAGTATGAGACTATATTTTTATCATCATAATAAACTATTCTCCATTCTTTCTGTTCTTAAAAATCATTGAGTTGTTCTTCAGAATCTTTGTCTTACATATATCTGAGTATTGTTCATGTATTAATACTTTACATGAAAGTACTGTAGAGGTCATCATCAGACCTCCCCATCTATTATCAATTTTGTAACTGTGTCTGCAAATCTTGGAAAATCAGAAAGTGTTCTGAAGCTTCTGACACCCACTTTTTGAAATCCTTGTTTCCCATTTTGAATTCTAATCAAATTGTAGTAATGCCACATTCCTTGATATGTTTGGGCAGCCTAAAGATCTCTTATATGATGTCCAAGACAATGCCCATTGTGCTGGCATCGGTTCTATAGAGTGGGTATATCTGAATTGTTTCTTGCAACCTTAATACTACATATTACATGGCATTTGTTCATAGATTTTATTTCGGACGTTTAACATCACTTTGTATCATTGATCATAACAGAATTCAACTATATTTTTATCATCATCATAAACTATTCTCCATTCTTTTTTCTAAAAAATCGTGGAGTTGTTTTTCAGAATCTTTGTCCTACATATATCTGATTATTGTTCATGTATTAAAACTTTACATGAAAGTATTGTGAAGAAAGTATTGTTTTCGTAAACATATCTTTATTCTTATCCATATCTGAGCTTTCCTCATATTTCATACCAATTGTTCTTAGATTTTATTTCGGACATTTGCCATCACTTTGTATCATTGATCATAACAGTATGAGACTATATTTTTATCATCATAATAAACTATACTTCATTCATTCTGTTCTTAAAATAATGGTGTTGATCTTCAGGATCTTTGTCCTACATATATCTGAGTATTGTTCATGTATTATTTCTTTACATGAAAGTATTGTAGAGGTCATCATCAGACCTCCCCATCTATTATCAATTTTGTAACTGTGTCTGCAAATCTTGGAAAATCAGAAAGTGTTCTGAATCTTCTGACACCCACTTTTTGAAATCCTTGTTTCCCATTTTGAATTCTAAAAAAATTGTACTAATGCCACATTCCTTGATATGTTTGGGCAACCTTAAGAGCTCTTATATGATTTCCAAGACAATGCCCATTGTGCTGGCATCGGTTCTACAGAGTGGGTATATGTCAATTGTTCCTCGCAACCTTAATACTACATATTACATAGCATTTGTTCTTACATTTTATTTCGAACATTTGCCATCACTTTGTAGCATTGGTCATAAAAATATGAAACTATATTATTATCATCATAATAAATTATTCTCCATTCTTTTTGTTCTAAAAAGTCGTGGAGTTGTTCTTCAGAATCTTTGTCCTGCATATATCTGAGCATTGTTCATGTATTAATACTTCACATGGAAGTATTGTGGATAAAGTATTGTTTTCGTAAAAATATCTTTATTTTTATACATATCTTAGCTTTCCTCAAAAACTAGTTCTACATTTATCATAGCATTGTTCTTAGATTTTATTTCGGACATTTGCCATCACTTTGTATCATTGATCATAACAGTATACAACTATATTTTTATCATCATCATAAACTATTCTCCATTTTTTTTCTACAAAATCGTGGAGTTGTTCTTCAGAATCTTTGTCCCACATATATCTGATTATTGTTCATGTATTAAAACTTTACATGAAAGTACAGTGGAGAAAATATTGTTTTCGTAAACATATCTTTTTTTCTTATCCATATCTGAGCTTTCCTCATATTTATACCAATTGTTCTTAGATTTTATTTCGGACATTTGCCATCACTTTGTATCATTAATCATAACAGTATGAGAATATATTTTTATCATCATAATAAACTATTATCCATTCTTTCTGTTCTTAAAAATCATGGAGGTTTTCTTCAGAATCTTTGTCCTACATATATCTGAGTATTGTTCGTGTATTATTACTTTACATGAAAGTATTGTAGAGGTCATCATCAGACCTCCCCATCTATTATCAATTTTGTAACTGTGTCTGCAAATCTTGTAAAGCAGTAAGTGTTCTGAAGATTCTGACACCCACTTTTTGAAATCCTTGTTTCCCATTTTGAATTCTAATAAAATTGTAATGCCACTTTTTTTTATATGTTTTTATTGTGCTAGCATCGGTGTATCTGAAATGTTCCTCGCAACCTTGATGCTACATATTTCATAGCATTGTTCTTAGATTTTATTTCGGACATTTGCCATCACTTTGTATCATTGATCATAACAGTATGAGACTATTTTTTATCATCATATTAAACTATACTCCATTCTTTTTGTTCTAAAAAGTCGTGGAGTTCTTCTTCAGAATTTTTGTCCTACATATATCTGATTATTGTCCATGTATTAAAACTTTACATGAAAGTATTGTAGAGAAAGTATTGTTTTCATAAAAATGTCTTTATTTTTATCCATATCTGAGCTTTCCTTAAAAGTTATTTCTACTTTTATCATAGCATTGTTCTTAGATTTTATTTCGGACATTTGCCATCACTTTGTATCATTGATCATAAGAGTATGAGACTATATTTTTAACATCATAATAAACTATACTCCATTCTTTCTGTTCTTAAAATCATGGAATCGTTCTTCAGAATCTTTGTCCTACATATATCTGAGTATTGTTCATGTATTAATACTTTACATGAAAGTTTTGTAGAGGTCATCATCAGACCTCCCCATCTAATATCAATTATGTAACTGTATCTGCAAATCTTGTAAAAGCAGTAAGTGTTCTGAAGATTCTGACACCCACTTTTTGAAATCCTTGTTTCCCATTTTGAATTCTAATAAAATTGTAGTAATACCACATTCCTTGATATGTTTGGGCAGCCTTAAGAGCTCTTATATGATGTCCAAGACAATGCCCATTGTGCTGGCATCGGTTCTATAGAGTGGGTATATCTGAATTGTTTCTTGCAACCTTAATACTACATATTACATGGCATTTGTTCATAGATTTTATTTCGGACGTTTAACATCACTTTGTAGCATTGGTCATAAAAATAAGAAACTATATTATTATCATCATAATAAATTATTCTCCATTCTTTTTGTTCTAAAAAGTCGTGGAGTTGTTCTTCAGAATCTTTGTCCTGCATATATCTGAGCATTGTTCATGTATTAATACTTTACATGAAAGTATTGTGGATAAAGTATTGTTTTCGTAAAAATATCTTAATTTTTATCCATATCTGATTTTTTGTCAAAAGTTAGTTCTGCATTTATCATAGCATTGTTCTTAGATTTTATTTTGGACACCTGCCATCACTTTGTATCATTGATCATAACAGTATGAGACTATATTTTTATCATCATAATAAACTATTCTCCATTCTTTCTGTTCTTAAAAATCATGAGGGTTTTCTTCAGAATCTTTGTCCTACATATATCTGAGTATTGTTCATGTATGAATACTTTACATGAAAGTATAGTATAGATCATCATTAGACCTACCCATCTATTATCAATTTTGTAACTGTGTCTGCAAATTTTGTAAAAGCAGAAAGTTTTCTGAAGATTCTGACACCCACTTTTTGAAATCCTTGTTTCCCGTTTTGAATTCTAATAAAATTGTAGTAAAGTCACATTCCTTGATATGTGTATTAATACTTCACATGGAAGTATTGTGGATAAAGTATTTTTTTCGTAAAAATATCTTTATTTTTATACATATCTTAGCTTTCCTCAAAAACTAGTTCTACATTTATCATAGCATTGTTCTTAGATTTTATTTCGGACATTTGCCATCACTTTGTATCATTGATCATAACAGTATACAACTATATTTTTATCATCATCATAAACTATTCTCCATTTTTTTTCTAAAAAATCGTGGAGTTGTTCTTCAGAATCTTTGTCCTACATATATATCTGATTATTGTCCATGTATTAAAACTTTACATGAAAGTATTGTAGAGAAAGTATTGTTTTCTTTAAAATATCTTTATTTTTATCCATATCTGAGCTTTCCTCAAAAGTTAGTTCTACATTTATCATAGCATTTGCTCTTAAATTTTATTTCGGACATTTGCCATCACTGTGTATCATTGATCATAACAGTATACAACTATATTTTTATCATCATCATAAACTATTCTCCATTTTTTTTCTAAAAAATCGTGGAGTTGTTCTTCAGAATCTTTGTCCTACATATATCTGATTATTGTTCATGTATTAAAACTTTACATGAAAGTATTGTGGAGAAAGTATTGTTTTCGTAAACATATCTTTTATTCTTATCCATATCTGAGCTTTCCTTATATTTCATACCAATTGTTCTTAGATTTTATCTCGGACATTTGCCATCACTTTGTATCATTGATTATAAGACTATGAGACTATATTTTTATCATCATAATAAACTATTATCCATTCTTTCTGTTCTTAAAAATCATGGAGGTTTTCTTCAGAATCTTTGTCCTACATATATCTGAGTATTGTTCATGTATTATTACTTTACATGAAAGTATTGTAGAGGTCATCATCAGACCTCCCCATCTATTATCAATTTTGTAACTGTATCTGCAAATCTTGTAAAAGCAGTAAGTGTTCTGAAGATTCTGACACCCACTTTTTGAAATCCTTGTTTCCCATTTTGAATTCTAATAAAATTGTAATGCCACATTCCTTGATATGTTTCCATTGTGCTGGCATCGGTTCTACAGAGTGGGTATATCTGAAGTGTTAATCGCAACCTTAATGCTACATATTTCATAGCATTGTTCTTAGATTTTATTTCGGGCATTTGCCATCACTTTGTATCATTGATCATAACAGTATGAGACTATATTTTTATCATCATAATAAACTATTCTCCGTTTTTTTTCTAAAAAATCGTGGAGTTGTTCTTCAGAATCTTTGTCCTACATATATCAGATTATTGTTCATGTATTAAAACTTTACATGAAAGTATTGTGGAGAAAGAACTGTTTTCGTAAACATATCTTTATTCTTATCCATATATGAGCTTTCCTCATATATCATAAGAATTGTTCTTAGATTTATTTCGGACATTTGCCATCACTTTGTATCATTAATCATAAGAATATGAGACTATATTTTTATCATCATATTAAACTATTCTCCATTCTTTCTGTTCTTAAAAATCATGGAGTTGTTCTTCAGAATCTTTGTCCTACATATATCTGACTATTGTTCATGTATTAATACTTTACATGAAAGTATAGTAGAGGTCATCATCAGACCTCCCCATCTATTATCAATCTTGTAACTGTGTCTGCAAATCTTGGAAAATCAGAAAGTGTTCTGAAGCTTCTGACACCCACTTTTTGAAATCTTTGTTTCCCATTTTGAAAACTAATAAAATTGTAGTAATGCCACATTCCTTAATATGTTTGGGCAGCCTTAAGAGCTCTTATATGATGTCCAAGACAATGCCCATTGTGCTGGCATCGGTTCTATAGAGTGGGTACATCTGAATTGTTTTTCACAAAGTTAATACTACATATTACATGGCATTTGTTCATAGATTTTATTTCGGACGTTTAACATCACTTTGTATCATTGATCATAACAGAATTCAACTATATTTTTTTCATCATCATAAACTATTCTCCATTCTTTTTTTCTAAAAAATCGTGGAGTTGTTCTTCAGAATCTTTGTCCTACATATATCTGATTATTGTTCATGTATTAAAACTTTACATGAAAGTATTGTGGAGGAAGTATTGTTTTCGTAAACGTATCTTTATTCTTATCCATATCTGAGCTTTCCTCATATTTCATACCAATTGTTCTTAGATTTTATTTCGGACATTTGCCATCACTTTGTATCATTGATCATAACAGTATGAGACTATATTTTTATCATCATAATAAACTATTCTCCATTCTTTCTGTTCTTAAAATCGTGGAGTTTTTCTTCAGAATCTTTGTCCTACATATATCTGAGTATTGTTCATGTATTAATACTTTACATGAAAGTATAGTAGAGATTATCATCAGACCTACCCATCTATTATCAATTTTGTACCTGTGTCAGCAAATATTGTAAAAGCAGAAAGTGTTCTGAAGATTCTGACACCCACTTTTTGAAAGCCTTGTTTCCCGTTTTGAATTCTAATAAAATTGTAGTAATGTCACATTCCTTGATATGTGTATTAATACGTCACATGAAGGTATTGTGGATAAAGTATTGTTTTAGTAAATATATCTGTATTCTTATCGATATCTGAGCTTTCCTCATATATCATACCAACTGTTCTTAGATTTTATTTCGGACATTTGCCATCACTTTGTATCATTGATCATAAGAGTATGAGACTATATTTTTTTCATCATAATAAACTATTCTCCATTCTTTCTGTTCTTAAAAATCATTGAGTTGTTCTTCAGAATCTTTGTCTTACATATATCTGAGTATTGTTCATGTATTAATACTTTACATGAAAGTACTGTAGAGGTCATCATCAGACCTCCCCATCTATTATCAATTATGTAACTGTGTCTGCAAATCTTGGAAAATCAGAAAGTGTTCTGAAGCTTCTGACACCCACTTTTTGAAATCCTTGTTTCCCATTTTGAATTCTAATAAAATTGTAGTAATGCCTCATTCCTTGATATGTTTGGGCAGCCTTAAGAACTCTTATATGATGTCCAAGACAATGCCCATTGTGCTGGCATCGGATCTACAGAGTGGGTATATCTGAATTGTTTCTCGCAACCTTAATACTACATATTACATGGCATTTGTTCCTAGATTTTATTTCGGAAATTTGCCATCACTTCGTATCATTGATCATGACAGTATGAGACTATATTTTTATCATCATAATAAACTATACTCCATTCTTACTGTTCTTAAAATCATGGTGTTGATCTTCAGAATCTTTGTCCTACGTATATCTGAGTATTTTTCATGTATTATTACTTTACATGAAAGTATTGTAGAGGTCATCATCAGACCTCCCCATCTATTATCAATTTTGTATCTGTGTCTACAAATCTTGGAAAATCAGAAAGTGTTCTGAAGCTTCTGACACCCACTTTTTGAAATCCTTGTTTCCCATTTTGAATTCTAATAAATTTGTAGTAATGCCACATTCCTTGATATGTTTGGGCAGCCTTAAGAGCTCTTATATGATGTCCAAGACAATGCCCATTGTGCTGGCATCGGATCTACAGAGTGGGTATATCTGAATTGTTTCTCGCAACCTTAATACTACATATTACATGGCATTTGTTCCTAGATTTTATTTCGGAAATTTGCCATCACTTCGTATCATTGATCATGACAGTATGAGACTATATTTTTATCATCATAATAAACTATACTCCATTCTTTCTGTTCTTAAAATCATGGTGTTGATCTTCAGAATCTTTGTCCTACGTATATCTGAGTATTTTTCATGTATTATTACTTTACATGAAAGTATTGTAGAGGTCATCATCAGACCTCCCCATCTATTATCAATTTTGTATCTGTGTCTGCAAATCTTGTAAAAGTAGAAAGTGTTCTGAAGATTCTGACACCCACTTTTTGAAATCCTTATTTGCCGTTTTGAATTCTAATAAAATTGTAGTAATGTCACATTCCTTGATATGTGTATTAATACTTCACATGAAAGTATTGTGGATAAAGTATTGTTTTCGTAAAAATATCTTTATTTTTATACATATCTGAGCTTTCCTCAAAAACTAGTTCTAGATTATCATAGCATTGTTCTTAGATTTTATTTCGGACATTTGCCATCACTTTGTATCATTGATCATAACAGTATGAGACTATATTTTTATCATCATCATAAACTCTTCTCCATTTTTTTTTTCTAAAAAATCGTGGAGTTGTTCTTCAGAATCTTTGTCCTACATATATCTGATTATTGTTCATGTATTAAAACTTTACATAAAAGTATTGTGGAGAAAGTATTGTTTTCGTAAACATATCTTTATTCTTATCCATATCTGAGCTTTCCTCATATTTCATACCAATTGTTCTTAGATTTTATTTCGGACATTTGCCATCACTTTGTATCATTGATCATAACAGTATGAGACTACATTTTTATCATCATAATAAACTATACTCCATTCTTTCTGTTCTTAAAATCATGGAATTGTTCTTCAGAATCTTTGTCCTACATATATCTGAGTATTGTTCATGAATTAATACTTTACATGAAAGTATAGTAGAGGTCATCATCAGACCTCCCCATCTATTATCAATTTTGTAACTGTGTCTGCAAATCTTGTAAAAGCAGAAAGTGTTCTGAAGATTCTGACACCCACTTTTTGAAAGCCTTGTTTCCCGTTTTGAATTCTAATAAAATTGTAGTAATGTCACATTCCTTGATATATGTATTAATACTTCACATGAAAGTATTCTGGATAAAGTATTGTTTTCGTAAAAATATTTTTATTTTTATACATATCTGAGCTTTCCTCAAAAACTATTTCTAGATTATCATAGCATTGTTCTTAGAATTTATTTCGGACATTTGCCATCACTTTGTATCATTGATCATAAGAGTATGAGACTATATTTTTAACATCATAATAAACTATACTCCATTCTTTCTGTTCTTAAAATCATGGAATCGTTCTTCAGAATCTTTGTCCTACATATATCTGAGTATTGTTCATGTATTAATACTTTACATGAAAGTTTTGTAGAGGTCATCATCAGACCTCCCCATCTAATATCAATTTTGTAACTGTATCTGCAAATCTTGTAAAAGCAGTAAGTGTTCTGAAGATTCTGACACCCACTTTTTGAAATCCTTGTTTCCCGTTTTGAATTCTAATAAAATTGTAGTAATGTCACATTCCTTGATATATGTATTAATACTTCACATGAAAGTATTGTGGATAAAGTATTGTTTTCGTAAAAATATCTTTATTTTTATACATATCTGAGCTTTCCTCAAAAACTAGTTCTAGATTATCATAGCATTGTTCTTAGATTTTATTTCGGACATTTGCCATCACTTTGTATCATTGATCATATCAGTATGAGACTATATTTTTATCATCATAATAAACTATTCTCCATTCTTTCTGCTCTTAAAATCATGGAGTTGTTCTTCAGAATCTTTGTCCTACATATATCTGAGTATTGTTCATGTATTAATACTTTACATGAAAGTATAGTAGAGATTATCATCAGACCTACCCATCTATTATCAATTTTGTAACAGTGTCAGCAAATATTGTAAAAGCAGAAAGTGTTATGAAGATTCTGAAACCAACTTTTTGAAATCCTTGTTTCCCGTTTTGAATTCTAATAAAATTGTAGTAATGTCACATTCCTTGATATGTGTATTAATACGTCACATGAAGGTATTGTGGATAAAGTATTGTTTTCGTAAATATATCTGTATTCTTATCGATATCTGAGATTTCCTCATATTTCATACCAATTGTTCTTAGATTTTATTTCGGACATTTGCCATCACTTTGTATCATTGATCATAACAGTATGAGACTACATTTTTATCATCATAATAAACTATACTCCATTCTTTCTGTTCTTAAAATCATGGAATTGTTCTTCAGAATCTTTGTCCTACATATATCTGAGTATTGTTCATGAATTAATACTTTACATGAAAGTATAGTAGAGGTCATCATCAGACCTCCCCATCTATTATCAATTTTGTAACTGTGTCTGCAAATCTTGTAAAAGCAGAAAGTGTTCTGAAGATTCTGACACCCACTTTTTGAAAGCCTTGTTTCCCGTTTTGAATTCTAATAAAATTGTAGTAATGTCACATTCCTTGATATATGTATTAATACGTCACATGAAGGTATTGTGGATAAAGTATTGTTTTCGTAAATATATCTGTATTCTTATCGATATCTGAGCTTTCCTCATATATCATACTAACTGTTCTTAGATTTTATTTCGGACATTTGCCATCACTTTGTATCATTGATCATTAGACTATGAGACTATATTTTTATCATCATAATAAACTATTCTCCATTCTTTCTGTTCTTAAAAATGATGGAGTTGTTCTTCAGAATCTTTGTCCTACATATATCTGGGTATTGTTCATGTATTAATACTTTACATGAAAGTATAGTAGAGGTCATCATCAGACCTCCCCATCTATTATCAATTTTGTAACTGTGTCTGCAAATCTTGGAAAATCAGAAAGTGTTCTGAAGCTTCTGACACCCACTTTTTGAAATCCTTATTTCCCATTTTGAATTCTAATAAAATTGTAGTAATGCCTCATTCCTTGATATGTTTGGGCAGCCTTAAGAACTCTTATATGATGTCCAAGACAATGCCCATTGTGCTGGCATCGGATCTACAGAGTGGGTATATCTGAATTGTTTCTCGCAACCTTAATACTACATATTACATGGCATTTGTTCCTAGATTTTATTTCGGAAATTTGCCATCACTTCGTATCATTGATCATGACAGTATGAGACTATATTTTTATCATCATAATAAACTATACTCCATTCTTTCTGTTCTTAAAATCATGGTGTTGATCTTCAGAATCTTTGTCCTACGTATATCTGAGTATTTTTCATGTATTATTACTTTACATGAAAGTATTGTAGAGGTCATCATCAGACCTCCCCATCTATTATCAATTTTGTATCTGTGTCTGCAAATCTTGGAAAATCAGAAAGTGTTCTGAAGCTTCTGACACCCACTTTTTGAAATCCTTGTTTCCCATTTTGAATTCTAATAAATTTGTAGTAATGCCACATTCCTTGATATGTTTGGGCAGCCTTAAAAGCTCTTATATGATGTCCAAGACAATGCCCATTGTGCTGGCATCGGATCTACAGAGTGGGTATATCTGAATTGTTTCTCGCAACCTTAATACTACATATTACATGGCATTTGTTCCTAGATTTTATTTCGGAAATTTGCCATCACTTCGTATCATTGATCATGACAGTATGAGACTATATTTTTATCATCATAATAAACTATACTCCATTCTTTCTGTTCTTAAAATCATGGTGTTGATCTTCAGAATCTTTGTCCTACGTATATCTGAGTATTTTTCATGTATTATTACTTTACATGAGTGTATTGTAGAGGTCATCATCAGACCTCCCCATCTATTATCAATTTTGTATCTGTGTCTGCAAATCTTGTAAAAGTAGAAAGTGTTCTGAAGATTCTGACACCCACTTTTTGAAATCCTTATCTGCCGTTTTGAATTCTAATAAAATTGTAGTAATGTCACATTCCTTGATATGTGTATTAGTACTTCACATGAAAGTATTGTGGATAAAGTATTGTTTTCGTAAAAATATCTTTATTTTTATACATATCTGAGCTTTCCTCAAAAACTAGTTCTAGATTATCATAGCATTGTTCTTAGATTTTATTTCGGACATTTGCCATCACTTTGTATCATTGATCATAACAGTATGAGACTATATTTTTATCATCATCATAAACTCTTCTCCATTTTTTTTCTAAAAAATCGTGGAGTTGTTCTTCAGAATCTTTGTCCTACATATATCTGATTATTGTTCATGTATTAAAACTTTACATAAAAGTATTGTGGAGAAAGTATTGTTTTCGTAAACTTATCTTTATTCTTATCCATATCTGAGCTTTCTTTATATATCATACCAATTGTTCTTAGATTTATTTTGGACATTTGCCATCACTTTGTATCATTGATCATAATTCTATGAGACTATATTTTTATCATCATAATAAACTATTCTCCATTCTTTCTGTTCTTAAAAATCATGGAGTTGTTCTTCAGAATCTTTGTCCTACATATATCTGAGTATTGTTCATGTATTAATACTTTACATGAAAGTATAGTAGAGGTCATCATCAGACCTCCCCATCTATTATCAATTTTGTAACTGTGTCTGCAAATCTTGGAAAATCAGAAAGTGTTCTGAAGCTTCTGACACCCACTTTTTGAAATCCTTGTTTCCCATTTTGAATTCTAATAAAATTGTAGTAATGCCACATTCCTTGATATGTTTGGGCAGCCTTAAGAGCTATTATATGATGTCCAAGACAATGCCCATTGTGCTGGCATCGGTTCTACAGAGTGGGTATATCTGAATTGTTTCTCGCAACCTTAATACTACATATTACATGGCATATGTTCTTAGATTTTATTTCGGACGTTTGCCATCACTTTGTATCATTGATAATAAAAGTATTCAACTATATTTTTATCATCATCATAAACTATTCTCCATTCTTTTTTTTCTAAAAAATCGTGGAGTTGTTCTTCAGAATCTTTGTCCTACATATATCTGATTATTGTTAATGTATTAAAACTTGACATGAAAGTATTGTGAAGGAAGTATTGTTTTCGTAAACGTATCTTTATTCTAATCCATATCTGAGCTTTCCTCATATTTCATACCAATTGTTCTTAGATTTTATTTCGGACATTTGCCATCACTTTGTATCATTGATCATAACAGTATGAGACTATATTTTTATCATCATAATAAACTATTCTCCATTCTTTCTGTTCTTAAAATCGTGGAGTTTTTCTTCAGAATCTTTGTCCTACATATATCTGAGTATTGTTCATGTATTAATACTTTACATGAAAGTATAGTAGAGATTATCATCAGACCTACCCATCTATTATCAATTTTGTAACTGTGTCAGCAAATATTGTAAAAGCAGAAAGTGTTATAAAGATTCTGAAACCAACTTTTTGAAAACCTTGTTTCCCGTTTTGAATTCTAATAAAATTTTAGTAATTTTACATTCCATGATATGTGTATTAATACTTCACATGAAAGTATTGTGGATAAAGTATTGTTTTCGTAAATGATGAATAAACTATTCTCCATTCTTTTTTTTCTAAAAAATCGTGGAGTTGTTCTTCAGAATCTTTGTACTACATATATCTGATTATTGTTAATGTATTAAAACTTGACATGAAAGTATTGTGGAGGAAGTATTGTTTTCGTAAACATATCTTTATTCTTATACATATCTGAGCTTTCCTCATATTTCATACCAATTGTTCTTAGATTTTATTTCGGACATTTGCCATCACTTTGTATCATTGATCATAACAGTATGAGACTATATTTTTATCATCATCATAAAGTATTCTCCATTTTTTTTCTAAAAAATCGTGGAGTTATTCTTCAGAATCTTTGTCCTACATATATCTGATTATTGTTCATGTATTAAAACTTTACATAAAAGTATTGTCTAGAAAGTATTGTTTTCGTAAACTTATCTTTATTCTTATCCATATCTGAGCTTTCCTCATATATCATACCAATTGTTCTTAGATTTATTTTGGACATTTTCCATCACTTTGTATCATTGATCATAATTCTATGAGACTATATTTTTATCATCATAATAAACTATTCTCCATTCTTTCTGTTCTTAAAAATCATGGAGTTGTTCTTCAGAATCTTTGTCCTACATATATCTGAGTATTGTTCATGTATTAATACTTTACATGAAAGTATAGTAGAGGTCATCATCAGACCTCCCCATCTATTATCAATTTTGTAACTGTGTCTGCAAATCTTGGAAAATCAGAAAGTGTTCTGAAGCTTCTGACACCCACTTTTTGAAATCCTTGTTTCCCATTTTGAATTCTAATAAAATTGTAGTAATGCCACATTCCTTGATATGTTTGGGCAGCCTTAAGAGCTATTATATGATGTCCAAGACAATGCCCATTGTGCTGGCATCGGTTCTACAGAGTGGGTATATCTGAATTGTTTCTCGCAACCTTAATACTACATATTACATGGCATATGTTCTTAGATTTTATTTCGGACGTTTGCCATCACTTTGTATCATTGATAATAAAAGTATTCAACTATATTTTTATCATCATCATAAACTATTCTCCATTCTTTTTTTTCTAAAAAATCGTGGAGTTGTTCTTCAGAATCTTTGTCCTACATATATCTGATTATTGTTAATGTATTAAAACTTGACATGAAAGTATTGTGGATTAAGTATTGTTTTCGTAAACATATCTTTATTCTTATCCATATCTGAGCTTTCCTCATATTTCATACCAATTGTTCTTAGATTTTATTTCGGACATTTGCCATCATTTTGTATCATTGATCATAACAGTATGAGACTATATTTTTATCATCATAATAAACTATTCTCCATTCTTTCTGTTCTTAAAATCATGGAGTTGTTCTTCAGAATCTTTGTCCTACATATATCTGAGTATTGTTCATGTATTAATACTTTACATGAAAGTATAGTAGAGATTATCATCAGACCTACCCATCTATTATCAATTTTGTAACTGTGTCAGCAAATATTGTAAAAGCAGAAAGTGTTATAAAGATTCTGAAACCAACTTTTTGAAATCCTTGTTTCCCGTTTTGAATTCTAATAAAATTGTAGTAATGTCACATTCCTTGATATGTGTATTAGTACTTCACATGAAAGTATTGTGGATAAAGTATTGTTTTCGTAAATATATCTTTATTCTTATCGATATCTGAGCTTTCCTCATATATCATACCAATTGTTCTTAGATTTTATTTCGGACATTTGCCATCACTTTGTATTATTGATCATAAGACTAAGAGACTATATTTTTATCATCATAATAAACTATTCTCCATTCTTTCTGTTCTTAAAAATCATGGAGTTGTTCTTCAGAATCTTTGTCCTACATATATATGAGTATTGTTCATGTATTAATACTTTACATGAAAGTATAGTAGAGAACATCATCAGACCTCACCATCTATTATCAATTTTGTAACTGTGTCTCCAAATCTTGGAAAATCAGAAAGTGTTCTGAAGCTTCTGACACCCACTTTTTGAAATCCTTGTTTCCCATTTTGAATTCTAATAAAATTGTAGTAATGCCACGTTCCTTGATATGTTTGGGCAGCCTTAAGAGCTATTATATGATGTCCAAGACAATGCCCATTGTGCTGGCTTCGGTTCTACAGAGTGGGTATATCTGAATTGTTTCTCGCAACCTTAATACTACATATTACATGGCATATGTTCTTAGATTTTATTTCGGACGTTTGCCATCACTTTGTATCATTGATAATAAAAGTATTCGACTATATTTTTATCATCATCATAAACTATTCTCCATTCTTTTTTTCTAAAAAATTGTGGAGTTGTTCTTCAGAATCTTTGTCCTACATATATCTGATTAATGTTAATGTATTAAAACTTAACATGAAAGTATTGTGGAGGAAGTATTGTTTTCGTAAACATATCTTTATTATTATCCATATCTGAGCTTTCCTCATATTTCATACCAATTGTTCTTAGATTTTATTTCGGACATTTGCCATCACTTTGTATCATTGATCATAACAGTATGAGACTATATTTTTATCATCATCATAAACTATTCTCAATTTTTTTTCTAAAAAATCGTGGAGTTGTTCTTCAGAATCTTTGTCCTTTATATATCTGATTATTGTTCATGTATCAAAACTTTACATAAAAGTATTGTGGAGAAAGTATTGTTTTCGTAAACTTATCTTTATTCTTATCCATATCTGAGCTTTCGTCATATATCATACCAATTGTTCTTAGATTTATTTTGGACATTTGCCATCACTTTGTATCATTGATCATAATTCTATGAGACTATATTTTTATCATCATAATAAACTATTCTCCATTCTTTCTGTTCTTAAAAATCATGGAGTTGTTCTTCAGAATCTTTGTCCTACATATATCTGAGTATTGTTCATGTATTAATACTTTACATGAAAGTATAGTAGAGGTCATCATCAGACCTCCCCATCTATTATCAATTTTGTAACTGTGTCTGCAAATCTTGGAAAATCAGAAAGTGTTCTGAAGCTTCTGACACCCACTTTTTGAAATCCTTGTTTCCCATTTTGAATTCTAATAAAATTGTAGTAATGCCACATTCCTTGATATGTGTGGGCAGCTTTAAGAGCTATTATATGATGTCCAAGACATTGCCCATTGTGCTGGCATCGGTTCTACAGAGTGGGTATATCTGAATTGTTTCTCGCAACCTTAATACTACATATTACATGGCATATGTTCTTAGATTTTATTTCGGACGTTTGCCATCACTTTGTATCATTGATAATAAAAGTATTCAACTATATTTTTATCATCATCATAAACTATTCTCCATTCTTTTTTTTCTAAAAAATCGTGGAGTTGTTCTTCAGAATCTTTGTCCTACATATATCTGATTATTGTTCATGTATTAAAACTTTACATGAAAGTATTGTGGAGGAAGTATTGTTTTCGTAAACATATCTTTATTCTTATCCATATCTGAGCTTTCCTCATATTTCATACCAATTGTTCTTAGATTTTATTTCGGACATTTGCCATCACTTTGTATCATTGATCATAACAGTATGAGACTATATTTTATCATCATAATAAACTATACTCCATTCTTTCTGTTCTTTAAATCATGGAATTGTTCTTCAGAATCTTTGTCCTACATATATCTGAGTATTGTTCATGTATTAATACTTTACATGAAAGTATAGTAGAGGTCATCATCAGACCTCCCCATCTATTATCAATTTTGTTACTGTGTCTGCAAATCTTGTAAAAGCAGAAAGTGTTCTGAAGATTCTGACACCCACTTTTTGAAAGCCTTGTTTCCCGTTTTGAATTCTAATAAAATTGTAGTAATGTCACATTCCTTGATATGTGTATTAATACTTCACATGAAAGTATTGTGGATAAAGTATTGTTTTCGTAAAAATATCTTTATTTTTATACATATTTGAGCTTTCCTCAAAAACTAGTTTTATATTATCATAGCATTGTTCTTAGATTTTATTTCGGACATTTGCCATCACTTTGTATCATTGATCATAACAGTATGAGTCTATATTTTTATCATCATAATAAACTATTCTCCATTCTTTCTGTTCTTAAAATCATGGAGTTGTTCTTCAGAATCTTTGTCCTACATATATCTGAGTATTGTTCATGTATTAATACTTTACATGAAAGTATAGTAGAGATTATCATCAGACCTACCCATCTATTATCAATTTTGTAACTGTGTCAGCAAATATTGTAAAAGCAGAAAGTGTTATAAAGATTCTGAAACCAACTTTTTGAAAACCTTGTTTCCCGTTTTGAATTCTACTAAAATTGTAGTAATGTTACATTCCATGATATGTGTATTAATACTTCACATGAAAGTATTGTGGATAAAGTATTGTTTTCGTAAATGATGAATAAACTATTCTCCATTCTTTTTTTCTAAAAAATCGTGGAGTTGTTCTTCAGAATCTTTGTCCTACATATATCTGATTATTGTTAATGTATTAAAACTTGACATGAAAGTATTGTGGAGGAAGTATTGTTTTCGTAAACATATCTTTATTCTTATACATATCTGAGCTTTCCTCATATTTCATACCAATTGTTCTTAGATTTTATTTCGGACATTTGCCATCACTTTGTATCATTGATCATAACAGTATGAGACTATATTTTTATCATCATCATAAAGTATTCTCCATTTTTTTCTAAAAAATCGTGGAGTTATTCTTCAGAATCTTTGTCCTACATATATCTGATTATTGTTCATGTATTAAAACTTTACATAAAAGTATTGTCTAGAAAGTATTGTTTTCGTAAACTTATCTTTATTCTTATCCATATCTGAGCATTCCTCATATATCATACCAATTGTTCTTAGATTTATTTTGGACATTTGCCATCACTTTGTATCATTGATCATAATTATATGAGACTATATTTTTATCATCATAATAAACTATTCTCCATTCTTTCTGTTCTTAAAAATCATGGAGTTGTTCCTCAGAATCTTTGTCCTACATATATCTGAGTATTGTTCATGTATTAATACTTTACATGAAAGTATAGTAGAGGTCATCATCAGACCTCCCCATCTATTATCAATTTTGTAACTGTGTCTGCAAATCTTGGAAAATCAGAAAGTGTTCTGAAGCTTCTGACACCCACTTTTTGAAATCCTTGTTTCCCATTTTGAATTCTAATAAAATTGTAGTAATGCCACATTCCTTGATATGTTTGGGCAGCCTTAAGAGCTATTATATGATGTCCAAGACAATGCCCATTGTGCTGGCATCGGTTCTACAGAGTGGGTATATCTGAATTGTTTCTCGCAACCTTAATACTACATATTACATGGCATATGTTCTTAGATTTTATTTCGGACGTTTGCCATCACTTTGTATCATTGATAATAAAAGTATTCAACTATATTTTTATCATCATCATAAACTATTCTCCATTCTTTTTTTTCTAAAAAATCGTGGAGTTGTTCTTCAGAATCTTTGTCCTACATATATCTGATTATTGTTAATGTATTAAAACTTGACATAAAAGTATTGTGGATTAAGTATTGTTTTCGTAAACATATCTTTATTCTTATCCATATCTGAGCTTTCCTCATATTTCATACCAATTGTTCTTAGATTTTATTTCGGACATTTGCCATCACTTTGTATCATTGATCATAACAGTATGAGACTATATTTTTATCATCATAATAAACTATACTCCATTCTTTCTGTTCTTTAAATCATGGAATTGTTCTTCAGAATCTTTGTCCTACATATATCTGAGTATTGTTCATGTATTAATACTTTACATGAAAGTATAGTAGAGGTCATCATCAGACCTCCCCATCTATTATCAATTTTGTAACTGTGTCTGCAAATCTTGTAAAAGCAGAAAGTGTTCTGAAGATTCTGACACCCACTTTTTGAAAGCCTTGTTTCCCGTTTTGAATTCTAATAAAATTGTAGTAATGTCACATTCCTTGATATGTGTATTAATACTTCACATGAAAGTATTGTGGATAAAGTATTGTTTTCGTAAAAATATCTTTATTTTTATACATATCTGAGCTTTCCTCAAAAACTAGTTTTATATTATCATAGCATTGTTCTTAGATTTTATTTCGGACATTTGCCATCATTTTGTATCATTGATCATAACAGTATGAGACTATATTTTTATCATCATAATAAACTATTCTCCATTCTTTCTGTTCTTAAAATCATGGAGTTGTTCTTCAGAATCTTTGTCCTACATATATCTGAGTATTGTTCATGTATTAATACTTTACATGAAAGTATAGTAGAGATTATCATCAGACCTACCCATCTATTATCAATTTTGTAACAGTGTCAGCAAATATTGTAAAAGCAGAAAGTGTTATAAAGATTCTGAAACCAACTTTTTGAAATCCTTGTTTCCCGTTTTGAATTCTAATAAAATTGTAGTAATGTTACATTCCATGATATGTGTATTAATACTTCACATGAAAGTATTGTTAATAAAGTATTGTTTTCGTAAACATATCTTTATTCTTATCCATATCTGAGCTTTCCTCATATTTCATACCAATTGTTCTTAGATTTTATTTCGGACATTTGCCATCACTTTGTATCATTGATCATAACAGTATGAGACTATATTTTATCATCATAATAAACTATACTCCATTCTTTCTGTTCTTTAAATCATGGAATTGTTCTTCAGAATCTTTGTCCTACATATATCTGAGTATTGTTCATGTATTAATACTTTACATGAAAGTATAGTAGAGATTATCATCAGACCTCCCCATCTATTATCAATTTTGTTACTGTGTCTGCAAATCTTGTAAAAGCAGAAAGTGTTCTGAAGATTCTGACACCCACTTTTTGAAAGCCTTGTTTCCCGTTTTGAATTCTAATAAAATTGTAGTAATGTCACATTCCTTGATATGTGTATTAATACTTCACATGAAAGTATTGTGGATAAAGTATTGTTTTCGTAAAAATATCTTTATTTTTATACATATTTGAGCTTTCCTCAAAAACTAGTTTTATATTATCATAGCATTGTTCTTAGATTTTATTTCGGACATTTGCCATCACTTTGTATCATTGATCATAACAGTATGAGTCTATATTTTTATCATCATAATAAACTATTCTCCATTCTTTCTGTTCTTAAAATCATGGAGTTGTTCTTCAGAATCTTTGTCCTACATATATCTGAGTATTGTTCATGTATTAATACTTTACATGAAAGTATAGTAGAGATTATCATCAGACCTACCCATCTATTATCAATTTTGTAACTGTGTCAGCAAATATTGTAAAAGCAGAAAGTGTTATAAAGATTCTGAAACCAACTTTTTGAAAACCTTGTTTCCCGTTTTGAATTCTACTAAAATTGTAGTAATGTTACATTCCATGATATGTGTATTAATACTTCACATGAAAGTATTGTGGATAAAGTATTGTTTTCGTAAATGATGAATAAACTATTCTCCATTCTTTTTTTCTAAAAAATCGTGGAGTTGTTCTTCAGAATCTTTGTCCTACATATATCTGATTATTGTTAATGTATTAAAACTTGACATGAAAGTATTGTGGAGGAAGTATTGTTTTCGTAAACATATCTTTATTCTTATACATATCTGAGCTTTCCTCATATTTCATACCAATTGTTCTTAGATTTTATTTCGGACATTTGCCATCACTTTGTATCATTGATCATAACAGTATGAGACTATATTTTTATCATCATCATAAAGTATTCTCCATTTTTTTCTAAAAAATCGTGGAGTTATTCTTCAGAATCTTTGTCCTACATATATCTGATTATTGTTCATGTATTAAAACTTTACATAAAAGTATTGTCTAGAAAGTATTGTTTTCGTAAACTTATCTTTATTCTTATCCATATCTGAGCATTCCTCATATATCATACCAATTGTTCTTAGATTTATTTTGGACATTTGCCATCACTTTGTATCATTGATCATAATTCTATGAGACTATATTTTTATCATCATAATAAACTATTCTCCATTCTTTCTGTTCTTAAAAATCATGGAGTTGTTCCTCAGAATCTTTGTCCTACATATATCTGAGTATTGTTCATGTATTAATACTTTACATGAAAGTATAGTAGAGGTCATCATCAGACCTCCCCATCTATTATCAATTTTGTAACTGTGTCTGCAAATCTTGGAAAATCAGAAAGTGTTCTGAAGCTTCTGACACCCACTTTTTGAAATCCTTGTTTCCCATTTTGAATTCTAATAAAATTGTAGTAATGCCACATTCCTTGATATGTTTGGGCAGCCTTAAGAGCTATTATATGATGTCCAAGACAATGCCCATTGTGCTGGCATCGGTTCTACAGAGTGGGTATATCTGAATTGTTTCTCGCAACCTTAATACTACATATTACATGGCATATGTTCTTAGATTTTATTTCGGACGTTTGCCATCACTTTGTATCATTGATAATAAAAGTATTCAACTATATTTTTATCATCATCATAAACTATTCTCCATTCTTTTTTTTCTAAAAAATCGTGGAGTTGTTCTTCAGAATCTTTGTCCTACATATATCTGATTATTGTTAATGTATTAAAACTTGACATGAAAGTATTGTGGATTAAGTATTGTTTTCGTAAACATATCTTTATTCTTATCCATATCTGAGCTTTCCTCATATTTCATACCAATTGTTCTTAGATTTTATTTCGGACATTTGCCATCACTTTGTATCATTGATCATAACAGTATGAGACTATATTTTTATCATCATAATAAACTATACTCCATTCTTTCTGTTCTTTAAATCATGGAATTGTTCTTCAGAATCTTTGTCCTACATATATCTGAGTATTGTTCATGTATTAATACTTTACATGAAAGTATAGTAGAGGTCATCATCAGACCTCCCCATCTATTATCAATTTTGTAACTGTGTCTGCAAATCTTGTAAAAGCAGAAAGTGTTCTGAAGATTCTGACACCCACTTTTTGAAAGCCTTGTTTCCCGTTTTGAATTCTAATAAAATTGTAGTAATGTCACATTCCTTGATATGTGTATTAATACTTCACATGAAAGTATTGTGGATAAAGTATTGTTTTCGTAAAAATATCTTTATTTTTATACATATCTGAGCTTTCCTCAAAAACTAGTTTTATATTATCATAGCATTGTTCTTAGATTTTATTTCGGACATTTGCCATCATTTTGTATCATTGATCATAACAGTATGAGACTATATTTTTATCATCATAATAAACTATTCTCCATTCTTTCTGTTCTTAAAATCATGGAGTTGTTCTTCAGAATCTTTGTCCTACATATATCTGAGTATTGTTCATGTATTAATACTTTACATGAAAGTATAGTAGAGATTATCATCAGACCTACCCATCTATTATCAATTTTGTAACAGTGTCAGCAAATATTGTAAAAGCAGAAAGTGTTATAAAGATTCTGAAACCAACTTTTTGAAATCCTTGTTTCCCGTTTTGAATTCTAATAAAATTGTAGTAATGTTACATTCCATGATATGTGTATTAATACTTCACATGAAAGTATTGTTAATAAAGTATTGTTTTCGTAAATATATCTTTATTCTTATCGATATCTGAGCTTTCCTCATATATCATACCAATTGTTCTTAGATTTTATTTCGGACATTTGCCATCACTTTGTATCATTGATCATAAGACTAAGAGACTATATTTTTATCATCATAATAAACTATTCTCCATTCTTTCTGTTCTTAAAAATCATAGAGTTGTTCTTCAGAATCTTTGTCCTACATATATATGAGTATTGTTCATGTATTAATACTTTACATGAAAGTATAGTAGAGAACATCATCAGACCTCACCATCTATTATCAATTTTGTAACTGTGTCTCCAAATCTTGGAAAATCAGAAAGTGTTCTGAAGCTTCTGACACCCACTTTTTGAAATCCTTGTTTCCCATTTTGAATTCTAATAAAATTGTAGTAATGCCACATTCCTTGATATGTTTGGGCAGCCTTAAGAGCTATTATATGATGTCCAAGACAATGCCCATTGTGCTGGCTTCGGTTCTACAGAGTGGGTATATCTGAATTGTTTCTCGCAACCTTAATACTACATATTACATGGCATATGTTCTTAGATTTTATTTCGGACGTTTGCCATCACTTTGTATCATTGATAATAAAAGTATTCGACTATATTTTTATCATCATCATAAACTATTCTCCATTCTTTTTTTCTAAAAAATCGTGGAGTTGTTCTTCAGAATCTTTGTCCTACATATATCTGATTATTGTTAATGTATTAAAACTTGACATGAAAGTATTGTGGAGGAAGTATTGTTTTCGTAAACATATCTTTATTCTTATCCATATCTGAGCTTTCCTCATATTTCATACCAATTGTTCTTAGATTTTATTTCGGACATTTGCCATCACTTTGTATCATTGATCATAACAGTATGAGACTATATTTTTATCATCATCATAAACTATTCTCAATTTTTTTTCTAAAAAATCGTGGAGTTGTTCTTCAGAATCTTTGTCCTTTATATATCTGATTATTGTTCATGTATCAAAACTTTACATAAAAGTATTGTGGAGAAAGTATTGTTTTCGTAAACTTATCTTTATTCTTATCCATATCTGAGCTTTCGTCATATATCATACCAATTGTTCTTAGATTTATTTTGGACATTTGCCATCACTTTGTATCATTGATCATAATTCTATGAGACTATATTTTTATCATCATAATAAACTATTCTCCATTCTTTCTGTTCTTAAAAATCATGCAGTTGTTCTTCAGAATCTTTGTCCTACATATATCTGAGTATTGTTCATGTATTAATACTTTACATGAAAGTATAGTAGAGGTCATCATCAGACCTCCCCATCTATTATCAATTTTGTAACTGTGTCTGCAAATCTTGGAAAATCAGAAAGTGTTCTGAAGCTTCTGACACCCACTTTTTGAAATCCTTGTTTCCCATTTTGAATTCTAATAAAATTGTAGTAATGCCACATTCCTTGATATGTTTGGGCAGCTTTAAGAGCTATTATATGATGTCCAAGACAATGCCCATTGTGCTGGCATCGGTTCTACAGAGTGGTCATATCTGAATTGTTTCCCGCAACCTTAATACTACATATTACATGGCATATGTTCTTAGATTTTATTTCGGACGTTTGCCATCACTTTGTATCATTGATAATAAAAGTATTCAACTATATTTTTATCATCATCATAAACTATTCTCCATTCTTTTTTTTCTAAAAAATCGTGGAGTTGTTCTTCAGAATCTTTGTCCTACATATATCTGATTATTGTTAATGTATTAAAACTTGACATGAAAGTATTGTGGAGGAAGTATTGTTTTCGTAAACATATCTTTATTCTTATCCATATCTGAGCTTTCCTCATATTTCATACCAATTGTTCTTAGATTTTATTTCGGACATTTGCCATCACTTTGTATCATTGATCATAACAGTATGAGACTATATTTTTATCATCATAATAAACTATACTCCATTCTTTCTGTTCTTTAAATCATGGAATTGTTCTTCAGAATCTTTGTCCTACATATATCTGAGTATTGTTCATGTATTAATACTTTACATGAAAGTATAGTAGAGGTCATCATCAGACCTCCCCATCTATTATCAATTTTGTAACTGTGTCTGCAAATCTTGTAAAAGCAGAAAGTGTTCTGAAGATTCTGACACCCACTTTTTGAAAGCCTTGTTTCCCGTTTTGAATTCTAATAAAATTGTAGTAATGTCACATTCCTTGATATGTGTATTAATACTTTTTATGAAAGTATTGTGGATAAAGTATTGTTTTCGTAAAAATATCTTTATTTTTATACACATTTGAGCTTTCCTCAAAAACTAGTTTTATATTATCATAGCATTGTTCTTATATATTATTTGGGACATTTGCCATCACTTTGTATCATTGATCATAACAGTATGAGTCTATATTTTTATCATCATAATAAACTATTCTCCATTCTTTCTGTTCTTAAAATCATGGAGTTGTTCTTCAGAATCTTTGTCCTACATATATCTGAGTATTGTTCATGTATTAATACTTTACATGAAAGTATAGTAGAGATTATCATCAGACCTACCCATCTATTATCAATTTTGTAACTGTGTCTGCAAATCTTGGAAAATCAGAAAGTGTTCTGAAGCTTCTGACACCCACTTTTTGAAATCCTTGTTTCCCATTTTGAATTCTAATAAAATTGTAGTAATGCCACATTCCTTGATTTGTTTGGGCAGCCTTAAGAGCTCTTATATGATGTCCAAGACAATGCCCATTGTGCTGGCATCGGTTCTACAGAGTGGGTATATCTGAATTGTTTCTCGCAACCTTAATACTACATCTGACATGGCATTTGTTCCTAGATTTTATTTCGGACGTTTGCCATCACTTTGTATCATTGATCATTACAGTATTCAACTATATTTTTATCATTTTTTTGACATGAAAGTATTGTGGAGGAAGTATTGTTTTCGTAAACATATCTTTATTCTTATACATATCTGAGCTTTCCTCATATTTCATACCAATTGTTCTTAGATTTTATTTCGGACATTTGCCATCACTTTGTATCATTGATCATAATGAGACTATATTTTTATCATCATCATAAAGTATTCTCCATTTTTTTTCTAAAAAATCGTGGAGTTATTCTTCAGAATCTTTGTCCTACATATATCTGATTATTGTTCATGTATTAAAACTTTACATAAAAGTATAGTCTAGAAAGTATTGTTTTCGTAAACTTATCTTTATTCTTATCCATATCTGAGCTTTCCTCATATATCATACCAATTGTTCTTAGATTTATTTTGGACATTTGCCATCACTTTGTATCATTGATCATAATTCTATGAGACTATATTTTTATCATCATCATAAACTATTCTCCATTATTTTTTTTCTAAAAAATCGTGGAATTGTTCTTCAGAATCTTTGTCCTACATATATCTGATTATTGTTAATGTATTAAAACTTGACATGAAAGTATTGTGGATTAAGTATTGTTTTCGTAAACATATCTTTATTCTTATCCATATCTGAGCTTTCCTCATATTTCATACCAATTGTTCTTAGATTTTATTTCGGACATTTGCCATCACTTTGTATCATTGATCATAACAGTATGAGACTATATTTTTATCATCATAATAAACTATTCTCCATTCTTTCTGTTCTTAAAATCATGGAGTTGTTCTTCAGAATCTTTGTCCTACATATATCTGAGTATTGTTCATGTATTAATACTTTACATGAAAGTATAGTAGAGATTATCATCAGACCTACCCATCTATTATCAATTTTGTAACAGTGTCAGCAAATATTGTAAAAGCAGAAAGTGTTATAAAGATTCTGAAACCAACTTTTTGAAATCCTTGTTTCCCGTTTTGAATTCTAATAAAATTGTAGTAATGTTACATTCCATGATATGTGTATTAATACTTCACATGAAAGTATTGTTAATAAAGTATTGTTTTCGTAAATATATCTTTATTCTTATCGATATCTGAGCTTTCCTCATATATCATACCAATTGTTCTTAGATTTTATTTCGGACATTTGCCATCAATTTGTATCATTGATCATAAGACTAAGAGACTATATTTTTATCATCATAATAAACTATTCTCCATTCTTTCTGTTCTTAAAAATCATAGAGTTGTTCTTCAGAATCTTTGTCCTACATATATATGAGTATTGTTCATGTATTAATACTTTACATGAAAGTATAGTAGAGAACATCATCAGACCTCACCATCTATTATCAATTTTGTAACTGTGTCTCCAAATCTTGGAAAATCAGAAAGTGTTCTGAAGCTTCTGACACCCACTTTTTGAAATCCTTGTTTCCCATTTTGAATTCTAATAAAATTGTAGTAATGCCACATTCCTTGATATGTTTGGGCAGCCTTAAGAGCTATTATATGATGTCCAAGACAATGCCCATTGTGCTGGCTTCGGTTCTACAGAGTGGGTATATCTGAATTGTTTCTCGCAACCTTAATACTACATATTACATGGCATATGTTCTTAGATTTTATTTCGGACGTTTGCCATCACTTTGTATCATTGATAATAAAAGTATTCGACTATATTTTTATCATCATCATAAACTATTCTCCATTCTTTTTTTCTAAAAAATCGTGGAGTTGTTCTTCAGAATCTTTGTCCTACATATATCTGATTATTGTTAATGTATTAAAACTTGACATGAAAGTATTGTGGAGGAAGTATTGTTTTCGTAAACATATCTTTATTCTTATCCATATCTGAGCTTTCCTCATATTTCATACCAATTGTTCTTAGATTTTATTTCGGACATTTGCCATCACTTTGTATCATTGATCATAACAGTATGAGACTATATTTTTATCATCATCATAAACTATTCTCAATTTTTTTTCTAAAAAATCGTGGAGTTGTTCTTCAGAATCTTTGTCCTTTATATATCTGATTATTGTTCATGTATCAAAACTTTACATAAAAGTATTGTGGAGAAAGTATTGTTTTCGTAAACTTATCTTTATTCTTATCCATATCTGAGCTTTCGTCATATATCATACCAATTGTTCTTAGATTTATTTTGGACATTTGCCATCACTTTGTATCATTGATCATAATTCTATGAGACTATATTTTTATCATCATAATAAACTATTCTCCATTCTTTCTGTTCTTAAAAATCATGCAGTTGTTCTTCAGAATCTTTGTCCTACATATATCTGAGTATTGTTCATGTATTAATACTTTACATGAAAGTATAGTAGAGGTCATCATCAGACCTCCCCATCTATTATCAATTTTGTAACTGTGTCTGCAAATCTTGGAAAATCAGAAAGTGTTCTGAAGCTTCTGACACCCACTTTTTGAAATCCTTGTTTCCCATTTTGAATTCTAATAAAATTGTAGTAATGCCACATTCCTTGATATGTTTGGGCAGCTTTAAGAGCTATTATATGATGTCCAAGACAATGCCCATTGTGCTGGCATCGGTTCTACAGAGTGGGTATATCTGAATTGTTTCCCGCAACCTTAATACTACATATTACATGGCATATGTTCTTAGATTTTATTTCGGACGTTTGCCATCACTTTGTATCATTGATAATAAAAGTATTCAACTATATTTTTATCATCATCATAAACTATTCTCCATTCTTTTTTTTCTAAAAAATCGTGGAGTTGTTCTTCAGAATCTTTGTCCTACATATATCTGATTATTGTTAATGTATTAAAACTTGACATGAAAGTATTGTGGAGGAAGTATTGTTTTCGTAAACATATCTTTATTCTTATCCATATCTGAGCTTTCCTCATATTTCATACCAATTGTTCTTAGATTTTATTTCGGACATTTGCCATCACTTTGTATCATTGATCATAACAGTATGAGACTATATTTTTATCATCATAATAAACTATACTCCATTCTTTCTGTTCTTTAAATCATGGAATTGTTCTTCAGAATCTTTGTCCTACATATATCTGAGTATTGTTCATGTATTAATACTTTACATGAAAGTATAGTAGAGGTCATCATCAGACCTCCCCATCTATTATCAATTTTGTAACTGTGTCTGCAAATCTTGTAAAAGCAGAAAGTGTTCTGAAGATTCTGACACCCACTTTTTGAAAGCCTTGTTTCCCGTTTTGAATTCTAATAAAATTGTAGTAATGTCACATTCCTTGATATGTGTATTAATACTTTTTATGAAAGTATTGTGGATAAAGTATTGTTTTCGTAAAAATATCTTTATTTTTATACACATTTGAGCTTTCCTCAAAAACTAGTTTTATATTATCATAGCATTGTTCTTATATATTATTTGGGACATTTGCCATCACTTTGTATCATTGATCATAACAGTATGAGTCTATATTTTTATCATCATAATAAACTATTCTCCATTCTTTCTGTTCTTAAAATCATGGAGTTGTTCTTCAGAATCTTTGTCCTACATATATCTGAGTATTGTTCATGTATTAATACTTTACATGAAAGTATAGTAGAGATTATCATCAGACCTACCCATCTATTATCAATTTTGTAACTGTGTCTGCAAATCTTGGAAAATCAGAAAGTGTTCTGAAGCTTCTGACACCCACTTTTTGAAATCCTTGTTTCCCATTTTGAATTCTAATAAAATTGTAGTAATGCCACATTCCTTGATTTGTTTGGGCAGCCTTAAGAGCTCTTATATGATGTCCAAGACAATGCCCATTGTGCTGGCATCGGTTCTACAGAGTGGGTATATCTGAATTGTTTCTCGCAACCTTAATACTACATCTGACATGGCATTTGTTCCTAGATTTTATTTCGGACGTTTGCCATCACTTTGTATCATTGATCATTACAGTATTCAACTATATTTTTATCATTTTTTTGACATGAAAGTATTGTGGAGGAAGTATTGTTTTCGTAAACATATCTTTATTCTTATACATATCTGAGCTTTCCTCATATTTCATACCAATTGTTCTTAGATTTTATTTCGGACATTTGCCATCACTTTGTATCATTGATCATAATGAGACTATATTTTTATCATCATCATAAAGTATTCTCCATTTTTTTTCTAAAAAATCGTGGAGTTATTCTTCAGAATCTTTGTCCTACATATATCTGATTATTGTTCATGTATTAAAACTTTACATAAAAGTATAGTCTAGAAAGTATTGTTTTCGTAAACTTATCTTTATTCTTATCCATATCTGAGCTTTCCTCATATATCATACCAATTGTTCTTAGATTTATTTTGGACATTTGCCATCACTTTGTATCATTGATCATAATTCTATGAGACTATATTTTTATCATCATCATAAACTATTCTCCATTCTTTTTTTTCTAAAAAATCGTGGAGTTGTTCTTCAGAATCTTTGTCCTACATATATCTGATTATTGTTAATGTATTAAAACTTGACATGAAAGTATTGTGGAGGAAGTATTGTTTTCGTAAACATATCTTTATTCTTATCCATATCTGAGCTTTCCTCATATTTCATACCAATTGTTCTTAGATTTTATTTCGGACATTTGCCATCACTTTGTATCATTGATCATAACAGTATGAGACTATATTTTTATCATCATAATAAACTATACTCCATTCTTTCTGTTCTTTAAATCATGGAATTGTTCTTCAGAATCTTTGTCCTACATATATCTGAGTATTGTTCATGTATTAATACTTTACATGAAAGTATAGTAGAGGTCATCATCAGACCTCCCCATCTATTATCAATTTTGTAACTGTGTCTGCAAATCTTGTAAAAGCAGAAAGTGTTCTGAAGATTCTGACACCCACTTTTTGAAAGCCTTGTTTCCCGTTTTGAATTCTAATAAAATTGTAGTAATGTCACATTCCTTGATATGTGTATTCATACTTCACATGAAAGTATTGAGGATAAAGTATTGTTTTCGTAAAAATATCTTTATTTTTATCCATATCTGAGTTTTCGTCAAAAGTTAGTTCTACATTTATCATAGCATTGGTTCTTAGATTTTATTTCAGACATTTTGCATCACTTTGTATTATTGATGATATCAGTATGAGACTATATTTTTATCATCATAATAAACTATTCTCCATTATTTCTGTTCTTAAAAAATCATGGAGTTTTTCTTCAGAATCTCTGTCCAACATATATCTGAGTATATTTCATGTATTAATATTTTACTTGAAAGTATTGTAGAGGTCATCATCAGACCTCCCCATCTATTATCAATTTTGTAACTGTGTCTGCAAATCTTGTAAAGCAGAAAGTGTTCTGAAGATTCTGACACTCACTTTTTGAAATTCTTGTTTCCCTTTTTGAATTCTAATAAAATTGTAGTAATACCACATTACTTTATATGTTTGGGCAGCTTTAAGAACTCTTATATGATGTCCAAGACAATACCCATTGTGCTGGCATTGGTTCTACAGAGTGGGTATATCTGAATTATTCCTCGCAACCTTAAAACTACACATTTCATAGCGGTGTTCTTAGATTTTATTTTGGACAAATGTCTACATACATGATCAGTCTTTAAATACTCTGTCTTCTTCGTTTCAGATGATATTATGGCTTTGCGGGTCAACGGATACGCATACCATCGACGTATATAATTTGTTATAACACTGCACAAATTGTTCGTTTCTTTATTCTCAATATATCATTTAGAAAAGCTTTATTAGGTAACATTTATCTGCATCTCTCACCAAACTAAAACTGATCTTACAACACCTTAATTCAGTACTTTTCGCTTGATACCGAAAATTGTTCCCATCTTTCTAACTATAAAAATCATTAAGTTGTTCCACAAAACATTAATACTGCATATTTGATATCATTATTATTAAATTTTATTTTGGACTCATGCCACCATCCATGATCAGTTTATAAATACTCTGTATTCTTCGTTTCAGAGGATTTTATGGCTTTGCGGGTCTAAATTTGTACTTCTTGTTCTCTTTGAAAACAAGATAAGGATGCCTTAATGTTTGCTATCTCTCGTCCTGGACACTCAGGATAGTTTTTATTGTATAACAATAATTCCTCCAATGCTGAGCAATCCAAAAGTTCCTACAAAACTCCCTCGTGTGTAATCATAATTGAAATCCCTTAAACTACACATGGGGCTCATGTGGGTCTTAGATTTGGACTTCTCACATCCCTTATGCACATCAAAAGTATCCAGATGAACCTTGTATGTCCACGTTTTCCTGAAAATTTACCAACCGACTATTCCAGAACTTTTTATCTCTTTTTGTAATAATAAAGTCACGACCGAGAAAAAGTTAACCCAACTGAGTCGTTACAAACTTTTAAACATATTTTGTATATTTGCCAAACTATTTGATAGGTGTTATATCAAATATTACAACAGAAATATTATTCCTTCATTTAATCTATCTTCAAATAAGTGAATTTATAAAGGATATTAATAATTTATACACTGGCTAGTTCGCAGGATATTATACACCGTGTCCCAAAAAAAACTGAACAATTTTATTTACTTATAAAAAGTTTATTAACAATCACACGATAATCTAATTACATTTTAACTGACACAAATATTCCTAAGTTTTGTTTGATATCATATGTGTTAATCATTTTCGACATGGTTGCCATTATTGGTAAAAAGATAGTCAATACGTCTGTCCAATTCTGCCCACACTCTATCGCGCATTTTGTCAGTAATGTTAGTAAAGGCTGCATTTATTCTTTGCCTCAATTCTCGGACATCGGAGACTTCTGTCTTATAAACTTTTTCCTTGATGAAACCCCAGACGAAAAAAATCACAGGGTGTTAGGTCTGAGGACCATTGGGGCCAGCATATTGGACCGTCACGTCCAATCCATCGAAAGGGGAAGGTGTGGTCGAGTGATTCTCTTACAAAAAATTTCCAGTGCGGTGGGGCACCGTATTGTTGGAAAATCACGTTGGGCTGAAGGTCTTCCAACTGTGAATGTGCAAAGTTTTCTAACATATCTAGATAAATGTTCCCATTTATTGATTTTTCCTGTAAGAAAAACGGACCAATAAGACTGTCATAAGATATAGCGCACCACACATTCAACTTGGGGCTATCTCGAATATGCTCTCGAACTTCATATGGTTTTTCAGTGCCCCATATTCGTACGTTATGTTTATTCACTTTCCACAAACGTGGAAAGTGGCTTCATCAGAAAACACTATCTTTTTTTAGAAATCTGTTATCAGTAAATAAACGGTCAAGCACAGTAATTGCAAAGTGTTTACGTTTAAGTTTGTCATCTGGGGTTATTTGTTGTAGAATTTGCAATTTATAAGCTTTCATATTTAAAGTTTTCTTTAATATTCTATGAATGCTAGATTTTGACATATTTAACTCACGTGCTGCACAGCGAACAGACTTTCAAGGGTCGTGTAGAAATGTTTGTAGCACGTTTTCAATCAATTCATTATAGATTTTAGGCCTACCATTACCTTTTAAATGTTGTATGCTTCCAGTTAACATAAATTTATCATACCAGGCTCGAATGCTGTTACGTGATGGAGGACGTCGACCATAGCGTCTTCTAAATGTTCTTTGCACTGCAATATCTGACTTACTTTGAATGTACCACTCAACGCATTGCGCTTTCTCTTGAGCGTTCATGGTGCCTGCTTAATGACAGGACAATGTTTTGAAATTTCAAGTTTCAAGCGACAACAATGAATCAGCTGATAGTTATAATTGATATTGAACATAACTTCATGAGCTCTGTTATCATATGGTGACCTTCAAAATATACTAGGTATGCCTGGACGTATTATATAACAATTTAAAATTGTTCAGTCTTTTTGGGACTCGGTGTAATTTCTATACGAAATACAGTTTTGGAATTGACACTTTAAAAAGCTTGATAGTAAGAGAAGGTGAATTGCTATCCAATGGGATGCGTTATATCATGGCTAGTATTGTACTAATATCAAGACATGCATTCGAATCAATAATATTTATTTGTTGTTAAATCATCTGTCTTTTTCGTTTCAAAGGACATTATTTTTTTTCAAATTGAGTTGCAGTTTCTTCTTAATTGGCACTTGGAAAATCTTGCTAGTGAGAGAGGACAAATCTTTATGAAATGCAAGACATCATATTACTCATAAACTAATCAATACTTATATACTAATATCATAATAATATCACACTGTTACCAAGACATACGTTCGAATCAATGATATTTATTTGGTGTTGTGGAGAAAGTATTGTTTTCCTAAAAATATCTATTTTTATCCATATCTGGTTCCATCTTCTATCTTTTCCATGTGGTTTCCTTTTTCGTGGTTCAATAGTAAGTTCCTTTGTATTCCCTTTTCCCCTAAGCCCCTTCTTCACCGCTCTGCTCAGTGCATTGCGTGATCAGGCTTTGCCTGCATTCCAGCAGTCTAAGCCTGATCCTAAGTAAATGTTTTCTAGTCGGAAAATCGGCTCTTCGTTGTAATTTTCTTCGTGGTTCTCTCGTTGTCTTCTTCAATTTAAATAATGTTATCTTTTTATGTTTTCACTTTCCATTGAAATTTATAAAAGGCTAATAGTTAGATTTGTCGACTGTAAATCAAATGAGAGACATGCTACGTTCATATCAATGATTCTGTGTGGCACTTTGATTAGATTAATTAGAAACTCTTAATTATAGTTAAACCTTTTTAATATGCCTGGACTATTTTGAGACCTCGTGCCTGAAGTGGTTCCATATGACCACCACACTTGCCATTATGATGGATTTATTTCAACAGAGTTATGGAGAACAAAGATTAAATTTATTTATAGTTGTTCTTATTAATATTTGAGTTGTTCCTAAGGAACTAAATTCAACATTTTAATAGCATTGTTCTTAGATTTTACTTCGGACACTTGCCATCAATTTGGATAGCTTTTTCACAACAGTATGAAATTATATTCTTTATCATCATTATAAACATTTCTCAATTATATTGCTCTCAAAAATTATTGAGTTTTTCTTCAGAATCTTTGTCCTATCTGATTATCGCTCATGTATTAATACTTTACAACTCAATACCTACATATTAATTGATATCATAATTTTTAGATGTATTGGGCATATCCCATCAAAGAATGAAGTTTATTATAACATTACAATTCCCCTCTCTGCTGTAATCGGCTCATCGTAGTTGTTTTCTCCGTTGTTGTTAGCTGTCAAAATAAGCCTAATACTCTCCTCATGGTTTTTTCCTTTCTTTCTTTCCTGAAGAACAGTTTCAGCACTATATAACTCTATCCTTTTGGTTCACTTTCATCAATTATTTCAGTTTGACTCTGAAAAAGACGCTCTGAATAATTAATATTATCCTCAATTTTCTATGCTGTCACTGTAAATCATAGAATCTACTCGTGTGATGCCTTTCTGTTCATACCTTAAGATTAACTTCTTAATTATTTCCACTGTTCTCGCTTTCCTTTGCTGTCAAATTAACCCACAGTTCCTACTTCTAGTTGTGCTTTTTCGTCATTTCTTGAAGAACATTTTTATTTGTAAATAATTATCACGATCCTAGTTTATTTTTGCCGTCAAATTAATCCAACTGCTCTGCTCATTTTGGTGCCCTTCAATCAATTCCTTCAAGTTTAGGTTTTGAAAACTTTCCACTTTCCTCTTTTTCCTTAACCGACAAATTAAGAAACATGCTTTTTCTTTTTGGTGGCTTTTCATACATTCCCTTACGTTTCAATAAAATACGTAAATGCGTCCTTACGGTCCTTTAAATAAGGCCAGATGGAGCACTTACCCTCACCTATGGTATTATTTTTTAAAGGAGTTTTCAAGCGTTTTGTCTACGTCATCAAAACACAACTCTTATGCATTCGTGCACTTATTGGCGGCTAAACCTCTTTTCCTCTTGTCCTACCACTGTGGTGTGGTGCCCACGAGAGCTAGACCTGCGGCTGTACGTCACACAGTGTGGTTCTCAGGTGCTCTTCTATGTCTTTAGCACCGAGTGTGTCTCAGTCGTTCGAGCCGCTAATGTAGTCTTTTACATAAAATCCCCCCAAATCTTGTAAATGCATGCAATAACAAATTAATAACTTATAACTACATTAATAATACAACATAATTGTAACATATAATTATTTAACTATTCCATTGGTGTGAGCATCGACCAGTATTCCCGCCGTATTAATAGGCCTATTTACTGTCTTTCAAAAATTGTTTATCATCCAAATTTGTACTATGTAACGCTGTAGTTCATTGCATTGTTATATTTCCTAATAAGTTTGTTCCTTCCTCAGGAAGTTCGTCTTCCAAGCAAAATAAAGAGAAACAGTCCTTTTTGGCTTCAGTATAAGTAGTTGGCAAACCACCCCGTCATCAAAACACAGGTCTATCGTAGTGTCACTGTTTGGGTTTTCTTTCTTCACTGTCACCGTTTTTTTCTTTCTCATGTGGTTCGTCTTCTAACATTACAACAAAGAAACAGACATGTTTAGCTTCTGTTACAATACCAAACAGAACCAAATTTGTATCTAAGATGAGACATCATTTGTTAAAATCAACGTTTTCTGTATACACTGCCTTCTTTGCTTCAGAGGAAATAATATTTACCATAAGATTTCTAAGATTTTTCTAAGTTTGTTTTTATATAGTGTCGTCTTTTTTAGAGGAATTTTTCATTTCGATGCAAGTTGTCATTTTGAAAATTATATTTATAGAGGTTTTCAATTCAGAATAACCAGCTATTCGAAGTTGTTTTCTTCTTGCGTTCACCGATTTTGATCAAGTTCATTTTTCTACAAGATTTGCACTCTTTGAATTGACATTTCTAAAAGTTTATTGGTCAGAGTTGTCCAAAGTAAATCCAGTGAGGGACATCAAATCAATGATTTTATTTGGCACTTTAGTCATTTTGATTAAATGCTCTTAAAGTTAGTTAGTTAAACCTATCAATATGACTGGTCTATTTTTAGACATTTTGGCTGAAGTGCTTGTTAGCAGTCAAAATAAGCCGAAGTCTCTCCTCATATCAGTTCTGTTTTTTATTTCCTGAAGAACAGTTTCAGCTCTAAATAACTAAATATAATTTTGGTTCACTTCCATCAATTAATTCAGTTTGACTCTGTAAATGATGAAAATTATCGCTATCCTTGTTTTGGTGCTCTTTAATCAATTCCTTTAAGGTTCAGTTTTGAATACTTTCCACTTTCCTCTTTTCCTTAACCTGCAAAATAAGAAACATGCTTTTTTTCTTTTTAAAGGCTTTTCATACATTACATTACGTTTCGGCTGTGAATATTTTCAACTTTTTTACTGTCAATTAATCCAACTGCTCGTCTCACTTTGGTGCTCTTCAATCAATTTCTTTAAGATTCAGGTTTGAATTCATTCTACTGTACCCGAGTCAAATTAAACCGCAGTCTCTACTCCTGGTCACGCTTTTTTGGTTTCAGCTTGGAATAGTTTCCACTTCCCTCGTTTTCCTTAACTGGAAAATTAAGAAACATGCTTTACTCTTGTTGGTGGTTATTACATACATTCCTTTAAGTTTCGGCTGTAAATATTTTCCACTATGCTAGTTTTTCACGGCTGTCAAAAAAAGCCGCAGTCTCTACTCCTGCTAGTCCCATTCTTAATTTCCTGAAGTAAAGTTTCAGCTATAAATACGCTCTACTCTTTCGGGTTCACTTCGATCAGTTGATTTAGTTTGACTCTGAAAATTAAGCTCTTCATTATTTCCACTATCCTTGTTTTCCTTTGCTGTCAAATTAAGCAACTGTCTCTAGACCTAGTGGTGATTTTTCCTCATTTCTTGAAGAACATTTTTATCTGAATAATTTTTACTATGCTAGATTATTCTTGGCTGACAAATTAATCCGCAGACTCTACTTACTTTGGTGCCCTTCAATCAACTAATTTGTGTTTTAGGACTGAATACTGAACTAGGATAAGAAACTCATGTTGAAAACCTTCTAGGCAGACTAACTAAGCCGTAGTTTCTACTTCTGTTCGTGCTTCTTTCGTCAATTCCTTTCAGTTTCAGCTCTGATTAATTCCCATTTTCTTCTTATTCCTTAACCCTAAAAGAAGAAACGTGCTTTATTCTTGTTGGAGGCTTTTTATTCATTCCCTTAAGTTTCAGGTGTGAATATTTTCCACTATGGTAGTTTTTCTCGGCTTCAAACTAAGCTGCAGTCTTTGGTGTTGGTAGTCCCATTTCTATTTCCTGAAGTAAAGTTTCAGCTCTAAATAAGTTTTATTCTTTCGGGTTCACTTCCATCAATTAATTCAATTTGACTCTGAAATGACGATATGAATAAGTAACACTATTATTGTTTTGAACCCTTTCCACTTCCCTCGTTTTCCTTAACCGGCAAATTAAGAAACATGCTTTACTCTTGTTGGTGGTTTTTCATACATTCCTTTAAGTTTCGGCTGTAAATATTTTCCACTATGCTAGTTTTTCACGGCTGCCAAAATGAGCCGCAGTCCCTACTCCTGGTAGTCCTATTTTAAATTTCCTGAAGTAAAGTTTCAGCTATAAATACGGTCCACTCTTTCGGGTTTGTTTCCATCAATTAATTTAGTTTGACTCTGAAAATTAAGCTCATTGTATTTTCCACTATCCTCGTATTCCGTTGCTGTCCAATTAAGCGACAGTTTCTAAACCTAGAGGTGCTTTTTTGTAATTTCAAAAAGTTAATTAATTAATTAATTAATTTTGTAAATTAATTCATGCAATTCCTTATAGTTTAGTTATAAATAATTTTAACTATCTTACTTTTTCTCTGCTGGCAATTAAATTAGCAAGCCCTACTCCACGTGGTATCTTTTTGACAATTTTATAAGGACAGTTTAATCTTTGAATAATTTACAATGTACTCTTTTTTCTCTGGTATCAAAATAAGCCACAGGGTCTACTTTTAATGTTTCACTTCCTTCAACTTCTCAAGAATGACAAGAGGATCTAAATGATATCTATTATGTTCGTTTTTATTTGCTTACAAACTAATTTACAGTCTCTACTTCTTATGGTGACACTTCTTCAATTCTTTAAGATCATTGTTTACTGTTAATTATTTCCACTATACTAGTTTTTGTCAGCTGTCAAAATAAGCCTAAGTCTCTCTTCATGGTGGTTCGTTTTCTTTATTTCCTGAAGAACAGTTTCAGCTCTAAATAACTTTACTCTTTTAGGTTCACTTCCATCAACTAATTCAGTTTGACCCTGAAAATGACGCTCTGAATAATTAACAATATCCTTCTTTTTCTATGCTGTCACTGTAAATTACAGAATCTACTCGTGTGATGCCTTTCTGTCCCTATCTTTACGTTTCACTTCTTAATAAAAAGGTTGGCAAGCTTGAGTTGCCAAGTTATAATGGTGTAATTCTAGTGCTCGGGATTTTTCATTTTTTAGCGGAAACATCACCATTTTAGCAGTGAGTTGGACACTCTAGTATAGGGCTATGGTGGAACATTATTTTTATTCGATTGACTTTATGGAACATTCATGTTTTGACTCTTTTTTTTAAGTTAGAAAACTAGCTAGGTTATCACAAAAGCACGTTTTCTAACAACAACTCCGTTATTTCAAACTTAAAGTTCGCGCATGCGCACTAGTGTGCCAGGCTTGCAACTATCGAAGGAAATCGGCGCGGCGGCCGCGGGATCGGCATAAACGCTGGAGCGTCTGATCTGCAAGAAGTGAACGCCCGCGACATCTAGCGGCTTCAATAAGAACCAAGCGGTATATTGCCGGCTGCACCTTCGTACTCCAGTAGGCAACCCGCATCACAGACCTGCACTACGTTTGCGTCACATTTAATGCAGGATTTACCTAAAATTGCCAAACCAATGACTCGACGGGGACGCGGAAATTTGATTCGTGGTGCGGAAAAAGAGCTTGGGAACTTGAAAAGTGATCTTGTCAATGATGAGGTTATTGATTTTGCTATCAGTTTTCACGGAGTCCTTGTGTCAATCTCGGATAAATACTCAAATGATGCTATTGTTGATTTAATTCCGGATATCACTGGAGTTTTAAATAGACTTGACGCTTCAATTACAGTTAATAATGATTTGAAAAGTACTCTTATTGAGTTATCAGATGAAAACAAACTGTTACATAAGTTACTTGATTCTGAAAAGAGTAAGAGGAAAGAGAGTTTTGAGGAATCATTGTGCTACGAAGAAAAAGCTGAGGAAGAAATTAAATTACTCAAACTCGAGATAAAAACCCTGAACGACTTCAATTCCAAACTAAGTAATGATCTGAAGGATAAGAATGCAATAATCGACATTTTACGTTGTGAGATTAATACTTTGTTGCAAGATCTGAATTGTAGCAAAATGAAAATCACGAAGTTGACAGAAGTAAATGAGTTTATGACTCATAAACACCAAGCTAAGCCTATTCCGATTTCTGACAAATCGTTCTCCATTCAGGTTAATAATAAATTTTCTGTACTCGCCAATGATTCTTCTCCCAACTGCACGGCGCATCGAGTCCAAGTTCAGGCCCAGGTCCACAGGGATGCTTCGCCTCGTCTACAACCAGCCAAACACACTTCCCAGAAACCACCTACTACTACCACAGGCACTAAGAAGAGGAAAAGAGTCGCATTGTTATCAGACAGCCAGGGACGATATTTTTGTGAGTATCTGAAGGATTTAGAGAGCGAGTTTGACGACTTCGTATATTCAAAACCTGGAGCGAAAATCAAGCATGTTGTGAGGGACAGCTTTAGCATGATCAGTGACTTTTCTGAGGAAGACTTTGTAATTGTGCTAGCTGGTTCAAATGATTCAAATTCTCACGAGCCGGCCCCACTGACTGTTTCCCAGGGAATAAGCTCTCTACTCACTCTCAGGCAGAAAACCAACATCCTGATAAATGGCGTGCCTTACCGATATGACATTCCTTCTTTGAATGACAATATATTTTATTTAAATGAGCTCATATCTGATAAGGTAAATAACTACAAAGGCCAAATAAATCTGAAGTTTGGAAACATCAATGAAATCATTAAAAGATCGCATCTCACGAGGCATGGCCTTCACTACAATCGTCGTGGCAAGAAGCTGTTGGCTGATTACTTTAAGAAGTTCGTCCGAGAGACTGTCAACAAGAATACAACAGAACTGGCAGGTGTGAGATCGTCGGAGGTGACTGCTCCAGTGCGAGATGACGGCGAAGGTGTGAAGCCATCGGCAGTGACTACCCCAGCGCGTGTTGACAGCGAAGGTGAGAGGTCGTCGGCGGAGTCAACTGTTCCTGTGCAGGTGCGACTATCTGGTTCCAGTGCTCACAACACATCCCTAATTGAGTCCTGTCCTGACCCAGCCCCTGAGCCAACATCACCTCAAGCTCCTGCTGCCCCTGTGTCCTCAGTCTGGCAAACCCATAATAAATCCATTTCTGAACGTGAACTCCTGTCATTTGAAGATTTCCCTCCTTTGTCATCTCCCCTCTCATCTCCATATGGATACAGATTTTTAGACAAAACAACCTTCCTGGAACTGAACCGGACACTTTGAATAATTTTTCCATTTATCATTTAAACATAAGAAGTGCCAGAAACAAAATAAATGAGCTCTGCGCCTCCTGGAGTCGGCCTCCAGACATACTGTGTCTCACGGAACACTGGCTTCGTGAAGACGAGCCCCTTATTATTCCAAATTTTACTTGTGTCACTAGATTTTGTCGGGGTTCGGAATTAGGAGGTGGAGTCTGTATATATTATAATAACAACAGTTTATTTAATTTCACTGTATTGACGAATAGTCTGTTTCCAAATTCATGTGAAGTAAATTGTTTTGAGTTATCTACTGTGTCTATTAACTTAATGAACAACATTGACAAAAAACAAAACTTCAATTTCACTTTAGTTTGTTTGTATAGACCTCCACAAAAGAATATTCAGGAATTCATTGACATGTTCGAAAGGCTATTGTACTATGCATTTAAAAGTAATAATCATATTTTAGTATGTGGAGATTGGAATATTAATTTTTTAAATTCTAAAGATCCAAATGTTTTGAAACTAAGAAATGTTTTTATGTCCTTTGATCTTCATGAATTAGTAATGTGTGCTACTAGGACCACTGACAACAGTGAATCTCTGCTTGACAATGTTGTTACTAATATTGACGTTGATTTGATATCATGTAGTTCCTGTTTTAACACACTATGAGACCACGATTCACAATTGATAAGGATAAAATCATTTTGTAAACCAGTTGATTTGTTTTTGTATAAGCGTTTTTTCTCTGAACGAAATATTTTGAATTTCATGGACAGTTTCAAATGTGGACTGGAGTTTTTTGCACGGAATTAAGGGGGTTAATAATAAGTTTAAATCTTTTTCAGACATCATACATAGATATTTTGACAACTCTTTTCCTTTAAGAAAAACTCGAAAAAAGTTAAAGGGAAAAAATAAAAAATCAATAAGTTGGGAATTAAAGGATTTTGCCAATAAAAATGTTGATTTGGGTATTTTGGTCCGTAAAACTAAGGATCCAGCCTTGAAAGCACTTTTAAAGTCGAGGAAAAAGCTTTTTCGTAAGCTTTTACTTGAGGAAAAGCGTGCCTCCATATCTGACGAAGTTATGCAATCAGACTGCATTCAAAAATCTCTCTGGAATGTTGTTCGCAGAGAGACGTGTGAGCCCAAGTCATCTTTTCAGATTCCACCTATTGAACACCACGGCAAGTTGGTCTCCTCGACATCTAGGGTTGTGGAATTGTTCAACGACCATTTTTCAAACATTATTGACCAGCCAGTTTCCAGTTTGTCATCCCATGTCACTCACAATTTTGTTCAGCAGCATACACCAGCCCATTCCTTGTTCTTTTCTCCCACTACGTCATGTGAAGTCAAACAAGCAATCATTTCACTCAAATCAAAGAAGTCTGCAGGAGTTGACGTTATTTCAAGTTGTCTTTTAAAGCAAATCCACCCCGTTATCATTAGTCCGTTAGTTCATCTTTTTAATGCCTCTATATCCTCCGGAATTTTCCCTGATGTTTATAAGACTTCTAGACTTGTTCCCATATTTAAGAAAGGGGAAAAAAGCGACCTTAATAACTATCGGCCAGTTGCTCTTCTCTGTACTTTGTCAAAGGTCCTGGAGAAAATTGTTTATTCCAGATTGCAGAATCATCTAGACAAAAATAATATCTTGGTTCAAAACCAATATGGCTTCAGAGCAAATCGCTCAACCACCCAAGCAATTGTCGATTTTGTGCAGGATGTTTTATTTAAACTTGAACAGCGAGAGCCTGCTTTGGGGGTGTTCTGTGATTTATCGAAAGCATTCGATAGAGTCGATCACGCCATTCTGTGTGAAAAATTAGAGAACTATGGTGTCCGTGGAGTGGCCCTTGATTGGTTTCAGTCGTACCTCTGTAACCGCATGCAATTTGTAGAGATTTCTGGAGTTCGATCAGAGCTTTCATTTTGCAAGTACGGTGTTCCCCAAGGCAGTATTCTCGGACCATTGCTCTTCATAATTTATATGAATGACCTGGCTGAAAATCTTCCAATGTCCAAATCTGTCTTTTATGCTGACGACACAACATTGTTGTTTGGGGGTCCACAAATTCGTTTACAAGAGAGAGTCAAGGAATCAGTAAAATCCCTAATAAATTGGTTGTCAGCCAACAATCTTCAGTTGAATTCAAACAAGTCTAACTTCATACAGTTTTTAACTCCAAACAAGCGACCTGAAACTATCTTTTTGGATGAATTTCAAATTGAGGAATGCACCTCAGTGAAGTTTTTGGGTTTAACAGTGGACAGTGGTTTGTCTTGGTCTTGTCATATTTCCCGGCTTTGTAGCCAGTTAAGCCGTATTTGTTATGCTCTCAGGGCACTGCAACCTCTTCTGGATCCCAGTGCATTAATCATGGTTTACTATGGTTATTTCTTTTCCACTATGACCTATGGAATTGAGGTCTGGGGCGGCTCTCCAAATGCACATAAAGTCTTCCTGGTGCAAAAGAGAGCTGTGAGAATCATTTGTGGCCTACCCCCTCTGCAGTCATGTAGAGGGATTTTTCGAGCCCTCAATCTCCTCACTTTGCCTTCAATTTTTATATACCGATCAATTGTGTCTTCAATATCGAATTTGAAGGCAATCCCAACTGTGGGAGAGAATCACCGCTACCCAACTAGGCACGGAAGTGACTTGCGCACTCCCAGTCATCGCCTTACCCTCTCTGAGAGGAATCTTGATTTCACTGGACCACACTTTTTCAATAGTCTTCCGACAGAGTTAAAGAGGTGCTATGGGCTGGAGCCTAAAAGATTTAAAAAGTTATTAAGGGGATTTCTAAATGAAGGGGAGTTTTATACCGTGCAGGAGTTCCTGAACACCTTTTAAAATACCCAGAATGTTAATTTATTTATTTTTTAGCATTTTTTAGCAATTAAGAATATTTTCTTTTCTTTTAATTCTAAGTTTGTAATTATAATGACGACTGAGATGTACAAATTGTATGTACTTTATTCAGAAATAAAGATATGTCTATGTCTATGTCTATAATTTATATTGTTCTCGCTTTACTTTGCTGTCAAATTAAGCAACAGTTCCTACTCCTATTTGAAATTTTTCGTAATTTGTTGAAGAACATTTTTATCCGTGAATAATTATCACGATCCTAGTTAATTTTTGTTTATCAAATTAATCCAACTGCTCTGCTCATTTTGATGATCTTCAATCAATTCCTTTAAGTTTCTGCTTCGAATACTTTCCACTGTCCCCTATTATTCTAGGTAGTCAAATTAAGCCACAGTCTCTACTCCTGGTCATGCCTTCGGCAAATTAACGAACACTCTTGTTGATGGCTTATCATACATTCCCGTACGTTTCAATAAAATACGTAAATACGTCCTTACGGTACTTTAAATAAGGCCAGATGGAGCACTTTCCCTCACCTATGGTATTATTTTTTAAAGGAGTTTTCAAGCGTTTTGTCTGCGTCATCAAAACACAACTCTTATGCATTCGTGCACTTATTGGCGGCCAACCATCCTTTCCTCTTTTCCTACCACTGTGGTGTGGTGCCCACGAGAGCTAGAACTGTGGCTGTACGATACACGGTGTGGTCCTCAGGTGCTCTTCTATGTCTTTAGCACCGAGTGTGTCTCAATCGTTCGGGCCGCTACTGTAGTCTTTTACATGAAATCTCCCCAAATCTTGTAAATTAAAATACAAAATTAAAATCTTGTAAATACATACAATGACAAATTAATAAGTTATAACTACATTTATTTAATAATACAACATAATTATAACATATAATTATATTTAACTATTCCATTGGTGTGAGCATCGACCAGTATTCCCGCCGTATTAATAGGCCTATTTACTTTCTTTCGAAAACTCTTTTTCATTTAAATTTGTGGTCTATGAAACGGTGTATTTCATTGTATTGTAATATTTAGTAGTAGGTTTGTTCCTTCCTCAGGTGGTTCGTATTCCAAGCAAACTAGAAAGAAACAGTCCTTTTTTGCTTCAGTATTCGTAGTTGGAAATCAACCCCGTAGTAAGTCCTCCAGGTAAGGCCAAGTGGAGCACTTGCCCTCTCTTAAGGCCCGACGTTTCAAAGGTGTTTCATGGTGTTTTGTCTGCGTCATCAAAACACAGGTCTTTCATAGTGTCACTATTTGGGTTTTCTTTCTTCACTGTCACCGTTGTTGGCTTCCTCTTGTGGTTCGTCTTCTAACGCAACAACAAAGAAACAAACATGTTTTATCTGCGTCATCAAAACACAGGTCTTTCGTAGTGTCACTGTTTGGGTTTTCTTTCTTCACTGTCACCGTTCTTGGCTTCCTCATGTGGTTCGTCTTCTAATGCAACAACAAAGAAACAAACATGTTTTATCTGTGTCATCAAAACACAGGTCTTTCATAGTGTCACTATTTGTGTTTTCTTTCTTCACTGTCACCGTTGTTGGCTTCCTCTTGTGGTTCGTCTTCTAACGCAACAACAAAGAAACAAACATGTTTTATCTGCGTCATCAAAACACAGGTCTTTCGTAGTGTCACTGTTTGGGTTTTCTTTCTTCACTGCCACCGTTCTTGGCTTCCTCATGTGGTTCGTCTTCTAATGCAACAAAAAGAAACAAACATGTTTTATCTGTGTCATCAAAACAGGTCTTTCGTAGTGTCACAATTTGGATTTTCTTTCTTCACTGTCACCGTTGTTGGCTTCCTCATGTGGTTCCTCTTCTAACGCAACAACAAATAAACAAACATGTTTTATCTGCGTAATCAAAACACATGTCTTTCGTAGTGTCACTGTTTGGGTTTTCTTTCTTCACTGTCACCGTTGTTGGCTTCCTCATGTGGTTCGTCTTCTAACGCAACAACAAAGAAACAAACATGTCTTATCTGTGTCATCAAAACACAAGTCTTTCGTAGTTTCACTGTTTGGGTTTTCTTTCTTCACTTTCACCGTTGTTGGCTTTCTCGTGTGGTTTGTCTTCTAACGCAACAATAAAGAAACAAACATGTTTAGCTTCTGTTACAATACCAAACAGAACCAAATTTGTATCTAAGGTGAGACATCATTTGATAGAATCAACGTTTTCAGTATACACTGTCTTCTTTGCTTCAGAGGAAATAATATTTTCCATAAGATTTCTAAGATTTTTCTAAGTTTGTTTTTAGTGTAGTTTTTTTAGAGGAATTTTTTATTTCGAAGCAATTTGTCATTTTGAAAATTATATTTATAGAGGTTTTCAATTCAGAATAACCGGCTATTCAAAACTGTCTTCTTGTTGCGTTCTCCGATTTTGTTCAATTTCACTTTTCTACAAGATTTGCACTCTTTAAATTGACATTTCCGAAAGTTTAATGGTCAGAGTTGTCCAAAAAAATTCCAATGAGAGACATCAAATCAATGGTTTTATTTGGCACTTTGGTCATTTTGATTGGATACTCTTAAAGTTAGATAGTTAAACCTATCAATATGACTGGACTATTTTGATACACTTTGGCTGAAGTGCTCGTTAGTCGTCAAAATAAGCCGAAGTCTCTCCTCTTGTTGGTCCCCTTTCTTTATTTCCTGAAGAACAGTTTCAGCTCTAAATAACTCTATCCTTTTGGTTAACTTCCATCAATGAATTCAGTTTGACTCTGAAAATGACGCTCTGAATAATTAATACTATCCTCGTTTTTCTATGGTGTCACTATAAATTACACAATCTACTCGTGTGATGCCTTTCTGTCCATGCCTTAAGATTCACTTCTTAATTATTTCCACTGTTCTCGCTTTCCTTTGCTGTCAAATTAAAACACAGTTCCTACTTCTAGTTGTGCTTTTTCGTCATTTCTTGAAGAACATTTTTATTTGTGAATAATTATCACGATCCTAGTTTTTTTGCTGTCAAATTAATACAACTGCTCTGCTCATTTTGGTGCTCTTCAATCAATTCCTTCAAGTTTCAGTTTTGAAACTTTGCACTTTATTCTTTTTCCTTAACCGACAAATTAAGAAACATGCTTTTTCCTTTTGGAGGCTTTTCATACATTCCGTTACGTTTCGGCTGTGAATATTTTGCACTATGGTAGTTTTTCTCGGCTGTCAAAGTAAGCCGCAGTCTCTACTCCTAGTCCCATTTCTATTTCCTGATGTAAAGTTTCATCTCTAAATACGTTCTACTCTTTCGGGTTCGTTTCCATCAATTAATTTAGTTTGACTCTGAAAATTAAGCTCATTATATTTCCCACTATCCTCGTATTCCTTTGCTGTCCAATTAAGCAACAGTTTCTAAACCTAGTGGTGCTTTTTTGTAATATCTTGAAGAACATTTTTATCTGTGAATAACTATCACGATCCTAGTTAATTTTTTTTCTGTCAAATTAATCCAACTGCTCTGCTCATTTTGGTGCTCTTCAATCAATTCCCTTAAGTTTCAGCTCTGAATTCTTTCCACTGTCCCCGATTATTCTAGGTAGTGGAATTAAACCGCGGTCTCAGCTCCTGGTCATGCTTTTTTCGTCAATTCCTCGTCAATTTCAGCTCCGCCCATTTTCTTCTTTTTCCTTAACCCTCAAATAAGAAACATCCTTTATTATTGTTGGTGGCTTTTCATACATTCCCTCAAGTTTCAGGTGTGAATATTTTCCACTTTGCTAGTTTTTCTTGGCTGTTAAATTAACCCACAGGCTTTACTTATTTTGGAGCCATTCATGCAATTCCTTATAGTTTAGTTGTAAATAATTTTAACTATCTTACTTTTACTTTGCTGGCAATGAAAGCAGCAAGCTTTACTCCACGTGGTATCCTTTTGACAATTCCATAAGGACAGTTTAATCTTTGAATAATTTTCAATGTCCTTTTTTCTCTGCTTTCAAAATAAGCAACATGGTCTACTCTTAACGTTTTACTTCTTTCAATTTCTTAAGAGTGACTTGGATCTAAATGATTTCTATTATGTTATTTTTTATTTGCTTTCGAAATAAATCACATCCTCTACTTCTTATGGTGACACTTCTTCAATTCTTTAAGATCATTGTTTACTGTTAATTATTTCCACTATACTAGTTTTTGTCAACTGTCAAAATAAGCCGAAGTCTCTCTTCATGGTGGTCCCCTTTCTTTATTTCCTGAAGAACAGTTTCAGCTCCAAATAACTCTACTCTTTTTTGTTCACTTCCATCAACTAATTTAGATTGACCCTGAAAATGACTCTCTGAATAATTAACGATATCTTTGTTTTTCTATGCTGTCATTGTAAATTACAGAATCTACTCGTGTGATGCCTTTCTGTCCCTATCTTTAAGTTTCACTTATTAATAATTTCGACTATTCTCGCTTTACTTTGCTGTCAAATTAAGCAACAGTTTCTACTCTTATTTGAGCTTTTTCGTCATTTGTTGAAGAACATTTTTATCCTTGAATAATTATCACGATCCTAGTTTATTTTTGGCAGTCAAATTAATCCAACTGCTCTGCTCATTTTGGTGCTCTTCAATCAATTCCTTCAAGTTTCAGTTTTGAAATCTCTCCACTACTGCAGCCGCTACTGTAGTCTTTTACATAAAATCTCCCCAAATCTTGTAAATTAAAATACAAAATTAAAATCTTGTAAATACATAATATAAAAAATTAATAACTTATTACTACATTTTTTTAATAATACAACATAATTGTAACATATAATTATATTTAACTATTCCATTCGTGTGAGCATTGACCAATATTCCCGCCGTATTAATAGGCCTATTTACTGTCTTTCGAAAACTCCTTTTCATCCAAATTTGTGGTCTATAAAAACGGAGTATTTCATTGTATTGTTATATTTTATAATAAGTTTGTTCCTTCCTTAGGTGGTTCGTCTCCGAAGCAAACTATTAAGAAACGGTATTTTTTTGCTTCAGTATTAGTAGTTTTAAAATCACCCCGTAGTATTTTTGTTTTCAAATCCTCCAGGTAAGGCCAAGTGGAGCACTTGCCCTCTCTTATGGCCCGACGTTTCAAAGGTGTTTCCAAGCGTTTTATCTGCGTCATCAAAAACACATGTCTTTCGTAGTGTCACTGTTTGGGTTTTCTTTCTTCACTGTCACCGTTGTTGGCTTCCTCATGTGGTTCGTCTTCTAATGCAACAACAAAGAAACAAACATGTCTTATCTGTGTCATCAAAACACAAGTCTTTCGTAGTTTCACTGTTTGGGTTTTCTTTCTTCACTTTCACCGTTGTTGGCTTTCTCGTGTGGTTTGTCTTCTAACGCAACGATAAAGAAACAAACATGTTTAGCTTCTGTTACAATACCAAACAGAACCAAATTTGTATCTAAGGTGAGACATCATTTGATAGAATCAACGTTTTCAGTATACACTGTCTTCTTTGCTTCAGAGGAAATAATATTTTCCATAAGATTTCTAAGATTTTTCTAAGTTTGTTTTTAGTGTCGTTTTTTTAGAGGAATTTTTCATTTCGAAGCAATTTGTCATTTTGAAAATTATATTTATAGAGGTTTTCAATTCAGAATAACTGGCTTTTCAAAACTGTCTTCTTGTTGCGTTCTCCGATTTTGTTCAATTTCACTTTTCTACAAGATTTGCACTCTTTAAATTGACATTTCCGAAAGTTTAATGGTCAGAGTTGTCCAATGTAATTCCAATGAGAGACATCAAATCAATGGTTTTATTTGGCACTTTGGTCATTTTGATTGGATACTCTTAAAGTTAGATAGTTAAACCTATCAATATGACTGGACTATTTTGATACACTTTGGCTGAAATGCTCGTTAGTCGTCAAAATAAGCCGAAGTCTCTCCTCTTGGTGGTCCCCCTTTCTATATTTCCTGAAGAACAGTTTCAGCTCTAAATAACTCTATCCTTTTGGTTCACTTCCATCAATGAATTCAGTTTGACTCTGAAAATGACGCTCTGAATAATTAATACTATCCTCGTTTTTCTATGCTGTCACTGTAAATTACAGAATCTACACGTGTGATGCCTTTCTGTCCATGCCTTAAGATTCACTTCTTAATTATTTCCACTGTTCTCGCTTTCCTTTGCTGTCAAATTAAAACACAGTTCCTACTTCTAGCTGTGCTTTTTCGTCATTTCTTGAAGAACATTTTTATTTGTGAATAATTATCACGATCCTAGTTTTTTTGCTGTCAAATTAATACAACTGCTCTGCTCATTTTGGTGCTCTTAAATCAATTCCTTCAAGTTTCAGGTTTCAGTTTTGAAAACTTTGCACTTTATTCTTTTTTCCTTAACCGACAAATTAAGAAACATGCTTTTTCCTTTGGAGGCTTTTCATACATTCCGTTACGTTTCGGCTGTGAATATTTTGCACTATGGTAGTTTTTCTCGGCTGTCAAAGTAAGCCGCAGTCTCTACTCCTAGTCCCATTTCTATTTCCTGATGTAAAGTTTCATCTCTAAATACGTTCTACTCTTTCGGGTTCGTTTCCATCAATTAATTTAGTTTGACCCTGAAAATTAAGCTCATTATATTTCCCACTATCCTCGTATTCCTTTGCTGTCCAATTAAGCCACAATTTCTAAACCTAGTGGTGCTTTTTTGTAATATCTTGAAGAACATTTTTATCTGTGAATAATTATCACGATCCTAGTTAATTTTTTTCTGTCAAATTAATACAACTGCTCTGCTCATTTTGGTGCTCGTCAATTAATTCCCTTAAGTTTCAGCTCTGAATTCTTTCCACTGTCCCCGATTATTCTAGGTAGTGAAATTAAACCGCGGTCTCAGCTCCTGGTCATGCTTTTTTCGTCAATTCCTCGTCAATTTCAGCTCCGCCCATTTTCTTCTTTTTCCTTAACCCTCAAATAAGAAACATCCTTTATTATTGTTGGTGGCTTTTCATACATTCCCTCAAGTTTCAGGTGTGAATATTTTCCACTTTGCTAGTTTTTCTTGGCTGTTAAATTAACCCACAGGCTTTACTGATTTTGGGGCCATTCATGCAATTCCTTATAGTTTACTTGTAAATAATTTTAACTATCTTACTTTTACTTTGCTGGCAATGAAAGCAGCAAGCTTTACTCCACGTGGTATCCTTTTGACAATTCCATAAGGACAATTAATCTTTGAATAATTTTCAATGTCCTTTTTTCTCTGCTTTCAAAATAAGCAACATGGTCTACTCTTAACGTTTTACTTCTTTCAATTTCTTAAGAGTGACTTGGATCTAAATGATTTCTATTATGTTCTTTTTTATTTGCTTTCGAAATAATTCACATCCTCTACTTCTTATGGTGACACTTCTTCAATTCTTTAAGATGATTGTTTACTGTTAATTATTTCCACTATACTAGTTTTTGTCAACTGTCAAAATAAGCCGAAGTCTCTCTTCATGGTGGTCCCCTTTCTTTATTTCCTGAAGAACAGTTTCAGCTCCAAATAACTCTTCTCTTTTTGGTTCACTTCCATCAACTAATTTAGATTGACCCTGAAAATGACTCTCTGAATAATTAACGATATCCTTGTTTTTCTATGCTGTCACTGTAAATTACAGAATCTACTCGTATGATGCCTTTCTGTCCCTATCTTTAATTTTCACTTATTAATAATTTCGACTATTCTCGCTTTACTTTGCTGTCAAATTAAGCAACAGTTTCTACTCTTATTTGAGCTTTTTCGTCATTTGTTGAAGAACATTTTTATCCTTGAATAATTATCACGGTCCTAGTTTATTTTTGGCTGTCAAATTAATCCAACTGCTCTGCTCATTTTGGTGCTCTTCAATCAATTCCCTTAAGTTTCAGCTCTGAATTCTTTCCACTGTCCCCGATTATTCTAGGTAGTGAAATTAAACCGCGGTCTCAGCTCCTGGTCATGCTTTTTTCGTCAATTCCTCGTCAATTTCAGCTCCGCCCATTTTCTTCTTTTTCCTTAACCCTCAAATAAGAAACATCCTTTATTATTGTTGGTGGCTTTTCATACATTCCCTCAAGTTTCAGGTGTGAATATTTTCCACTTTGCTAGTTTTTCTTGGCTGTTAAATTAACCCACAGGCTTTACTTATTTTTGAGCCATTCATGCAATTCCTTATAGTTTAGTTGTAAATAATTTTAACTATCTTACTTTTACTTTGCTGGCAATGAAAGCAGCAAGCTTTACTCCACGTGGTATCCTTTTGACAATTCCATAAGGACAGTTTAATCTTTGAATAATTTTCAATGTCCTTTTTTCTCTGCTTTCAAAATAAGCAACATGGTCTACTCTTAACGTTTTACTTCTTTCAATTTCTTAAGAGTGACTTGGATCTAAATGATTTCTATTATGTTCTTTTTTATTTGCTTTCGAAATAATTCACATCCTCTACTTCTTATGGTGACACTTCTTCAATTCTTTAAGATCATTGTTTACTGTTAATTATTTCCACTATACTAGTTTTTGTCAACTGTCAAAATAAGCCGAAGTCTCTCTTCATGGTGGTCCCCTTTCTTTATTTCCTGAAGAACAGTTTCAGCTCCAAATAACTCTACTCTTTTTGGTTCATTTCCATCAACTAATTTAGATTGACCCTGAAAATGACTCTCTGAATAATTAACGATATCCTTGTTTTTCTATGCTGTCACTGTAAATTACAGAATCTACTCGTGTGATGCCTTTCTGTCCCTATCTTTAAGTTTCACTTATTAATAATTTCGACTATTCTCGCTTTACTTTGCTGTCAAATTAAGCAACAGTTTCTACTCTTATTTGAACTTTTTCGTCATTTGTTGAGGAAAATTTTTATCCTTGAATAATTATCACGGTCCTAGTTTATTTTTGGCTGTCAAATTAATCCAACTGCTCTGCTCATTTTGGTGCTCTTCAATCAATTCCTTCAAGTTTCAGTTTTGAAATCTCTCCACTACTGCAGCCACTACTGTAGTCTTTTACATAAAATCTCCCCAAATCTTGTAAATTAAAATACAAAATTAAAATCTTGTAAATACATAATATAAAAAATTAATAACTTATAACTACATTTATTTAATAATACAACATAATTGTAACATATAATTATATTTAACTATTCCATTGGTGTGAGCATTGACCAGTATTCCCGCCGTATTAATAGGCCTATTTACTGTCTTTCGAAAACTCTTTTTCATCCAAATTTGTGGTCTATAAAAACGGAGTATTTCATTGTATTGTTATATTTTATAATAAGTTTGTTCCTTCCATAGGTGGTTCGTCTCCCAAGCAAACTATAAAGAAACGGTATTTTTTTGCTTCAGTATTAGTAGTTTTAAAATCACCCCGTAGTATTTTTGTTTTCAAATCCTCCAGGTAAGGCCAAGTGGAGCACTTGCCCTCTCTTATGGCCCGACGTTTCAAAGGTGTTTCCAAGCGTTTTATCTGCGTCATCAAAACACATGTCTTTTGTAGTGTCACTGTTTGGGTTTTCTTTCTTCACTTTCACCGTTGTTGGCTTCCTCGTGTGGTTTGTCTTCTAACGCAACAATAAAGAAACAAACATGTTTAGCTTCTGTTACAATACCAAACAGAACCAAATTTGTATCTAAGGTGAGACATCATTTGATAGAATCAACGTTTTCTGTACACACTGTCTTCTTTGCTTCAGAGCAAATAATATTTTCCATAAGATTTCTAAGATTTTTCTAAGTTTGTTTTTAGTGTCCTTTTTTTTAGAGGAATTTTTTATTTCGAAGCAAGTTGTCATTTTGAAAATTATATTTATAGAGGTTTTCAATTCAGAATAACCGGCTATTCAAAACCGTGTTCTTTTTGCGTTCTCCGATTTTGTTCAATTTCACTTTTCTACAAGATTTGCACTCTTTAAATTGACATTTCCGAAAGTTTAATGGTCAGAGCTGTCCAATGTAATTCAAATGAGAGACATCAAATCAATGATTTTATTTGGCACTTTGGTCATTTTGATTGGATACTCTTAAAGTTAGATAGTTAAACCTATCAATATGACTGGACTATTTTGATACACTTTGGCTGAAATGCTCGTTAGTCGTCAAAATAAGCCGAAGTCTCTCCTCTTGGTGGTCCCCTTTCTATATTTCCTGAAGAACAGTTTCAGCTCTAAATAACTCTATCCTTTTGGTTCACTTCCATCAATGAATTCAGTTTGACTCTGAAAATGACGCTCTGAATAATTAATACTATCCTCGTTTTTCTATGCTGTCACTGTAAATTACAGAATCTACACGTGTGATGCCTTTCTGTCCATGCCTTAAGATTCACTTCTTAATTATTTCCACTGTTCTCGCTTTCCTTTGCTGTCAAATTAAAACACAGTTCCTACTTCTAGCTGTGCTTTTTCGTCATTTCTTGAAGAACATTTTTATTTGTGAATAATTATCACGATCCTAGTTTTTTTGCTGTCAAATTAATACAACTGCTCTGCTCATTTTGGTGCTCTTAAATCAATTCCTTCAAGTTTCAGTTTAGCTCCTATTTGGGCTTTTTCGTCATTTGTTGAAGAACATTTTTATCCGTGAATAATTATCACGATCCTAGTTTATTTTTGGCTGTCAAATTAATCAAACTGTTTTGATCATTTTGATGCGCTTCAATCAATTCCTTTAAGTTTCAGCCTTTCCGATAATTGTAGGTAGTCAAATTAAGCCATAGTCTCTACTCCTGGTCATGCCTTCGGCAAATTAAGAAACATGCTTTACTCTTGTTGGTGGCTTATCATACATTCCCTTACGTTTCAATAAAATACGTAAATACGTCCTTACGATCCTTAAAATAAGGCCAGATGGAGCACTTGCCCTTACCTGGTATTATTTTTTAAAGGAGTTTTCAAGCGTTTTGTCTACGTCATCAAAACACAACTCTTATGCATTCGTGCACTTATTGGCGGCTAAACCTCTTTTCCTCTTGTCCTACCACTGTGATGTGGTGCCCGCGAGGTCTAGAACTGTGGCTGTAGTTCACACGGTGTGGTCCCCAGGTGCTATTCTATGACTTTAGCACCGAGTGTGTCTCAAGCGTTCGAGCCACTACTGTAGTCTTTTACATGAAATATCCCCAAATCTTGTAAATTAAAATACAAAATTAAAATCTTGTAAATACATAATATAAAAAATTAATAACTTATAACTACATTTATTTAATAAAACAACATAATTGTAACATATAATTATATTTAATTTTTCCATTGGTGTGAGCATCGACCAGTATTCCCGCCGTATTAATAGGCCTATTTACTGTCTTTCGAAAACTCTTTTCATCCAAATTTGTGGTCTATAAAAACGGAGTATTTCATTGTATTGTTATATTTCCTAATAGGTTTGTTCCTTCCTTAGGTGGTTCGTCTCCCAAGCAAACTATAAAGAAACGGTCCTTTTTTGCTTCAGTATTAGTAGTTTTAAAACCACCCCGTAGTATTTTTGTTTTCAAATCCTCCAGGTAAGGCCAAGTGGAGCACTTGCCCTCTCTTATAACCCGACGTTTAAAAGGTGTTTCCAAGCGTTTTATCTGCGTCATCAAAACACATGTCTTTCGTAGTGTCACTGTTTGGGGTTTCTTTCTCCACTGTCACCGTTGTTGGCTTCCTCATGTGGTTCGTCTTCTAACGCAAAAACAAAGAAACAAACATGTTTTATCTGCGTCATCAAAACACAGGTCTTTCGTAGTGTCACTGTTTGGGTTTTCTTTCTTCACTGTCACCGTTGTTGGCTTCCTCATGTGGTTCGTCTTCTAACGCAATAACAAAGAAACAAACACGTTTTATCTGTGTCATCAAAACACAAGTCTTTCGTAGTTTCACTGTTTGGGTTTTCTTTCTTCACTGTCACCGTTGTTAGCTTCCTCATGTGGTTTGTCTTCTAACACAATAACAATGAAAACAAACATGTTTAGCTTCTGTTACAATACCAAACAGAACCAAATTTGTATATAAGGTGAGACATCATTTGATAGAATCAACGTTTTCTGTATACACTGTCTTCTTTGCTTCAGACGAAATAATATTTTTCATATGATTTTTCTAAGATTGTTTTTATATAGTGTCGTCTTTTTAGAGGAATTTTTCATTTCGATGAATGTTGTAATTTTCAAAATTATATTTGTAGAGGTTTTCAATTCAGAATAACTGGTTTTTCGAAGCTGTTTTCTTGTTGCGTTCTCCAATTTTGATCAAGTTCACTTTTCTACAAGATTTGCACTCTTTGAATTGACATTTCCGAAAGTTTAATCGTCAGAGTTGTCCAATGTAATTCCATTGAAAGACATCACATCAATGATTTTATTTGGCACTTTGGTCATTATGATTGGATACTCTTAAAGTTAGATAGTTAAACCTATCAATATGACTGGACTATTTTGATACACTTTGGCTGAATTGCTTGTTAGCTGTCAAAATAAGCCGAAGACTCTCCTCAAGGTTTTTCCTTTCTTTATTTCCTGAATAACAGTTTCAGCTCTAAATAACTATATCCTTTTGGTTTACTTGAATCAATTTTTTCAGTTTGACTCTGAAAAAGACGCTCTGAATAATTAATATTATCCTCGTTTTACTATGCTATCCTTGTAAATCACAGAATCTGATCGTGTGATGCCTTTCTGTCCATACCTCGAGATTCACTTCTTCATAATTTCCAGTGTTCTCGCTTTCCTTTGCTTCAAATTAAGCCACAGTTCCTACTCCTAGTTGTGCTTTTTTCGTCATTTCTTGAAGAACATTTTTATCTGTGAATAATTATCACGATCCTAGTTTATTTTTTGCTGTCAAATTAAACCAACTGCTCTGCTCATTTTGGTGCTATTAAACCAATTCCTTTAAGTTTCAGTTTTTAATAATTTTCACTTTCCTCTTTTTCCTTAACCGACAAATTCTCTTTTGGTTTCGTTTCCATCAATTAATTTAGTTTGACTCTGAAAGTTAAGCTCATTATATTTTCCACTATCCTCGTATTCCTTTTCTGTCCAATTAAGCCACAGTCTCTACACCTAGTTTTGCTTTTTTGTCATTTCTTGAAGAACATTTTTATCCGTGAATAATTATCACGATCCAATTTTATTTTTTTCTGTCAAATTAATCCAACTGCTCTGCTTATTTTATTGGTGCTCTACGATCAATTCCATTAAGTTTCAGCTTCGAATTCTTTCCACTGTCCCCGATTATTCTAGGTAGTCAAATTAAACCGCAGTATCTGCTCCTGGTCATGCTTTATTCGTCAATTACTTTAAGTTTCAGCTTTGAATAGTTTCCACTCAAATCTCTTTTCTCAACCAGCAAATTAAAAAAACATGATTTTTCTTGTTGGTAGCTTTTAATGCATTCTCTTAAGTTTAAGTGTTGCGTTCTCCGATTTTGATCAAGTTCAATTTTCTACAAGATTTACACTCTTTGAATTGACATTTCCAAAAGTTTAATGGTCAGAGCTGTCCAATGTAATTCCAATGAGAGACATCAAATCAATGATTTTATTTGGCACTTTGGTCATTTTGATTGGATACTCTTAAAGTTAGATAGTTAAACCTATCAATATGACTGGACTATTTTGATACACTTTGGCTGAAATGCTCGTTAGTCGTCAAAATAAGCCGAAGTCTCTCTTCATGGTGGTCCCCTTTCTTTATTTACTGAAGAACAGTTTCACCTTCTAAATAACTCTACTCTTTTTTGTTCACTTCCATCAACTAATTCAGTTTGACTCTGAAAAAGACGCTCTGAATAATTAATACCATCCTCTTTTTACTATGCTGTCACTGTAAATCACAGAATCTACTTGTGTGATGCCTTCCTGTCCCTATCTTTAAGTTTCTTAATAATTTTCACTGTTCTCGCTTTACTATGCGGTCAAATTAAGCAACTGTTTTTACTCCTATTTGAGCTTTTTCGTCATTTGTTGAAGAACATTTTTATCACGATCCTAGTTTATTTTTGGCTGTCAAATTAATCCAAATGCCCTGCTCACTTGATGCTCTTCAATCAATTCCTTTATGTTTCTGCTTTGAATACTTTCCACTGTCCCCGATTATTCTAGGTAGTCAAATTAAGCCACAGTCTCTATTCCTGGTCATGCCTTCGGCAAATTAAGAAACATGCTCTACTCTTGTTGGTGGCTTTTCATACATTCCCGTACGTTTCAATAAAATACGTAAATACGTCCTTACTGTCCTTTAAATAAGGCCAGATGGAGCACTTGCCTTCACCTATAGCATTAGGTTTTAAAGGCGTTTTCAAGCGTTTTGTCTGCGTCATCAAAACACAACTCTTATGCATTCGTGCACTTATTGGCGGCCAACCATCTTTTCCTCTTGTCCTACCACTGTGGTGTGGTGCCCACGAGAGCTAGAACTGTGGCTGTAGTTCACACGGTGTGGTCCTCAGGTGCTCTTCTATGTCTTTAGCACCGAGTGTGTCTCAATCGTTCGAGCCGCTACTGTATTATTTACATTAAATCTTCCAAATCTTGTAAATTAAAGTACAAAATTAAAATCTTGTAAATACATACTATAAAAAATTAATAACTTATAAATACATTTATTTAATAATACAACATAATTGTAACATATAATTATATTTAACTATTCCATTGGTGTGAGCATCGACCAGTATTCCCGCCGTATTAATAGGCTTATTTACTGTCTTTCAAAAATTCTTTATCATCCAAATTTGTACTATGTAACGGTGTAGTTCATTGCATTGCTATTTTTCCTAATAAGTTTGTTCCTTCCTCAGGAAGTTCGTCTTCCAAGCAAACTATTAGGAAACAGTCCTTTTTGGCTTCACTATTAGTAGTTTTCAAACCACCCCGTAGGTTTGTTTTCAAGTCCTCCAGGTAAGGCCAGGTGGAGCACTTGCCCTCTCTTATAGCCCTACGTTTCAAAGGTGTTTCATGGCGTTTTATCTGCGTCATCAAAACACATGTCTTTCTTAGTGTCACTGTTTGGGTTTTCTTTCTTCACTGTCACCGTGGTTGGCTTCCTCAAGTGTTTCGTCTTCTAACGCAACAACAAAGAAACAAACATGTTTTATCTGCGTCATCAAAACACATGTCTTTCTTAGTGTCACTGTTTGGGTTTTCCTTCTCCACTATCACCGTTGTTGGCTTCCTCATGTGGTTCGTCTTCTATCGCAACAACAAAGAAACAAACATGTTTTATCTGCGTCATCACAACACAGGTCCTTTGTAGTGTCACTGTTTGGGTTTTCTTTCTTCACTGTCACCGTTGTTGGCTACCTCATGTGGTTCGTTTTCTAACGCAACAACAAAGAAACAAACATGTTTTATCTGCGTCATCAAAACATAGGTCTTCCGTAGTGTCACTGTTTGGGTTTTCTTTCTTCACTTGTCACCATTGTTAGCTTCCTCAATTTTTACGTCTACTTACGCAACAACAAAAAAAAAACAAACATGTTTAGCTTATGTTACAATACCAAACAGAACCAAATTTGTATCTAAGGTGAGACATCATTTGATAGAATCAACGTTTTCTGTATACACTGTCTTCTTTGCTTCAGAGGAAATAATATTTTCCATAAGATTTTTCTAAGTTTGTTTTTATATAGTGTCGTCTTTTTAGAGGAATTATTCATTTCGATGCAAGTTGTCATTTTGAAAATTATATTTATAGAGGTTTTCAATTCAGAGTAACCGGCATTTCGAAGCTGTTTTCTTGTTGCGTTCTCCGATTTTGATCAAGTTCAATTTTCTACCAGATTTGCACTCTTTGAATTGACATTTCCAAAAGTTTAATGGTCAGAGTTTTCCTATGTAATTCCATTGAGAAACATCACATAAATGATTTTATTTGGCACATTGGTCTTTTTGATTGGATACTCTTAAAGTTAGATAGTTAAACCTATCACTATGACTGGACTATCTTGAGACACTTTGGCTGAAGTGCTTGTTAGCTGTCAAAATAAGCCGAAGACTATCCTCATAGTTTTTCCCTTGCTTTATTTCCTGAATAACAACAGTTTCAGCCCTAAATAACTCTATCCTCTTGGTTTACTTCCATCAATTATTTCAGTTTCTCTCTGAAAAATACGCTCTGAATAATTAATACTATCCTTGTTTTTCTATGCTGTCACTGTAAATCACAGAATCTACTCGTGTGATGCCTTTCTGTATATGCCTTAAGATTCACTTCTTAATAATTTCCACTGTTCTCGCTTTCCTTTGCTGTCAACTTAAGCCACGGTTCCTACCCCTAGTTGTGCTTTTTCGTCATTTCTTGAAGAACATTTTTATCTGTGAATAATTATCACGATCCTAGTTTATTTTTTGCTGTCAAATTAATCCAACTGCTCTGCTCATTTTGGTGCTATTCAATCAATTCCTTTAAGTTTCAGTTTTGAATACTTTTCACTTTCCTCTTTTTCCTTAACCGACGAATTATCTTTTGGGTTCGTTTCCATCAATGAATTTAGTTTGACTTTGAAAATTAAATCTTTAAGTTTCACTTCTTTATAATTTCCACTGTTCTCGGTTTACTATATTGTCAAATAAAGCAACAGTTTCTACTCCTATTTGAGTTTTTTCGTCATTTGTTGAAGAACATTTTTATCACGATCCTAGTTTAGTTTTGGCTGTCAAATTAATCCAACTGCTCTGCTCATTTTGATGCTCTTCAATCAATTCCTTTAAGTTTCTGCTTTGAATACTTTCCACTATCCCGGATTATTCTAGGTAGTCAAATTAAGCCACAGTCTCTAATCCTGGTCATGCCTTCGGCAAATTAACAAACATGCTCTACTATTGTTGGTGGCTTTTCATACATTCCCTTACGTTTCAATAAAATACGTAAATACGTCCTTACGGTCCTTTAAATAAGGCCAGATTGAGCACTTGCCCTCACCTATGGTATTATTTTTTAAAGGCGTTTTCAAGCGTTTGGTCTGCGTCATCAAAACACAACACTTATGCATTCGTGCACTTATTGGCGGCCAACCCTCTTTTCCTCTTGTCCTACCACTGTGGTGTTGTGCCCGCGAGAGCTAGAACTGTGGCCGTACGTCACACGGTGTGGTCCTCAGGTGCTCTTCTATGTCTTTAGCACCGAGTGTGTCTCAATCGTTCGAGCCGCTACGGTTGTCTTTCACATAAAATCTCCCCTAATCTTGAAAAATCTTGTAAATTAAAATACAAAATTAAAATCTTGTAAATACATACTATAAAAAATTAATAACTTATAACTACATTTATTTAATAATATAACATAATTGTAACATATAATTATATTTAACTATTCCATTGGTGTGAGTTTGTTCCTAATAAGTTTGTTCCTTCCTTAGGAAATTCGTCTTCCAAGCAAACTATAAAGAAACGGCCCTTTTTGTAGTGTTACTGTTTGGGTTTTCTTTCTTCATGGTCACCGTTGTTGACTTCCTCATGTGGTTCGTCTTCTAACGCAACAACAAAGAAACAAACATGTTTTATCAGCGTCATCAAAACACAGGTCTTTCGTCGTGTGACTGTTTGGGTTTTCCTTCTTCACTGTCACCGTTGTTGGCTTTCTCGTGTGGTTCGTCTTCTAACGCAACAACAAAGAAACAAACATGTTTTATCTGCGTCATCAAAACACAGGTCTTTCGTAGTGTCACTGTTTGGGTTTTCCTTCTTCACTGCCACCGTTGTTGGCTTCCTCATGTGGTTCGTCTTCTAATTCAACAACAAAAACACAAACATGTTTTATCTGCGTCATCAAAACACAGGTCTGTCGTAGTGTCACTGTTTGGGTTTCCTTTCTTCACTGTCACCGTTGTTGGCTTCCTCATGTGGTTCGTCTTCTAACGCAACAACAAAAAAACTAACATGTTTTATCTGCGTCATCAAAACACAGGTATTTCGTATTGTCACTGTTTGGGTTTTCTTTCTTCACTGTCACCGTTGTTGGCTTCCTCATGTGGTTCGTCTTCTAACGCAACAACAAAAACACAAACATGTTTGATCAGCGTCATCAAAACACAGGTCTTTCGTAGTGTCACTGTATGGGTTTTCTTTCTTCACTGTCACCGTTCTTGGCTTCCTCATGTGGTTCGTCTTCTAATGCAACAACAAAGAAACAAACATGTTTTATCTGTGTCATCAAAACACAGGTCTTTCATAGTGTCACTATTTGTGTTTTCTTTCTTCACTGTCACCGTTGTTGGCTTCCTCTTGTGGTTCGTCTTCTAACGCAACACCAAAGAAACAAACATGTTTTATCTGCGTCATCAAAACACAGGTCTGTCGTAGTGTCACTGTTTGGGTTTCCTTTCTTCACTGTCACCATTGTTGGCTTCCTCATGTGGTTCGTCTTCTAACGCAACAACAAAGAAACAAACATGTTTTATCTGCGTCATCAAAACACAGGTCTTTCGTAGTGTCACTGTTTGGGTTTTCCTTCTTCACTGCCACCGTTGTTGGCTTCCCCATGTGGTTCGTCTTCTAATTCAACAACAAAAACACAAACATGTTTTATCAGCGTCATCAAAACACAGGTCTTTCGTAGTGTCACTGTATGGGTTTTCTTTCTTCACTGTCACCGTTGTTGGCTTCCTCATGTGGTTCGTCTTCTAACGCAACAACAAAAAAACTAACATGTTTTATCTGCGTCATCAAAACACAGGTATTTCGTATTGTCACTGTTTGGGTTTTCTTTCTTCACTGTCACCGTTGTTGGCTTCCTCATGTGGTTCGTCTTCTAACGCAACAACAAAAACACAAACATGTTTGATCAGCGTCATCAAAACACACGTCTGTCGTAGTGTCACTGTTTGGGTTTCCTTTCTTCACTGTCACCGTTGTTGGCTTCCTCATGTGGTTCGTCTTCTAACGCAACAACAAAAAAACTAACATGTTTTATCTGCGTCATCAAAACACAGGTATTTCGTATTGTCACTGTTTGGGTTTTCTTTCTTCACTGTCACCGTTGTTGGCTTCCTCATGTCGTTCGTCTTCTAACGCAACAACAAAAACACAAACATGTTTGATCAGCGTCATCAAAACACAGGTCTTTCGTAGTGTCACTGTATGGGTTTTCTTTCTTCACGGTCACCGTTGTTGGCTTCCTCGTGTGGTTCGTCATCTAACGCAACAACAAAGAAACAAACATGTTTTATCTGCGTCATCAAAACACAGGTTTGTCGTAGTGTCACTGTTTGGGTTTCCTTTCTTCACTGTCACCGTTGTTGGCTTCCTCATGTGGTTCGTCTTCTAACGCAACAACAAAAAAACTAACTTCATGATGGAATGTTAGCCTCCGGATTACCAATGAATACAATTAATGGTGCAAATACCTGATTAATGGTAATCCTTTTATTGTTGCGACAGCAACTAGTTTCGACTCATTTCATCGGAGTCATCTTCGGGCTTGAAAGATGTGAATAATTCTCTTCATGTGAAGGTCGTCAAAGTGATAAAAAGTTAATAAATAAACACGGACACATTACGGAACAAATAACACGGCGGACACAAGCACAGACATACGAAAAAAAAAAAGTTACGGTAACAACGACGCAATCCCGGCGGCGGCGGAGTCTAGACCAGAGTCTAGACTCCGCCGCCGCCGGGATTGCGTCGTTGTTACCGTAACTTTTTTTTTTTTTCGTATGTCTGTGCTTGTGTCCGCCGTGTTATTTGTTCCGTAATGTGTCCGTGTTTATTTATTAACTTTTTATCACTTTGACGACCTTCACATGAAGAGAATTATTCACATCTTTCAAGCCCGAAGATGACTCCGATGAAATGAGTCGAAACTAGTTGCTGTCGCAACAATAAAAGGATTACCATTAATCAGGTATTTGCACCATTAAAAAACTAACATGTTTTATCTGCGTCATCAAAACACAGGTATTTCGTATTGTCACTGTTTGGGTTTTCCTTCTTCACTGTCACCGTTGTTGGCTTCCTCATGTGGTTCGTCTTCTAACGCAACAACAAAGAAACAAACATGTTTTATCTGCGTCATCAAAACACAGGTCTTTCGTAGTGTCACTGTTTGGGTTTTCCTTCTTCACTGCCACCGTTGTTGGCTTCCTCATGTGGTTCGTCTTCTAATTCAACAACAAAAACACAAACATGTTTTATCTGCGTCATCAAAACACAGGTCTGTCGTAGTGTCACTGTATGGGTTTTCTTTCTTCACGGTCACCGTTGTTGGCTTCCTCGTGTGGTTCGTCATCTAACGCAACAACAAAGAAACAAACATGTTTTATCTGCGTCATCAAAACACAGGTCTGTCGTAGTGTCACTGTTTGGGTTTCCTTTCTTCACTGTCACCGTTGTTGGCTTCCTCATGTGGTTCGTCTTCTAACGCAACAACAAAAAAACTAACATGTTTTATCTGCGTCATCAAAACACAGGTATTTCGTATTGTCACTGTTTGGGTTCTCTTTCTTCACTGTCACCGTTGTTGGCTTCCTCATGTGGTTCGTCTTCTAACGCAACAACAAAAACACAAACATGTTTGATCAGCGTCATCAAAACACAGGTCTTTCGTAGTGTCACTGTATGGGTTTTCTTTCTTCACTGTCACCGTTGTTGGCTTCCTCATGTGGTTCGTCTTCTAACGCAACAACAAAGAAACAAACATGTTTAGCTTCTGTTACAATACCAAACAGAACCAAATTGGTATATAAGGTGAGACACCATTTGATAGAATCAACGTTTTCCGTATACACTGTCTTCTTTGCTTCAGGGGAAATAATATTTTCCATAAAAATAAGATTTTTCTAAGTTTGTTTTTATATAGTGTCGTCTTTTTAGGGGAATTTTTCATTTCGATGCAAGTTGTCATTTGGAAAATTATATTTATAGAGGTTTTCAATTCAGAATAACCAGCTTTTCGAAGTAGTTTTCTTGTTGCGTTCTCCGATTTTGATCAAGTTCACTTTTCTACAAGATTTGCAATCTTTTAATTGACATTTCCGAAAGTTTAATGGTCAGAGTTGTGCTAGTTAGATGTCAAAATAAGCCGAAGTCTCTCCTCATGGTGATTCCTTTTCTTTATTTCCTGAATAACAGTTTCAGCTCTCAATAACTATATCCTTTTGGTTCACTTCAATCAACTAATTCAGTTTGACTCTGAAAATGACGCTCTGAATAATGAACGCTATCCTTGCTTTTCTATGCAGTCCCTGTAAATCACAGAATCTACTCGTGTGATGCCTTTCTGTCCATACCTTTAAGTTTCACTTATTAATAATTTCGACTATTCTCGCTTTACTTTGCTGTCAAATTAAGCAACAGTTTCTACTCTTGTTTGAGCTTTTTCGTCATTTGTTGAAGAACATTTTTATCCTTGAATAATTATCACGATCCTAGATTATTTCTGACTATCAAATTAATCCAACTGCTCTTCTCATTTTGGTGCCATTCAATTAATTCCTTCAAGTTTCAGTTTTGAAAACTTTCCACTTTCTTCTTTTTCCTTAACCGACAAATTAAGAAACATGCTTTTTCTTTTTGGTGGCTTTTCATACATTCCGTTACTTTTTGGCTGTGAATATTTTGCACCATGGTAGTTTTTCTCGGCTGTCAAAGTAAGCCGCAGTCTCTACTCCTGCTAGTCCCATTTCTATTTCCTGAAGTAAAGTTTCAGCTCTAAATACGTTCTACTCTTTCGGGTTCGTTTCCATTAATTAATTTAATTTGACTCTGACAATTAAGCTCATTATATTTTCCACTATCCTCGTATTCCTTTGCTGTCCAGTTAAGCCACAGTTTCTAAACCTAGTGGTGCTTTTTTGTCATTTCTTGAAGAACATTTTTATCTGTGAATAATTATCACGATCCAATTTTATTTTTTTCTGTCCAATTAATCTAACTGCTCTGCTTATTTTATTGGTGCTCTACGATCAATTCCATTAAGTTTCAGCTTCGAATTTTTTCCACGGTCCCCGATTATTCTGGGTAGTCAAATTAAACCGCAGTCTCTGCTCCTGGTCATGCTTTATTCGTCAATTTCTTTAAGTTTCAGCTTTGAATAGTTTCCACTTAACTCGTTTTTCTCAAGAAGCAAATTTACAAACATGCTTTTTTCTTGTTCGTAGCTTTTAATGCATTCTCTTTAGTTTCTGTTGTAAATATTTTCCACTGTGCTAGTTTTTCACTCTTTTTTCACTCTGTCCCTCTTCTTAATTTCCTGAAGTAAAATTTCAGCTCTAAATACGCTCTACTCTTTCGGGTTCACTTTCGTCAATTAATTTAGTTTGACTTTAAAAATTAAACTCTTTATGATTTCCACTATCCTCGTTTTCCTTTTCTGTAAAATTAAGCCACAGTCTCAACACCTAGTGGTGGTTTTTCGTCATTTCTTGAAGAACATTTTTATCTGTGAATAATGTTTACTATCATAGATTATTCTTGGCTGACAAATTAATCAGGCTCTAGTGACTTTGTTCAATCAACTTCTTGGAGTTTTAGGACTGAATACTGAACTAGGATATGGAACTTATGTTGAAAACTTTCTAGGAAGACAAACTAAGCCTTAATTTCTCCTCCTGTTCGTGCTTCTTTCGTCAATTCCTTTAAGTTTCAGCTCTGATTAATTCCCATTTTCTTTATTTTCCTTAACCCTGAAATAACAAACCTTCTTTATTCTTGTTGGTGGCTTTTCATACATTCCCTTAAGTTTCAGGTGTAAATATTTTCCACTTTGCTTGTTTTTCTTGGATGTTAAATTGACCCGCAAGATCTATTCATTCTGGAGCCATTCATACAATTCCTTATTGTATAGTTATAAATAATTTTACTATCTTACTTTTTCTTTGATGGCAATTAAAGTAGGAAGCTCTACTCCACGTGGTAGCCGCTTGACAATTCCATAAGGACAGTTTAGTCTGTGAATAAATTTTATGCTCTTTTGGGTTCACTTTAATCAATTAATTTTGTTTACTTTAAAAATTAAGCTTTGAACAATTTACACTATCCTCCTTTTACGATGTTGTCACTGTAAACCACAGGATCCTTTCGTTTTGATGCCTTTTCGTCCACTTCTTTAAGTTTCAGCTCTTACAAATTAAGCACAGTCTCTAGTCTCAGTGGCGCTCTTTCTTGAAGGACATTTTCAACCTAAATAATTTTCACTATCCTACTTTATTTTTGCTGGGTATAAAAGCAGCAGGCTCTACTAATGGTGGTGCCCCTTTGTCAATTCCATTAAGTTAAACTCTGAATATTTGTGACTATCTTCGTTTTTAATTTCTTGCAGAATTTATGAAAGACATCTCCAGATTAAAATTGTATTTAAGTTTCTCAAGTTTCAACAACTCCTCTAAAATATAGTAGTAACACTAAAAATTACGTATTTTTTAACAGTTGTTTGAAAAGTATTAAAGACTTTTTTCATTTATCAATTGTCAGTTATAGCACACCTACTGGCACTCATACAGCAATTTAACCTGGTTTTGATTGGTAATTGTTTTGTTTCGAGGTAACATATTCCATACTATGTTACGCAGGCTGCTCTGATCATAGTATATCGTAGTTCTTGAGCAGACCTCCGTTCTTAAACCCTAATGTTACCTCCCGGCAAATAACACTAAAACAAAGATTGTTAATAAAAAATATAGCTGAATTTGACTTTTCTAAAGTTGTTCTTACCCCCAGTATCACCAATTTTCCTGCAAATCTGTCATCATATTTATAATGCCATGGAGAAATATCGAAGGGTATTAACTACGCATCCAAGAGATTTAAGGCAATGAGAAACAAACATTTTGAGGTAGATATAAAGTACATGAATATTAAATTAATATTGCCAATACTATTTTCATTTATAGAAAAAAAACTAAACATTATTTAAAGCTTTGAATAGGCTACCCTCTATTTGTAACATCACAATACCTTTACTAATAATTAACTAACATCTTTCGATAACCAAGGTTGGGCTCGATTGGGAGGTTGGGTTTGGGTTTCGATTGGCCCTCTTTATGTATTCCACTAAATCATCATTATGGATGCATATCGAAGTCAGACGTGAGAAAATGTTAAACTCACTGGTCATATACCAATCAATAAAAACATGCATTGTTGAACAACATTAAGTATTAAGGAAATAATTCTTCATATTTACCACAGAGTTGGATATGAGCTCGCGGCGAAGATGGGGAATCTTCTTTCGCTCCAAAATCTCAAGATGGGCTTGGCACTTTGAATAAGAATAGGGGTAGCTGAAGGCGAAGTGATAAACGTCGTCCTCTCGGTCGAAGCCAAAGGTCAAGGTCAGGATAGTGTGGTTCCAGTGGTAGGGTGAACGATGGTAGTAGACATGCTTATTGGGCATCCGAGTCCTGCAAAGAGGACAAATCACAGGCTACTTTGGTTCCAATGGTAGGGAGAACGAAGGTAGTAGACATGCTTATTGGGCATCCGAGTCCTGCAAATAAGACAAATCACAGGTTACTTTGGTTCCGGTGGTAGGGAGAACGATGGTAGTAGACTTGCTTATTGGGCATCCGAGTCCTGCAAATAAGACAAATCACAGGCTACTTTGGTCCCAATGGTAGGGAGAACGAAGGTAGTAGACATGCTTATTGGGCATCCGAGTCCTGCAAATAAGACAAATCACAGGTTACTTTGGTTCCAATGGTAGGGAGAACGATGGTAGTAGAAATGCTTATTGGGCATTCGAGTCCTGCAAAATAAGACAAATTACAGGTTATTTTTGATTGCATCGGTAGGGAGAATGGTTGTATTAGATATGCTTATTGGGCATCCGAGTCCTGCAAATAAGATAAATCACAGGCTACTTTTGTTTCAGTGTTAGGGAGTATGATTGTATTAGACATGCTTATGGGGCATTCAAGTCCTGCAAATAAGATAAAAATCACAGGTTACTATCATTTTTCGGACATAACGGTGAATCAGTCCGTGCGATGATGTATGTTCCGGTGGTAGGTCAAACGCATAGTAGTAAACATTCTTGCAAGGCATCTTGAACACAAAAATTTGATAGATTAGGATAAGTGTAAGTATATATGTTTGACCTATCTTTATTACTTTAATTTTGTACTATGTATTTTTCTGCTGCAAAATTACGTAGTGTAGTAGTCCCTAGTTGATATGACCGTCTACTCGCTCTGTTAATGTTTTGATGTTCATATTTTAATCTCCTAAAGACCTGAGCTCATTTAAAATGTTTAGATTAGAATATTTATTACAAGTATAATGGTACTTAGCAATATGTATTTGAGTGAGTCGATGAGTCAATCAATGTGTATTTGAGTGGTTAGCGCCCCGGACGTTAGTGGCATAGCACCGATGTCAAGGGTTTGAACCAGTTTTTCCCAGAAAATAAAATCAGCACAATTCACGTGTACTGTAGTGGTCCAATCTTTTAATTTGTCTAATATATAACACTCACAAATCTATTTTATATGTGGAAAGAGCAAAGTAGGGCAAAAACTGCAAAGATTGGTATAGCTACATGATGAAATGTTACAACTTCACTAATATTTTACGTTAGTCTACCCACTGACTGGTGAAACAAATTTCTTAAACAATACCAACCATGAACCCAAGAAAAGAAATTAATCTTAACTAACATTCAGTTGACTATGAAATAGGTAATACCTAAAATCATCATAAAACACAAGTTCTACTGACCATTTGGGTCTACTCGTAGACTTGACCAGCGGAGTCATTCCGTCTCGGAAACAGATTCTCTTCTTGCTGAAGTTAACCACGTTGAACACCACATGCTGGGCTCAAGTAAAACAAAATGAGTTATCTTATATCTACACATGATGGTACTTTATCTAAAGATAATAAACACATATCTCTAAACCAATCCATAACTCTTATTTGGTAGTGTGAAGGTAATATTTAACACCTGCTCAAAGATTTTTGAAATTAGGTGGCATATTGTTGGTCTATACCGTTACATAAAAGCTAAAATAATAAGAAATCGACCAATTAAACAACCAATAAATCAAAAAAGTAATATATTTATGTCAATCTTTTGACAGATGTATACCATAAAACTAAAGTCTTATCAATAGTAAAATGGATGGTATATTATTAATTGTATCATACTTGTAACAAACGTTTAAAAATTATGTTTATAAATTTGTGTAAATTTAATGCACCTTTTTGGAATAGGAATGTTAAATAAAAACCGTTTACAATAAAGTTGTACAGTATAAAACCGAAAGTGGGGATGTTAGTTTTGCAGTGGACTGTACAACACCAGATTAATACAGGGGCAAGGCCTCTTGGGTGAGAGTCAAAATGGCGGCAAAACAGATGATTCGTCATCGTATCAGAGGCTGCGGTGGCGCGATCCTTCCCCTCGGAGAGAGAACTTTCATCAAAGAGAAGCCATTTGCTGCGATAGTTTGCTATGTTAATATTGAATTTTCTGAAAACGAGACCATCATCAAATAAGTTTCTAATACTGGGGGCAATAATTTACTTGTTATCTATTTATTTTAAGCCATAAAGAAAAATCTTTCGACACTTTGAGACTTTTATTGTTCCGATTTGCATGTGGGTTGTGCCAAAACATGGTTTTTGGTCTTATATTATTATATCCGTATTTCAAAAGTTTTTTGTCAAACGAGTCAAAAAATTAAAAAAACCTTCTATTATTAAGATTAAATATGGGAGAAGTCAACCTTTCAATCCTTAGACAGTTTTTAGAAAAGACCTTTAATGCTTAAATGTTTAATGCTGTAACTTATTTCAACTTATGTAAAAACTGTAACTTATGCTGTAACTTATGTAAGTTATTTCAAACACCTGATTACAAAAACATCCAATTATATGTCCAAGTTTTTACCCCATAGTTATTAGGAAGAAATCAAGGAAATACAAATAAAACAGAAATGATGTATCATACATGTCAAGAAACGTTTAACTGGTTTCTGATAATGAATAATTTGAACTAAACCAATTGAACTTTCATGAATTCCTAAGAACAACAATGAAATTTTCACTAAAATAAAACTCACATTGAGATAGACTTCTCGTTCAGTTTGGGTCTAATATACTCCCCATTCAAATCAAAACTCTTTAAAGTTCCTTTGAAGTACAGTAACTAAAAAAGGTTACGGCAGAGATTCAAAAAAATGTATTGAGAGACGAGATGAAAAGAGGGCCCAACAATACATTGATAGATAAGCATGATGCCTTGTTGAGAGAGATTTGTGCCAAAGAGGAGATAGCAAACGCTTAAATATCTTTGTCAGATGATATTCTAGCGATTTCCATTGTCACATCAGGAATGGGAAATACTGATATAATTTACTAGAAATGGATAATGAATAAAGGCAATCTTGGTTTCAAGGACCGTGTTTTGTTTTTCTAAACTATTTTAGTTTGTAAAATTATAATTGGATTTTGAAACAAAAAACCTGTAAGCTCATCCTTTAAACTTACTTTCTAAAGCAGTCTTAACTATCGAAATCACTATGAAATTGTGAAAGAACAACTTCATTACAACTTCATTGCAACTTGGCTTTACTCGAATCGGATTTACTAATTTAACAATAAACTTCAGAATTAAACACAGTTCTCCCCAAAAATTTCTTTAATTAATGATTAAAAGAATAAACTCATAGGGTTTTTGAAAATTCACTCATTTGTGAGTCTTGTTGTGGATACAAACTTAATCTACAAGGTATTTGAGAATAAGTAACTACACTTCCATGGCCAATGTGTCGGTTGATAAAAAAACGTTCACTTGGGATTGGACCGACCCCATATTTGACTTGAGCCGTATCGATTTTTGTGACCAGTTAGGAATGGGGCACAACACAGAACACGGTCCGTTTCAACACTCCAACAATCAAGCACTCCAGTGGAGTTTTCGCACTCCAGCCAAAAATGAGGCATTTAATGGCCAGTTCTGGGGAATGCTGCCCAACGGTGGGAAGCAAAAATAATGTGGGAGAGGGAACCCCCTTATTTAAAAGGGTAGCTCGGACTGTGAATCAAACGCCTCAGAGGGGTTGCTTAGGTCAATGGCCTACAGGGTGATTCATAAGTTGATACAATGGGGGAGCGCGTTCGGAGTAGTTCGGGAGCCATCGGAAACGCTCGGCCACCCTGGAGAAATATTGACCTTGCGTGGTTGCCATACCGATCATTGACGACATTTCATAACACTAAAAACATAACAACAACTCAACCATATAAAATATATTAAAATCGTTGAAAAAAATATCTCGTAGAGTGGTGAAATCAATAGCTCAAAGTTTTCCTACTAACAGAATGGATATGCCAGAGCAACTTTTCCAAAGAGAACTAAAACAGTATATGAAAAATAAGATAGTCTAAAATGATACTACTCATGATCACTGAAAATACTTTTAGTACCATTGAGATGATTAAAAGGATAGCGAGTCCCAAATTTCAAATTAAAAAAGGTGTAAATACACTTATGATTTTATTCACTTATTTCTCTGCGTAATCCGTATAACAGAGGAAAGTAAATAACGAATCGTACAACTTTTAATTAACAAAATGTCTACATCCCGAATGTTAAAAAATATCAAAATACTATTAGTCTTTTGATTTATACCATAGATGTCAGACGGGACAGAGTTTTAAAATTTTGAATAAGGAATAAACCAACATTTTTATATAGCTCAAATTTTGCACTTTATTTTTATGAAACAGGTCATGAATAGAAATAAATTACAGAACGATGTCTTTTACAATTAATTCTTCAGTTTAACATTCTTTCGAAGTGTGAAATGACAAATATTAGTCAAAAAAATACTTTTTTATTACATGCTCTCATTGTAGGGCTTTTATCCCCCCAAAAAGGACGGATATATATTTTATGGCTTTTAGCTTTTAATGGGAGTGTTTCTACCCATGACAAGAGAATTTCTACGTTTATTTAGATGGTCCGCCCTGTTATTAGAGGACTTTCAAACTGTCTCTAGGATAGTATAGCTCCCATTTTGGTACTTCCATCCCAACACAAGGACTTCTTACTTTCGTCAAGAAAATTGTATACCGATATTTTATTAGAAAACGCCTAAACCTCTCCCAAGAGAATTTATCTTTTTAGCACTTTGAGCCCTCACGCGTTCATCAAAGTAGTTCTATCGCTAAAGCAAGGACTTTTATCTTACTTAGGGCTACTCACCCTCATTTTATAACCTCTATCTCTCACGACGGTCATGTATATATTTTTGGAGAGCTGTTGGCTTTTATTGGAATATTTCCACATCTGACAAGATTATTTCTATCTTTTGTCGAAGGATCTCTTACAAAATTACTTCAATTTTTACAATAGAACATATGATTCTAATTTTAGAATTTCTACCCCACGGGATAACGTTTTTCCCAAGTACATTAATTATAAACCGTATATAAGGACTTCTGTCACTTATATGAGGACTACTTACTCTCACTATAAGAAATATCGTATATATTTCACTCGAAGAATCCCGAGCATCTCTTTGAAGTATTCTGCCTTTTATTGGAGTATTTTTACATAATAGAAATCCTCATTTTAGTACTTATAGCCCTCACTCACTCATTTAAGGAGTTTCATCTTTCTGGCTCCTGGCTTTCATTTTAATATTTTTGCACATGAGAAGAAAATTGTTTCCATCGTTGGATATTTCTTACCTTTACCAAATCAAGGTGCTGTCTATTTGCTGTCAGTCTGGTTCTGTAGTCTGTTCCTCATGTTTCTTTGTCGGTAATCCATTTTTATCTTTCATCCTGTTTTTATTTTCTATGGGGAAGTTGTATTTTGTGGGGCCATTGTGGGTCTGGTGGTGTAAAATCTTCCTGGTTTTTCTTGGTTAGAGAACTAGCCTTAATTTAATTTACTACGGTGTATCGACTTCTTGTGATTGTCTACGGAGTCTATTGTACCTCTCTACACGACGTTCATATCAGAGTGTATTGAACACGGAAACAGTATTGATATTTTGAGCCAAATTTCTACCAATTTCCACATATTATTGACCTTATAGAAAACGATAACCTCCTGGATGGTAGCCTATTGTAATTTGATTCTGTATGCTTCTAAAGGAAGCACTAAGATGTAATAAGAAAGTTCATAGTCTGCTTTTACACTTATTAATTCATGCTTAATTAATCTACACTGTTATTTTTAACTCGTCAATGTGTGGAATACTTGACCGACCTCTTGATGAACTGTGGTTCTCATACTCTGGAGCATATGATCGGAATCTATCTTTACTTTTTTCGCTCTTGTGAACCACTCTGCTTGGTGCCATCCTTGGTGCTATATATAAAATTCGATTTTTTAAATTTATGATGCGCAATATAGTTCGGAGGCCTGTAATACAAATACTTTTCGTAGTTATTCTCAAATTATCATTGATTCCAGTTACCACTGACCGTATTACACACATGTAGGTATTTCATGAGGTCGGGAATAGTAGGAAATCTTTCTATTTTATAGAATTTGGTGAATATATGTTCGAAAAGGTTTATAATTTGTAAACCAATGCGAGAATGTCCTCCTCAAACTTTACTAATGTATATCAATTTGTCTTTGCAAACCACCCCAATTGTTCGATATCACCTCTTTAAAGAGCGATGAAACAATCCAATGCCATATATTTTCTATCCTTTGTTCTCATAACTTTTTTTATTGCTGGTGGGTATCTTCAGTTTCTAGTTAAATTGATCTTTTTTGTCAAATGTGCCTTCTCCGGTCGTGGTATATGCCTAGCACCGCTGTATGTCTTACCATGGTATAGAGGTCATTGATTTACAAAACCTAAACTAAAATTTATTTTACCGGAATGATTTTGACAATTTAAAAAAACACAGAGCGCAATAATAAATTAAATCTTACACTATGATGTATGCTAAGTTATTTAGTTTGTAAGTTACTTAAATTCTTTTGCTTTAAATATTCCAGAAACAAGTTTAAAATATAAAAAAAAGTAACTATGACAATTCTACCTAGAATTTGTTCCCAATACATAAGTGTAACTATTGCTTGCTTGGATAAGTGATTTGCTACCTCAACTACCTTAGCCTTCGTGCGATTTCGTTTTTAATTTCGAACATGTCAGTATGTTTTCATCTAAAAAATACAATTCGACTCAACCGTGTATACTACCGACACTCCATATACCATTTAAATTACTATAAAACAAACTAAATATGTTGTCTTTCATAGAAACTCTCAGGTATTTCGCATCAGCTCATTTAAATATTACTATCTGAAGTGAGATTAAATGGAACTTAAAACTCGCATAGTTCTAATATAAATATTATTAACACATGATGTTTTTGCATTGTAAGCTCATACAGGTGGAATGTGTACATAAAGAGACGTTGAATATTGGTTATAATGGAGTGTTAACTATCATTCACAAATTTTTTAAAGACATTTTTCATATTATTTGGTATAATCGTACACGCGTTTTAGTTGGACACAAAACTATTCGAGCGTTCAGGACAGCATGGTTGCTCCACTTTAGAAACGGTGGTGGAGTACAAGCAGCTGGCCCTGACACATTGTTTTAATATGCAAAGAGGGGGCGGGCGAGAGAATGGGAGTGGAAGGGCCAAATCTGAACTCGCTAATGTGTCCCGTGTGTTGGCCAACGCTGAAAATGGGGGTTTATCGTCTTCAACGCTGAATTCTAGATCGATATTATGCTAAGATATATTCTTCTACAAAAGAATCAAGGACCACATTATGTGACATCCCACTTTTTTTAGATCTGTTACTGCTCAATTGAATATGAACCTCTTTGTGCAACATTCCATTTATCATTATTTGAAGTATCATGGAAGTAAATTGGTGTACTTTTGGTTTGACCACAGCGGACATCGTCAAACCTGTCCTTCAGCAATCAGCAGTTCAACCTTCCTCATGTTCACATCTTATGGATGACAAATTTGACCGCAAGTGGCCCATGATAAGGGGCATTGAAGGTTAAAAAAAAACCCATTGCAAAAGATAGCATTGTTCAACTGGAACTGCACTCTACCCCATCTCTTGATATTTTCTATACAATTTCTTATTAATAACTATGATATAGGAAATAAGAATCAAGATATAGAGCTTTAACCTTCTCCAATATTTTCACGTTATGCTCACTTCTGTCGAATCTAACAATGATAGTTAAAGGATCTTGGCATCTGAAAGTGATAATTCAGGAAAGCCACATTTTCCCGGTCGGTGGCCAACGTCTGTAGCATCTCTCTTCAACAGTACTCCAAGACATATCGGAAACAGTCTTAACTATCACATACATCTTCATTTATATTTCTAGAACTCCAATTCAATATACTGCTTGCTTTGTTAAACTTTAATTTCATACCATCACTTTATTTAAGGGTTCACATTTTTCTGACTAAGAAAATCTTTTCGTGTAATATAACAAAGGATTTCTTTTGTTTTCGCGCTCTAATCCAGCTATGGATGTGCTCCAAAGAAATACTTATTTAGGGTTCCGTTTTTTTCTATCTGTATAATTTACTAACTTGAAAATAAGTTGCAAAATTACAGCTTTCTTCAGCACCCTTAAAACCTGCATAATCTTAGTTTTTAACTTTGACCACGGTGGGTATCACGGAACCTGTCCTTAAACATTCATAATTTTCTTCACGTAGTTACTATCCTTGATATAATCCAGTAATTTGTAATGTTCACACATCTAAAATTTCAAACTTATAGCCTACGCACTCAGTGAAAGTGATCACTGAGTTCTTTTTTTACTGAAGTCTTAAGAACTTTTGATTATATGTTATAGGATTAGCATTTTGCTTGAAAGAGAATAAAGCTGCAACATGGTATTCGTAACGTCATTTAATAGAAAGACAATTTGGGAAGCTGATATAATAATATTGTTGTTTGATAAATTAGTTTGAGTTAATTGTTTATGATTTACCTGGTCCAATCGAATGTTGTCGACGGTGAAGTAGAACCAGAGACGTATCCTAGGGTTGCACGTATCCGGCCGAATGAAAAGGTCGTATTCAAACTCGGAAACCAGGTCCACTCGTCCCAAGTTCCTACGAAATCATTTGTTGTGTGTTAGTTAGTTTTTTTAATGTTGCCTAAAATAAATATTTTCCTCTCTTAACGCTTTTAATTAAATTCATCCTATCGGAGTTTACAGAAAAAGCATTACCTTGGACTGTTGAAAATCTTGAGTCTTACATTAAACTTTTAGAATAGTGATCGTAAAACAAAGAAGGCCAAGTGAAGTCACTAGAACGATAGAAAACTTTTTCCGCCATGGGGTATGGACTTAGAGATAGATTATCGTGGATTCCCTTATCTTATGCAAGTTTTGTTTTGTACCTCTCTTAGTCTCTGTTTCTGTGTTGATATTATTCATTGTACTTGTAGGTAAATTTCTTGTACTGCCATCATTCTGGGTTCAGACATTTTTATCGTTCACTTCATTTTACCAAACACCTTTTGTTTAGCCTCTGTCTCTTCAGCTAGGATTCTGTTCTAATAGTCAAAATAATATTGACTGTGGGTATATTTCCTTTACCACAATCACACTGAGGTGGGATTTTATTATTATAGAAAAAATTGTTTTTCTTTTGCATTTTCAATTAAAAATATTTCTCTTCGTGCCTTATTCGTTGAAAATAACCAACAAAAATAACTCAATTCTTATATTTGAGTTTAGACGTAACCAACGCTGATTTGGCTTTTAAATGCACTTTGTAGCATCTCTCTTTTCAGCTCCTTTTAGTTCTAAATTGGCAATCAAATTGTAATTGTTTGTGTAATTTCTTATGCTAACCTCGGAGTGGGTTGACCAGAGTTTGGTCACCGTTTGACGGTATGGTCATAAACTTTTCTTTGACCATATCGGAATGTTTAATTTGTTTCTTTGTATTCGTCCACAGAAGCTCCGGGATACTGATTTATTCACTTTCTAGGAACAAAAATGTCTTCTTTTAATTCCTGTATTATTGAAGAGATTTCATTCTTTACTATTTTTCTAATCTAGTCTTCTGTATTATGTGGATGAAGATGATAGAGGCCACTCCATTCTAAAATTGTATTTTTACATTAATCAAATTTAATATCAAATCAAGTAATTAAATATAATATAAAATAATTAATTATAATACTTAAACTTATCTATGTTCATCTAAAATCTGAAATTATAAAATCTATGGCCTAAATAGAGTACATGTACATCGAAAGTTTTTAAGTTGAAGATCAATTTCTTTATATTAATTTTTTTCAAGGGAAACCGTTCAAGTTAAAATAAAAGCTATTGTCAAGCAACCCATACAACCTACCACATCCACATACAATGCGTTTGTCATACAAGACGTAAATGCTTCCTTAATCAAGTACATTTAGTAAGGCCCTAAGCATTTTATCTTGTCATCAGTATGACTTAAAAAATGGTGACGAGGATGGGATGATTTCTTTAATGTATTAGCCTAATTATAATATTTGCAATTTTTTTCTCAACTCGCAAAAAAAATGCTTTTACATTTGGAGATAAGCTTCCCAGAGCGGATGTTCCATTTGTTCTTAAGTTATATCGTCGAATATACTGGTTTCTAACTTCTGCAATCTGCTTAACTGGAAGTTTTATAATTTTTATTTTTAATACTTTTTGCATTCTCCTTTCATAAAGACTCATACTTTTTCGTGAACTCATCTTCCAGCCCTGTTAGGCTAACGGGAGTTGGTTTGATTTAAATTAAAATAATAATCTCCATAATCACTAAAAATAAAGGTTTTAAAGGTGACAGGTTTACTCTTCACTAAAAAAAAGTAATTCTAAAAACTACTCAGCATAAGTTAATTCTAAATATTTAGCACAGCATAATATTTAATGCTGTGCATAATATATTAATGCAAATGCTGCGGATTCCCTGGAAAATCCGGAGCAGTTGCACACACAAACGAGATGGTCCAGCTGGAAGCCGCCGAGATGCTGCATGCACAACACGCCCGTCATCATTGCCAACACAAGGGGTTTACTTAAACCGCTTTACTGTTTCACGTGGGGCCCATATTATTGGGTCCTACATTATTTATATATCTGGATTGTTCCGGAGCAGTTGCCCACACAGACGAGATGGTCCAGCTGGAAGCCGCCGAAATGCTGCATGCACAACACGCCCGTCATCATTGCCAACACAAGGGGTTTACTTAAACCGCTTTACTGTTTCACGTGGGGCCCATATTATTGGGTCCTACATTATTTATATATCTGGATTGTTCCGGAGCAGTTGCACACACAGACGAGATGGTCCAGCTGGAAGCCGCCGAGATGCTGCATGCACAACACGCCCGTCATCACTGCCAACACAAGGGGTTTACTTAAACCGCTCTACTGTTTTACGTGGGGCCCATATTATTGGGTCCTACATTATTTATATATCTGGATTGTTCCGGAGCAGTTGCCCACACAGACGAGATGGTCCAGCTGGAAGCCGCCGAGATGCTGCATGCACAACACGCCCGTCATCACTGCCAACACAAGGGGTTTACTTAAACCGCTCTACTGTTTTACGTGGGGCCCATATTATTGGGTCCTACATTATTTATATATCTGGATTGTTCCGGAGCAGTTGCACACACAGACGAGATGCAGTGGCGGCTCGCCCATAAGGACTCCCGGACGCCGCCCCTCCTAAAGAATTGATTAAAAATCAAAATAAATAAACTACCAAAAATATTTAACATAATGACAATTGTATAGGTCATAAGTTGAAGATAGAAACAGATCGTACTAAAATAAATCCAAAATCGACGACGATTGTGTCTCTAATTCTATCGCGGCCGGCTCGGGCCGGAGCGACGGACGCCGGCTACGGCGTCCTAGCGCTCTTGTAAAATCAAATGGAGACGCGCATACGCGCAGCTCACTCACACAGGCACACACAACGGCTGCTAATGCAACGCTCTGCCCGGCGCCCTAGGCTGCGCGCGCCACTGCTCCAGCCACTGCTACCAACCGAGCCGTGCCAAAAATGTGACTGTCAGTTCCCTCGCGATGCAGTCGTCCATTTGGGTTCTGTTGTGCTTAATGGTGTACGTGTTGGTGTGAATTGTGTTGAAATAGTGAATTATATAGATTTATGAGGAAATGTAAATGTGTGAAAGTGAAATGGGTGACGTTGGAGATGAGCAACATTTACACCAGGTAAATCGTATAGTAAGTAATAGAATGAAAAAACACTGAGTATTAGAATTACTTTGAAGAACCTGGTGCTTCTAAGGCCCAATTTAGTTATTAATCAAATGTGAAGTTGAACAAAAAGAAAAATAGTTTTCATGAAAAGTGTTTTAGAAATTTATAAAATTAGGCCAATTGGCTCTGTGGCTGTAAAATTAAAAACTCGTTTTTCTGTAACACTTGCTTGATTATACGGATTCAGGATCGAGCCTTAACTGTTGGTGGTATTTCATAGATTAAACATTGAGTTAAAAAAGTTAAGATACATAAAACGAGTGACAAACACATCAAGGCGTGTATAGAATTTAATGAAGTACTTGAAAAGATCAACATTAGATTTGCGACATTAAATCAAACTATAGGCCTACAAAATGTCTTGAGAGATGCAGTTTATTTTTTATTTTTATTTATTATTTTTTTTGCTGGATTTCGTTAAGCAAATCATTGACTATGTATTAATTGTCAATGGCAAAATATACTGTATGGCTGATTGTGATGTATCCTTTACAGTTAATAAAACAATTGATTGTATTAAAAGTTTCATAAAACAATTGATTGTATTAAGGGTTTCAAGTACGATAAAGAATTTAAATATGAAGTACAAAAAATAAAAAACTCCCCTGAACTAGATTAGTCTAGTGTGTGAACAATAGCGTACATGAACCCAGACGTAAACATCGTTTGAAGACCGGAAATATATTGTCGCAAAGGAAGTGTGTGAGATCTTAACATCCGGGATAGCGGACCGCTTTCAATTCTTAGAACTCACCTGTCCGCGGCAAAACTATTTCAGTCTGATTTGTTTCATCAATTCAAACTAATGTCACGAAAAGGTAGGCCTAAGGATTAAACGGATTCATATCAACTGAATAAAATTGACGGAAAACAATTGTTGAAAAAGTCATGTCTGTTGTACATAAGTGATACTCTGCAGTAGGCCTACAACAGATTATCAGTTATGTAAAACAGAGATGACTTTTCGTTAGCAATTGTGATTAAGATTTTTAGGCTATATTGCAATTTAATTCAACTTTGTGAATTATGCCTGTTTGATGGAGTAACTATTATTTATTGACATAAGACATAACCGTTTTTCCTGAAGCAGACATTACTTATCTTCACTGGCGTAAATATAAATAAAATAATGATAAGAGCCCCCCCATCGTCCCTAACCACCGGCCGCCACTGACGAGATGGTCCAGCTGGAAGCCGCCGAGATGCTACATGCACAACACGCCCGTCATCACTGCCAACACAAGGGGTTTACTTAAACCGCTCTACTGTTTCACGTGGGGCCCATATTATTGGGTCCTACATTATTTATATATCTGGATTGTTCCGGAGCAGTAGCCCACACAGACGAGATGGTCCAGCTGGAAGCCGCCGAGATGCTGCATGCACAACACGCCCGTCATCACTGCCAACACAAGGGGTTTACTTAAGCCGCTCTACTGTTTCACGTGGGGCCCATATTATTGGGTCCTACATTATTTATATATCTGGATTGTTCCGGAGCAGTTGCCCACACAGACGAGATGGTCCAGCTGGAAGCCGCCGAGATGCTACATGCACAACACGCCTGTCATCACTGCCAACACAAGGGGTTTACTTAAACCACTCTACTGTTTCACGTGGGGCCCATATTATTGGGTCCTACATTATTTATATATCTGGATTGTTCCGGAGCAGTTGCCCACACAGACGAGATGGTCCAGCTGGAAGCCGCCGAGATGCTGCATGCACAACACACCCGTCATCACTGCCAACACAAGGGGTTTACTTAAGCCGCTCTACTGTTTCACGTGGGGCCCATATTATTGGGTCCTACATTATTTATATATCTGGATTGTTCCTCAGAACAACAATACTTCGTAACTCATTGTATTGTTCTCAGTTATTACAGACACACCCCATAAAGGGATGAAATTTATGTTGCACACACAGACGAGATGGTCCAGCTGGAAGCCGCCGAGATGCTGCATGCACAACTTTCCCATTAGCACTATTAGGCTAATGGGAGTTGTTTTGATATAAAATAAAATAAAAATCTTCTTAATCACTAAAAATAAAGGTTTTAAGGGTGACAGCGTTGTTCAGTTCAAGCTCCGTGTAGATTGCTAGGTCATTTAACAGTGAACATATGTTTTCTGATTTCAAAACAGACATCACTTGGGTTGCGAGTGTTTTCTTCAATGAATGAATCATATACATGTGGGAAATATAGAAAAGATCGTCTGCGTCTTTAAAACCCAGTGCTGATGTTCCATTTGTTCTTAAGTTATATCGTAGAATATACTGGTCCCTAACTTCTGCACTCTGCTTAACTGAAAGTTTTATCCTTTTTTTTAATACTCTTTGCATTCTCCTTTCATAAGGACTCATACTTTTTCGTGAACTCATCTTCCAGCACTGTTAGTCTAACGGGAGTTGGTTTGATTTAATTTAAAATAAAAATCTCCTTAATCACTAAAAATAAAGGTTTTAAGGTTGACAGCGTTGTTCAGTTCAAGCTCCGTGTAGATTGCTAGGTCATTTAACAGTGAACATATGTTTTCTGATTTCAGAACAAACATCACTAGGGTTGCGAGTTTTTTCTTCAATGAATCAATCATATACATGTGAGAAATATAGAAAAGATAGTGTGCGTCTTCAAAACCCAGTGGGGATGTTCCATTTGTTCTTATGTTATATCGTCAGATATACCGGTCCCTAACTTCTGCATTCAGCTCAGTTGGAAGTTTTATCCTTTTTATTTTTAATACTTTCTTCATTCTCCTTTTATAAGGACTCATACGTTTTCGTGAACTCATCTTCCAGCACTGTTAGGCAAACGGGAGTTGGTTTGAAGTAAAGTATAATAAAAATCTCCTTAATCACTCAAAATAAAGGTTTTAAGGGTGACAGCGTTTTGCAGTTCAAGCTCCGTGTAGATTGCTAGGTCATTCAACAGTGAACTTAAGTTTTCTGATTTTAAAACAGTGTGGATGTTTTATTTGTTCTTAAGTTATATCGTCAGATATACTGGTCCCTAACTTCTGCAATCTGCTTAACTGAAAGTTTTATCCTTTTTATTTTTAATACTTTTTGCATTCTCCTTTCATAAGGACTCATACTTTTTCGTGAACTCATCTTTCAGCACTGTTATGCTAACGGGAGTTGGGTTGAAGACATTCTGTAAAAAGAAGTTTAGTGTAAATATCCATACTAATCCTAAGTCTTCAATTGATTCACATGATGTGCCCTTCCCCGAGCAAAGCTCTGCCCCCACTCACCTTCCCTGGAGAATCCGGAGCAGTTGCACACACAGACGAGATGGTCCAGCTGGAAGCCGCCGAGATGCTGCATGCACAACACTCCCATTAGCACTATTAGGCTAACGGGAGTTGGTTTGATTTAATTTAAAATAAAAATCTTATTAATCACTCAAAATAAAGGTTTTAAGGGTGACAGCGTTTTGCAGTTCAAGCTCCGTGTCTATTGCTAGGTCATTTAACAGTGAACATATGTTTTCTGATTTCAGAACAGACATCACTAGGGTTGCGAGTGTTTTCTTCAATGAATGAATCATATACATGTGGGAAACATAGAAAAGATCGTCTGAATCTTCAAAACCCAGTGTGGATGTTCCATTTGTTCTTAAGTTATATAATCGAATATACTGGTTTCTAACTTCTGCAATCTGCTTAACTGAAAGTTTTATCCTTTTTATTTTTAATACTTTTTGCATTCTCCTTTCATAAGGACTCATACTTTTTCGTGAACTCATCTTCCAGCACTGTTAGTCTAACGGGCATTGGGTTGATGTAAAATAAAATGAAATTCTCTTTAATCACTAAAAATAAAGTTTTTTAAAGGGGACAGCATTGTTCAGTTCAAGCTCCGTGTAGATTGCTGGGTTATTTATATTTTCATTTAATGAGTTTTTTCTTCAATGAATCAATCATATACATGTGGGAAACGTAGAAAAGATCGTCTTCATCTTCAAAACCCAGTGCGGATGTTTCTTTTGTTCTTAAGTTATTTCGTCAGTGATATACTGGTCCCTAACTTCTGCATTCTACTCAACTGGAAGATCTATCTTCCAAGTTTTATCTTTTTTTCTTCCAAGCTGGTGGTCTGTGTCTTTTACTCGTTTTTAGGATCCTAATTAAAATTGTACTTACGTGAGTTTTATCCAAGTATGTTTTACAAAAGAAGTTACCTGCCTGAGCGGTATAACATATAATTCTATTGAGAGACTGTATTTTGCTTGGACTGAAGTAAAGTTGCATACGTATTTATTTATATTATCACAGTAATCAAGACATTTCACAGGATTTTACAAGAAATCAATCAATACTTTAATATTTCAATGGATTTTACAAGAAATCGATCAATATTTGAATTAGCTGTCATATTCACAGTATCTAGGATTTCTTACTCACGGTATAATAGCAGACAGTAAATTTGTCAGCGTTCACTGCCTTTTCGATCTCTGCCATAGAGTAACTAAATTGCTCCATCGTGCTTTGTGTCAGATTTACTATAACAAATGCCGATCTCATACCTTTTAGGTACTATGTCAATTGTTCCGAACCCCTGTGGTATATTTTAAAAAGAGATTTAAATATACATACATTGTGTATGATGTATTGCATAGTATATTAGAGATGTAGAGTTTGATTTAATCAAGAAAATATCTTTTTTTTATTCAGAAGATTGAAATTTATTTTACAGTTTATTCCTTCATTCTTTTATTAAAAAATAGTGAACAACACTTTAACTCTCCAAGTAAACCTTAGTATGATATATTAACCATGCTATACATCATACGCAGTATTGTCAAACAAGCGATAGCAAAGATAACAGAACTAAGACTGATGCATCTATCCTTACTATACCGCATTACTATACAAACTTTAATATAGTTGGTGCCTATAACAGAAAAATACCAAATAGACATGAACATCGTAAGTTCATAAGGACTCATACTTATTTGTGAACCATCCTCCAGCACTGTTCGGCTAACATGGAGTTGGGTTGATGTAAAATAAAATAAAAATCTCTTTAATCACTAAACACAAAGTTTTGTAAAGGTGACAAAATCGTAGTGCATTATTGATAAAATTATTTAAAGTCAATTATAATTCACCTTCTTTTTATAGTTGTAGAAGGGCATCTCTTAAGTACAGAAGATCGTAAAGGAGTGGAAATGGTTTATTGCAAAATATAATTAGTGAGTGCTGTCTTTATTGGCATTACTATTTCCAATCTTGCGTCCAATAGAAGCCGGCTTCAAAGCTTCCGATGTACAATGTCATTATGCTATACAGTATACTATGTTATCGACGAACCCATTCCTAGATTTCTATGTGAAGGTCCACCGGGTCTTCAATAAACACTGTTCTGGTCCACTCGATCGTTTTATTCACACACACAAGTTTACACAAAAACTGTTAAAATATGCAATCAAGCTCTAATTTTGACAAGACGCAATAAGATCGATAATTTTGATAATTTGATTACTTATTAAAGATAATTATAACCATGACAACCAGACGAAGGGAGAGTTTGTTGAAAGATTCGAGACTAGGGCAAACACGAGACCGGAGTCGGCAGATGGTTGTATGTGAATGTAATAATATACATTAAAATTAGGAAGTATGTCTTTGTTAGATTTGTTGTAGAGTACAAGTTTCATTGTTTATTTACTTTTCATTTCATGTTGTAACCTGTCTGTAAAAGTCATCTGTAAGAAATAAACCTTTTTTTAATTGAATTTGAATTGAAAAATTGAATTGTGCCTGGAACCGGTGGTTTATATTAGAGCTTGTTTGTTTACAACAAGGTCGACAACCATGTAAATGAATGGCTTGTTTACAATGGGAGGATAGGAAGGTTCTGGATAAATCTGGATTGTTCTTATAATATTTACAGCTATGTTGTTACATATATCTAATCCTCTTAAAAGAGGTTTCTCCGTTTCACAGTGACAATCAACTCACTGATGTAGAGTGGAAAGACAGTCTGGATGTTAATTTGACCGGAATATTCCCTGCAGATATCCCTTCAATCAAGAACTTTCATTATTCCGAGAATCCTTTCCCGGAGAAGCAGGATGACTTGAGTTTGGCATGGTTTATCCATTGACTACCAGGCCGTATGTTAAGTATGACTCAAAACGGCTTGACATAAGGTCCTAATGGTAGCTCAGTATATCGAGTGATTTGTTCTCATAAGAAAATATATAATGTTGTTGATTCATTTGGACAGAGTTTGAATATTTTGTCTTCATGGCAGTTTACATCAATCGTTACTTTGAGGAGTTCAATAACATCTTCGTCCTCCACTTAAACAGTTTCTATGTCATTCAGGTACAACCCACGAAGATAACTTGTGTCACTAATAAATTCGTTTATAGATTGATAAAAATCCCACTTAACGGCTACCTTTTTAAAACGGATTCAATTGTTATAATACTGTAAATTATAATCATATTATTTGCTTGTATGAAGGAAAACAACTCTTTGTGAATGTAGTAATTAATATCTGAAACAGTTCGATGATCAGTTTTTCCAACTGCAAATTTCTTAGCCGACTTATAAAGGGGTTTTCAACAAATTTTATCCATTAATAACATCATAATTTGAGTACTGTACGATTATCATTAATGAAATCATTCCATGAATATTCAAATATGTTTACAACAGCATAAGCATGGTCAGTTTTATCAGCTTTTAATGGTTGTTGAGTATCGCTATCAAAAGTGATTGAAGAGAACGATCTGATGATGAGGAAACATTTGATGTCCTAAAATCACAACTGTGTTAGGATATTCCAAAACTATATTAAACATTGATGGATATGCTACACATTTGTTAACATTTTTCATGCTTTTGATATCGAACAACTGCCACCATACATGATTAGTTGTTAAATACACTGTCTTCTTTGTTTCAGAGGGTAGTATGAACTTTATATCTAAAATCCTCTTTATATCTATCCTCTTTTTTGTTTAAAGGGAATATCTCTTTTCTATAACAGCACAAACATATTTCCCTTTTAACTTTTTAAGTCTTTGATTTATTCCTCAGAATGTTACCTCAACAATTTCTATATCATTGTTCATTGATTGTTTTTCGGACACATGATAAGGCATACCATACATGGTCAGTCATGATTAGAAACACTCTGTCATTTTTGTTTAAGCAGATTTTTAAAATTTTATCTGTAAAATCTTCAGCTTTGAAATCTACAGTTCTAAAAGCCTGTCTATAAGAGGTAGCGAATCTCTATGCGAGGCATCATCTTTCTAATCCATAATTTTATTTGGCATTTGGGCCAGTTTGTTTAAATGCTATAAAGTGAGTAGTCCAAAATACTTAATACCCTTAGGCAGTATGAATCATACTTATTATCTATATCTGGATTTTCATATAAATAAGACTAATGTTAATTGTGTAACTACCACTATGAAATTAAATAAATAATGTAGGACCCAATAATATGGGCCCCACGTGAAACAGTAGAGCGGTTTAAGTACACCCCTTTGTTGGCAGTGATGACGGGCGTGTTGTGCATGCAGCATCTCGGCGGCTTCCAGCTGGACCATCTCGTATGTGTGTGTGCAACTGCTCCGGAACAATCCAGATATATAAATAATGTAGGACCCAATAATATGGGCCCCACGTGAAACAGTAGAGCGGTTTAAGTAAACCCCTTGTGTTGGCAGTGATGACGGGCGTGTTGTGCATGCAGCATCTCGGCGGCTTCAGCTGGACCGTCTCGTCTGTGTGTGCAACTGCTCCGGAACAATCCAGATATATAAATAATGTAGGACCCAATAATATGGGCCCCACATGAAACAGTAGAGCGGTTTAAGTAAACCCCTTGTGTTGGCAGTGATGACGGGCGTGTTGTGCATGCAGCATCTCGGCGGCTTCCAGCTGGACCATCTCGTCTGTGTGTGCAACTGCTCCGGAACAATCCAGATATATAAATAATGTAGGACCCAATAATATGGGCCCCACGTGAAACAGTAGAGCGGTTTAAGTAAGCCCCTTGTGTTGACAGTGATGACGGGCGCGTTGTGCATGCAGCATCTCGGCGGCTTCCAGCTGGACCATCTCGTCTGTGTGTGCAACTGCTCCGGAACAATCCAGATATATAAATAATGTAGGACCCAATAATATGGGCCCCACGTGAAACAGTAGAGCGGTTTAAGTAAACCCCTTGTGTTGACAGTGATGACGGGCGCGTTGTGCATGCAGCATCTCGGCGGCTTCCAGCTGAACCATCTCGTCTGTGTGGGCAACTGCTCCTGAACAATCCAGATATATAAACAATGTAGGACCCAATAATATGGGCCCCACGTGAAACAGTAGAACGGTTTAAGTAAACCCCTTGTGTTGGCAGTGATGACGGGCATGTTGTGCATGCAGCATCTCGGCGGCTTCCAGCTGGACCATCTCGTATGTGTGTGCAACTGCTCCGGAACAATCTAGATATATAAATAATGTAGGACCCAATAATATGGGCCCCACGTGAAACAGTAGAGCGGTTTAAGTAAACCCCTTGTGTTGGCAGTGATGACTTGCATGTTGTGCATGCAGCATCTCGGCGGCTTCCAACTGGACCATCTCGTATGTGTGTGCAAATGCTCCGGAACAATCCAGATATATAAATAATGTAGGACCCAATAATATGGGCCCCATGTGAAACAGTAGAGCAGTTTAAGTAAACCCCTTGTGTTGGCAGTGATGACGGGCATGTTGTGCATGCAGCATCTCGCCGGCTTCTAGCTGGACCATCTCGTCTGTGTGTACAACTGCTCCGGATTCTCCAGGGAAGGTGAATGGGGGCAGAGCTTTTCTCGGGGGAGGGCACATCATGTGAATCAATTGAAGACTTAGGATTAGTATGGATATTTCTACTATACTTCTTTTTAGAGAATGTCTTAGTTCTTGGCATTATTACGATCATTTTTTACTCTTCACTAAAAAAAAAGTATTTCTAAAAACTACTCAGCATAAGTTAATTCTAAATATTTAGCACAGCATAATATTTAATGCTGTGCATAATATATTAATGCATAATGCTGTGCAAAGCTCTGCCCCCACTCACCTTCCCTGGAGAATCCGGAGCAGTTGCACACACAGACGAGATGGTCCAGCTGGAAGCCGCCGAGATGCTGCATGCACAACACGCCGGTCATCACTGCCAACACAAGGGGTTTACTTAAACCGCTCTACTGTTTCACGTGGGGCCCATATTATTGGGTCCTACATTATTTATATATCTGGATTGTTCCGGAGCAGTTGCACACACATACGAGATGGTCCAGCTGGAAGCCGCCGGGATGCTGCATGCACAACACGCCCGTCATCACTGCCAACACAAGGGGTTTACTTAAACCGCTCTACTGTTTCACGTGGGGCCCATATTATTGGGTCCTACATTATTTATATATCTAGATTGTTCCGGAGCAGTTGCACACACAGACGAGATGGTCCAGCTGGAAGCCGCCGAGATGCTGCATGCACAACACGCCGGTCATCACTGCCAACACAAGGGGTTTACTTAAACCGCTCTACTGTTTCACGTGGGGCCCATATTATTGGGTCCTACAATATTTATATATCTGGATTGTTCCGGAGCAGTTGCACACACATACGAGATGGTCCAGCTGGAAGCCGCCGGGATGCTGCATGCACAACACGCCCGTCATCACTGCCAACACAAGGGGTTTACTTAAACCGCTCTACTGTTTCACGTGGGGCCCATATTATTGGGTCCTACATTATTTATATATCTAGATTGTTCCGGAGCAGTTGCACACACAAACAAGATGGTCCAGCTGGAAGCCGCCGAGATGCTGCATGCCCAACACGCCGGTCATCACTGCCAACACAAGGGGTTTACTTAAACCGCTCTACTGTTTCACGTAGGGCCCATATTATTGGGTCCTACATTATTTATATATCTGGATTGTTCCGGAGCAGTTGCACACACAGACGAGATGGTCCAGCTGGAAGCTGCCGAGATGCTGCATGCACAACACGCCGGTCATCACTGCCAACACAAGGGGTTTACTTAAACCGCTGTACTGTTTTACGTGGGGCCCATATTATTGGGTCCTACATTATTTATATATCTGGATTGTTCCGGAGCAGTTGCACACACAGACGAGATGGTCCAGCTGTAGGCCGCCGAGATGCTGCATGCACAACACGCCCGTCATCACTGCCAACACAAGAGGTTTACTTAAACCGCTCTACTGTTTCACGTGGGGCCCATATTGTTGGGTCCTACATTATTTATATATCTGGATTGTTCCGGTGCAGTTGCACACACAGACGAGATGGTCCAGCTGTAGGCCGCCGAGATGCTGCATGCACAACACGCCCGTCATCACTGCCAACACAAGGGGTTTACTTAAACCGCTCTACTGTTTCACGTGGGGCCCATATTATTGGGTCCTACATTATTTATATATCTGGATTGTTCCGGTGCAGTTGCACACACAGACGAGATGGTCCAGCTGGAAGCCGCCGAGATGCTGCATGCACAATACGCCCGTCATCACTGTCAACACAAGGGGTTTACTTAAAGTGCTCTACTGTTTCACGTGGGGCCCATATTATTGGGTCCTACATTATTTATATATCTGGATTGTTCCGGAGCAGTTGCACACACAGACGAGATGGTCCAGCTGGAAGCCGCCGAGATGCTGCATGCACAACACGCCCGTCATCACTGCCAACACAAGGGGATTACTTAAAAAGCTCTACTGTTTCACGTGGGGCCCATATTATTGGGTCCTACATTATTTATATATCTGGATTGTTCCGGAGCAGTTGCACACACAGACGAGATGGTCCAGCTGGAAGCCGCCGAGATGCTGCATGCACAACACGCCCGTCATCACTGTCAACAAAAGGGGTTTACTTAAACCGCTCTACTGTTTCACTCGGGGCATATATTATTGGGTCCTAAATTATTTATATATCAGGATTGTTCCGGAGCAGTTGCACACACAGACGAGATGGTCCAGCTGGAAGCCGCTGAGATGCTGCATGCACAACATGCCTGTCATCACTGCCAACACAAGGGGTTTATTTAAACCGCTCTACTGTTTCACGTGGGGCCCATATTATTGGGTCCTACATTATTTATATATATGGATTGTTCCGGAGCAGTTGCACACACATACGAGATGGTCCAGCTGGAAGCCGCCAAGATGCTGCATGCACAACACGCCGGTCGTCACTGCCAACACAGGGGGTTTACTTAAACCGCTCCACTGTTTCACGTGGGGCCCATATTATTGGGTCCTATATTATTTATATATATAGATTGTTCCGGAGCAGTTGCACACACATACGAGATGGTCCAGCTGGAAGCCGCCGGGATGCTGCATGCACAACACGCCCGTCATCACTGCCAACACATGGGGTTTACTTAAACCGCTCTACTGTTTCACGTGGGGCCCATATTATTGGGTCCTACATTATTTATATATCTGGATTGTTCCGGAGCACTTGCACACACATACGAGTTGGTCCAGCTGGAAGCCACCGAGATGCTGCATGCACAACACGCCCGTCATCACTGCCAACACAAGGAGTTTACTTAAATCGCTCTACTGTTTCACGTGGGGCCCATATTATTGGGTCCTACATTATTTATATATCTGGATTGTTTCGGAGCAGTTGCACACACAGACGAGATGGTCCAGCTGGAAGCCGCCGAGATGCTGCATGCGCAACACCGTCATCACTGCCAACACAAGGGGTTTACTTAAACTGCTCTACTGCTTTACGTAGGGCCCATATTATTGGGTCCTAAATTATTTATATATCTGGATTGTTCTGGAGCAGTTGCACACACAGACGAGATGGTCCAGCTTGAAGCCGCCGAGATGCTGCATGCACAACACGCCCAACATCACTGCCAACACGAGGGGTTTACTTAAACCGCTCTACTGTTTCACGTGGGGCCCATATTATTGGGTCCTACATTATTTATATATCTGGATTGTTCCGCAGCAGTTGCACACACAGACGAGATGGTCCAGCTGGAAGCCGCCGAGATGCTGCATGCACAACACGCCCGTCATCACTGCCAACACAAGGGGTTTACTTAAACCGCTCTACTGTTTCACGTGGGGCCTATATTATTGGGTCCTATTATTTATATATCTGGATTGTTCCGGAGCAGTTGCACACACAGACGAGATGGTCCAGCTGGAAGACCCCGAGATGCTGCATGCACAACACGCCCGTCATCACTGCCAACTCAAGGGGTTTACTTAAACCGCTCTACTGTTTCACGTGGGGCCCTAATTAATGGGTCCTACATTATTTATAAATCTCGATTGTTTCGGAGCAGTTGCACACACAGACGAGATGGTCCAGCTGTAGGCCGCCGAGATGCTGCCTGCACAACACGTCCGTCATCACTGCCAACACAAGGGGTTTACTTAAGCCGCTCTACTGTTTCACGTGGGGCCCATATTATTGGGTCCTACATTATTTATATATCTGGATTGTTCCGGAGCAGATGCACACACATACGAGATTTTCCAGCTGTAGGCCGCCGAGATGCTGCATGCACAACACGCCTTTTATCACTGCCAACACAAGGAGTTTACTTAAACCGCTCTACTGTTTCACGTGGGGCCCATATTATTGGGTCCTACATTATTTATATATCTGGATTGTTCCGGAGCAGTTGCACACACATACGAGATTTTTCAGCTGCAGGCTGCCGAGATGCTGCATGCACAACACGCCCGTCATCACTGCCAACTCAAGGGGTTTACTTAAACCGCTCTACTGTTTCACGTGGGGCCCATATTATTGGGTCCTACATTATTTATATATCTGGATTGTTCCGCAGCAGTTGCACACACAGACGAGATGGTCCAGCTGGAAGCCGCCGAGATGCTGCATGCACAACACGCCCGTCATCACTGCCAACACAAGGGGTTTACTTAAACCGCTCTACTGTTTCACGTGGGGCCCACATTATTGGGTCCTACATTATTTATATATCTTAATTGTTCCGGAGCAGTTGCACACACATACGAGATTTTCCAGCTGTAGGCCGCCGAGATGCTGCATGCACAACATGCCCGTCATCACTGCCAACACAAGGGGTTTACTTAAACCGCTCTACTGTTTCACGTGGGGCCCATATTATTGGGTCCTACATTATTTATATATCTGTATTGTTCCGGAGCATTTGCACACACATACGAGATTTTCCAGCTGTAGGCCGCCGAGATGCTGCATGCACAACACGCCCGTCATCACTGCCAACACAAGGGGTTTACTTAAACCGCTCTACTGTTTTACGTGGGGCCCATATTATTGGGTCCTACATTATTTATATATCTGGATTGTTCCGGAGCAGTTGCACACACAGACGAGATGGTCCAGCTGTAGGCCGCCGAGATGCTGCATGCACAACACGCCCGTCATCACTGCCAACACAAGGGGTTTACTTAAACCGCTCTACTGTTTCACGTGGGGCCCAAATTATTGGGTCCTACATTATTTATATATCTGGATTGTTCCGGAGCAGTTGCACACACATACGAGATTTTCCAGCTGTAAGCCGCCGAGATTCTGCATGCACAACACGCCCGTCATCACTGCCAACACAAGGGGTTTACTTAAACTGCTCTACTGTTTCACGTGGGGCCCATATTATTGGGTCCTACATTATTTATATATCTGGATTGTTCCGGAGCAGTTGCACACACAGACAAGATGGTCCAGCTGGAAGCCGCCGAGATGCTGCATGCACAACATTCCCGACATCACTGCCAACACAAGGGGTTTACTTAAACCGCTCTACTGTTTCACGTGGGGCCCATATTATTGGGTCCTACATTATTTATATATCTGGATTGTTCCTCAGAACAACAATACTTCGTAACTCATTGTATTGTTCTAAGTTATTACAGACACACCCCATAAAGGGATGAAATTTATTATAACATTTCAATACCAAATATACAAGATTCAAACAATTCTGTATCCAAGGCAAGACATAATTATTTTGAATTTACAAATTTGCTTGTTAAAGCACTCTCGGCACTTGTATGTATTTGTTAATGTGTCAGACCTCACCTCATGTCGGAAGTGCAAGACACTGTCCACTTTGATGGCATCAGTTCATCAGATATATTGAGAGCTAAGACTTTATTTAGTTATCATAGTTGTTATCTACATCTAAGTTATTCCTCAGACACTTATATAAAAAACTTTAATATTTCATTGGATATTTTGAATTTTTTAAGGATCCATGCCACCAGTGGATGGCCAGTTTTATAACACAATACAACTTGTTTCTGTATTCAGTTACAATACTGTAATTCAATCATCAGCCAAGACGAAGAAGTGAAATTGAGAAAGTGGTTTAAGTCGATTGCAATCAATTTAGTCATAAATACTGTCTTAGACTTACCCGATTCGAAGGAAGCGTCAAAGCATAGGTGACCCCTCTTGGCCTTGCCGCTGTGGCCCGGGGGCCTCATGATGACCCGAGACACGTTGCCCATCCCGCCCTCGTTCTCACTGTCATCGCTCTCTGTGTCATCAACAATACAAACCATTTAACAACAAACAATGCATTGCAAAACACACAGGTTCGACATAGGTCTTTGAAAGAATTATATTTGACGAATTAATTGAGATCAATCAATAGTTTCTACTGTAGATAAATTGGAAACACATCGAATGTTTTACACACAATACAAATATGAACCAATTTAATTAATCATTATTTAATAAAGTAATAAATGAAAATGAACAGTATGTTCTTGGAAGAAGGTTAAAAATTTGCAAGTGTTAGAATGTTACAGACTATATGTGTTCAATATGTTTTCTATGTACTGCAAAAATAATACAAATGGTGACATAACTATTTCCATACACGAGAAGAATATCTTGTTTTATAGGCCTGCACAGGTTTTAATTGGTAGTGCTTGTACAACAAAACATCAGCGATGCAAAATGAACAGTGTGTGGGGTTTCTAATATTAAAGTTAAAGGTTGAACAAATGGCTATCCAGTTTTCCAGAACTCTTGTGGCCGTTTTTATACCTTTAGCCACAACATACTATTTACTAATATTTTTTGCTTCTCAACCCTCGGAGTAGAAATGCTTCTAATTTTTTGAAAGAAGCATTTCTTTGTTCTTGAGGCATATCATACTGCTCTGCTATAACTTCTGTGTTCTACTCAACTGGGAGTTTTTATTCTATTTTCGTAGTTTGTTTAGTTCAAATTTTTTAAGGACAGTCCAGTCATCTTTGTAACCTCAACTTCCAGAGCTAACCTCTGAGCTAGGTTATCAACGCAAATAAATTTCTCTTCATTCACAAAATATCATGTTTTGTAATGGCGATAATATCTTATGTCACACTAGGGTTTGCATCCTGTACAACCACTGGATTTTCACTCTTTAATGACTTAACAGGAAATTTTTGAGGCTGATGAGTTTACTCTGGTGTTGACAGTTTTGATGTAGTCATGAGTGACATAAGATTCAGACAACAGACAAGAGTCATAATTCTTTGCAATTAGCACTTGGTACCAAAACAGTGGCAATTGGCAAGCAATTCATTCTTTTTTAATTTTTCTGTTGCTCACACGTCCTGCGAATCTGTTTAAGGTCATGGGAAATATTCAATGCCATGAAATTACCATGCGTCATATTATTTTGCAGGATGATTTTTATCTTATTACACGATTTGATCAATTCTTATAGCTACTACCACTTTCGATTATCCTGTATTTTTCAAAAGTGTACACATGTTTTGCAGTGTATATAGATTTGCAGATTGAGTGGTATAAACGGTTTATATCCAGATCGTTGGATGTATGTACATTTGTAGTTGGAGTAGTTGTGACGTAGAGATGGAAGCTCTGTGTGAGTGTTCTAAACTACAGTAGTTTTAGTTGTGATATTCATGGATGTTAGTCGGGGCGGTTTATATCGATTTGCCGGGTGTTTGCGTGATTCGCACGGCATGACTAGTGGTACACGAGCTGCTGTAAATACCGCTAGACATCCAACCTTCCACCACCACGATCAAACTTTAAATCACACCACGCTACCTTCATTTGATACAACTTTGCAGCCATCTAGATCTTTGATCGGTCAATCTCTGTGGTAAAATCACGCTTACTTCAGCCCAGGGCTAAATCAAGTTGTTATAAAAACTTTTTCTGTCAGGATGTTCTTTTCAAGTTTGATTACATAGTTTAGAAGGGTCTTTTTATAACCTTACAACATTGAAACTACAATTTCATAGTAAATTAGCAACTTAATAACAGTGTTAATACTCGTTAAAGTTTTTTGTGTTTATGATTGATATTTTAGACCTATACGGAACAGGGTTGTGATTTTTTATGTTAAAAGATTTCTTGCTGCTATCCTCAGCATCAGTCTTTCATCCTTTCTCTACCTCTGAGAAATTTTCGTCCCCCCAATTGAACACCCTACCACCACATGGTATTTACTTACTTTGTCGCTCTCGCGTCCTTGTACTTGTGTTAAATCTCAAATTCCTAGAATTCTTCCTCAGCACTGTGACCGTTCCTCATGTTAACAAAACCTCATCTTTTCCTGAATCTTGGTTATGTCATATGTCCAAAACTTCACTGTCTGCGGGTTTGTCACCACAGATTCAAGGTTCTGTAATGCATCACCCTCATCTTCCATGTCTTGTATCTATACTGTTCTATCTCCATGATAATCGGAGTTTTTGTTGGACCAACTCCTATTGAATTATCTTTTCCTACTGTCAGAGCTCTTTTATTTTTTGTTTGTGGCTAGATCATCTCCAACTCGTACTCTTCATGACTGGTCAGAGAGGAGCCTGTATGAGAATGAGATGGAATTCCTACCCTGCTCAAGCTGTGCATGCTTTTTTTCCAGGACTTTTACTGCTACAAAGTCTTAATTGCTCAGCAGAAATATTTTTGCCATACTTTCTCCAATTCTAAAAAGCCAAATTGACGGATATCAATCTCGCCATTTGAGAACTAAGCTTACTAAGAGTTTAAAATCTTTAGTATGATAGCAGTTATATTACATTCTCAGAAAACATAGTTTAGTATTTGCTTTTATACACCAATTATCGGACTTACAAAGGACAATTAACAATGTGAGGGTTTACAATATTAAAATAGTGTTGAAGTATAAGTTTGAGTGAATCCACAGGGTTTCCATTCAACCAAGGAAATTAGGCTAAGACATGAGTACGGTACAGAATATACATTACACATGTAGGAGTGAAGTCCCTATGCAATGCTAATGCAATTAAAGTAAATGTTTGACCCATCTATTTGCACAAAGCAGTGTGCCCCTTTAAAAGCAAATTAACTGTTGCAATAAACATAACGTATTTCCTTCCTGTTCAATCTACATTTAGTCATTTAGTACATTACTACATTCGACAATCCAATTTAAAATTAATTTTTTTTAAACTAAAACAGTTTGTTTTTAAAGTTGGTGGAATCGTATTTCACTCGTCGTATGATTGGCTTACATCCAACTGTAAAATGAAGACACAAAATTCATCACCAAATTATTTTGAATTATTATAGATGGCCTTGGTCGAGGACATCTAAAACCCCTTGGTCAAAAATAGTTGGCATTGCCAAGTGCTCGATGTAGGCCTATAGCAAGAAAACTGGTTTGTTAGTTTAGAGGGGTAACTCTGCCTCGCATTGAAAATATCATCACGACGTCTTTAACAATGATTCAATACAGGCTCCTGACTGGAAAGACGCTTACAGTCGCTTACACAAGCATAAATTCACCTTAAATAATTTTTCACTGAAAATATTTCAATCCTGCAAAGACAAATCTAAGAACCATTTTAATAACTATTTTAAAAATATTGTGTTATTTATTATGAATAATGACCACCAGAGTATCTGGGAGTCACTTTAGATCACGTTTAAAAGCCACTTACAAAAAACGGCGGACAAGGTGAGAACCAGGACTAACATTGTCCATCACCTTGCTGTCTCCATATGGGGAGCAAACGCACAAGTTCTGCGAACCATTGCTCTGTGATTGGTATATTGAACTGCTGAGTACTGCGCTCCCGTGTGGTTAAATAGTGTGCACGTTAGACATATCGACGTCCAGCTAAACAGGACCATGAGAGCCATTAGTGGTACACTCATGGCAATCCCTGTACCCTGGCTCCCGGTGCTGTGTAACATCACTCGAACCTGAAATAAGACGAAAGGATGCACTCATTAGGTGATTCAATAAGATCTTCTTATCTGCTCCACAGCTGTCCATCCATGATTACATACCCCAGAATGCGGGCCGATTGAGGTCCCGAAAATCATCTCTACGAACAGCCTCCCAGTTGATGAATACAAACTTCACCATCCATACAAACTGGACCTCCTCCTCGGACACTTTTTAGGGTCGGAACCAATTTTTGATAGCTGACCTGACCGTAGCGGTAGGTGGTATGAATCTTCCTCGGAAGCAGTGGACTGTACTCAATCGTTTCCGCACTGGAGTGGGAAGATGTAATTATTGGAAGTACATATGGGGAATGACACAAGACTAGTCTTGCGACTGTGGAGCAGAGTATCAAACTATGGAACACATAGTCGCAGAGTACTTACTGATTGCTTTCCCCGAAGGATTGACCCATGTGCATAGCTCAAGTGAAGCTGGGCTGCAATGGCTTAGCTTCCCTGGATTTAGCTCTATAAAGAAAGATTTAATTTGTTTTTTAGTGTCTAGTTTTTTACACATACCGACTCAGGTGCTCTGCACCGCAGAATTTATTTTCTTTCCTTAAACCTTGATGGCTGGCTAAATGAGCATACGATGTATATTTATTATGAATTTATAGTCGAAAATTAACCCATCTGGTGTAAACAAAAATTTATTACCGTGTTATTATTTACAAATGAATTCCCGTGTGAGCCTCTATCTTGCATAATCTTAAATAAGAGATTCTCTCACCACAGGCTACATCTACATCAAAACAATTAACACGTGCCACCAACAGCTGTTCGACAATAAGTAGTCCACGGCGTCCATCGCTCAATGGGAAGCCACTCATCTAACCATCTAAGGATACTGATATAATAATGTTCGTGTGTTTTCTATAGAGATATATAGTTTCCAACCAATGTAAAGCATTTCACTATTCATGGAATATCCATGCTTCTGGTCTGTACATTGTTAATTACGCAGGCCAGTGCTTCTTGAACCGTTTATCTTGTCACGTAGTTACATTGGTTGTTCAATTACTTTGTCATTTCACTTTGCCAAAAGCAACCTGCCTTAACCTAACTGCTTGGACAGCTAACTAGAGTTTATATGGCAAACGATGATCGAGGTTGACGGCTTAATTGAGATGTTCGTTGTTTAGTTCTGAGCTTCAGATAAAGATGAACCGTATGAATAATATTTTGTTATTTATAAATGCCAGTTATTTTGTTTTATATAACAATTTTAAATTACTTTTATTTCGAGTCTGAGAGAATCCACAGGGTTTTTTTAATCAAGAAAAAAAGGTTAGAAAAATAAAATATACACATGTAGAAGTCAAGTACACTTGCACGTCGGGTTTTTCTTCTTTTTAAGAATGGCCCCCCTATTAAGCGATAAATACTTTATCGGTATAATAAATTTAGAAAGCGTTTATGGTGCAACACCATCCATTTCGCCTTTATATTATGTTAGCTTCTAATCTTTGGTCTGTTCTATTCAACCTCTTTATTAATTTTTTAAAGAAAAAATTTAAGATTCACTACTACGTAGTGTTGTTTTCTGGTAAAATATATTTTACACCACTAAGTGGTTTTTATATCATTAAAAAGTAAAACACGTTTTTTGAGAATTTTTATCTTTTCACCGAGTACATATAGCGGGGAAAACTTTCATATTTTATGGTGTATTTATTCCTAAAGCCTATTACAATACATACGTTCCACTTAGTCACTCTGCCTACTAAATTCACTAGCAACAGATTTCAAGCACACTTTAGCAAACTTGACTCGCTATTTCAAAATTATTAACCAACAAAATTACAATCGAATTTAAATACATTTTCATCTCACATTACCTCAGCTTGATCCGAAAGGTGGTGAAAAGATAGGAGCAAGTTTAATGTTGCACTGTATTAATGACCAATCAGTAGCACATAAAAGCTACAGTGTCCGCAGCTCTGTTGACAAGGCGGACTCGGTGAAATATTCAAGCTACATCCACACGGGGGTTGGGTGAACCTATCCACTCAGGGGGTGGCTTAAGTAGAACTACTATACTACATCCCTTAAGATTTCCTCTAAGTCGCGTCATGGTTATGATCATTCCCATAGCAGCAGATTAAATTCCCGTCTTCGCGTGAGTATATAATTCCCTCGCATGACTTGACGGTGCACCGTCAACCCCCCAATTGTTTATGATTCTTTTAAGACTCTATTTGCACCTTCCTTTAATAATTGTATTTTATCCTCTTCCCATATTTTTCAATGAGAAAAAATGTGACAAAATAATAACAGTAAAATTAAGTAAAATATACAGTCACTTTCACAAAACGCTAACAAAAAATATTTACTCTTTTCACAGTGTAAAAATAAAAACACTCTCTAAAAAAACCAATATATTTACGAAAAAATCTAAATCACTGTGGGTGATATCACCTAGAAAAACGCTATATAATAACTATGTTAATTTTTTTATTATTTTGAACTGCTTCTGCATAAATTGGTGTCACTTCTTAAAATTGGTCCTCTACGGTTTGCGTCTATTGAACGAAATACCCACCAAAATAACATGGTGGGGGATGAGCTTTTTTAGGAAATTCCCTTAAATATGTACGAATACTATCACAACGCCAGGAGTTCGGCCAGACTATATGGTGGTATCACTATATCACTATTTTGAGAGAGGAACCTCACATAATGGGTATTGAACCTGAATATTATTGAGAGATGGGTGTAGGATTATTGTGGCGCGATCTTGTAGTCTTGTTACTGACTAAGGCCGACATTCTCCTTAGACAGGACTGTTAATTAATAACCCAACAGCCAATGGTATCTAGGGAGCTACAGTTTAACGTGGTATCGGAACCACAGTTTCGACCTAAAATATACGAATTGACAGGGTGTGATAACCTTTAAAGGAGGAAATTCCTTCCGCCCATCGCTATGAAATATGCCACAATTGTTATTTTTATCGAAATGGGAGTTACAAGTTTTACAATGTACTAATGTACTAACCCTTAACACATATCTTTAAATATAGCAATTCAAAGGAATAACTGTTAGGCATGAAAGCAAGACAAAAGTATTGAAATGAATAGTATTAATTAAGAACGTGGTAAAAGAAAGATGCACCTTGAGTATACTGTGATTTGGGATGGAGAAACTTTTTGCTTTCTACTGGTTCAGTCAGAAGTCTTCAAATTTCAGGATTTTCTCTCCGTTGTATGTAATAATGAGTGGCACCAAATTGATGAGATCCGGACTTTTTTGTTCTTTTGGTCTAAGAGCTTCAAATCAACGTCGTCCATCTTTATCTTTTTCTAAATACAGGTTTTTTGATTGAAGGTGCTGCCTTTTTGGTTGACGATTCCAATAGAATTTATTCAGATAAAACACGTTAAAGTTGATCATATTCTCTACTTCTACACTATATGACTGTAGATATTGAACGAAGAGCAAAACATTTGACATTTTGTTGGGATACTGAGGAGACCCGTTCCTTGAACCCATTTTGAACCGTTCAACTCTGGTCCATCAGGGCCTGGGCAGGTGACTGTCAGGACTCTTTAATGTTTTATGTTTTTGGTGACTGTCAGGACTTTTTAATGTGGAAGTACAAAGAGCTAATGGTTGCTGCCTGTGATCTTGGTCAATATTAACTTTGCTATTTATGTAAGAGATCCCCTTTGTGTTTCAATTCCTCGGATGTATGCAGTTTCGCAGGTTTCTTGAGTGTCATTTAAGTAGTTGACAAAATTAGGGGTAAATCTTCACTGAAAACCTCTGCACTTTTCAATTTGTCTCTGAGTCATCGGCATGAACTTCTGCTCGCCAATGGACATGGCGATGTAATCCATGTGTAGGTCTTCGTAGGAGTATAAGAACGTTTTCTCTCCTTCAGGTGTTTGTGTTGGTACGGGAATCGCTTCATGCAGCTTATAATTCCTTTCAACATTTTTCAACAGACCATTTTAAAAGAATAGAAAAATGCTATCGTTAACTAACCAGGCAGTCACTTGTTTTAGTTCACAGTACTCATGAACAGTTTCCTCATTGAGAGTTACAGACAAGTGAATACACTTCTTAACGATCTCAGAATGTCCTTAAGATAACCAATTAGTTTATCCGGGTAAATAAAGAGAGAGCTAAGTGACTTATGGCGCTTCTACCCTCAAATACTAATTTCTAATGAACAGGTCAATATCCCTACATATTAAGTCTACTATTTGAAGCACACCTAAAGTGCCTATTCATTTGCTTTTGTACAGTGGTTACTATAGATTTACTGAGTTCTTTGCAGTTGTCATAGGTACGGAAAATACCTACGTAAGGTACGGGTCCTTTTTGGTACGGAAATCCATAAATGTTTTCACAAAACTATTTTTACTAAATTTTGTTTGGTAAATTTCATTATTTCTTGTCAATGCGCTACAGTGATTTGCAAAAACATTTTCCACACCTAAGTGCTGAAATATTCAAGTTGCCTTAAAAACTTGAGGTGATAATACTTCTATTTACAGAGTTGTTACTAATACTACTTCTATTTACAATTTCTGTATCAGTCTTTGATGAATACTTTGGTGTAGAAGCTAGGTAAGTTCTGTTGGTAGCCTCTTCTTCATCTGATGGAGCTTGGTTTGTTTTCTTCATATTTATTTCTTGATTTGAAGTTCCGTTGAGAACCTCTTATACTGCTGATAGGCCTTGGTCAGTTGTGTTTATTTCTTGTTTTGAATCATTCATACATTTCTTCACTGTTTCTTCTAGTTTTTTTTTTTTTTTTTTTTTTTCAAAAATTCGTTATGAGACAGGCTTTTGCGCAATGTTCTGTTAGATTGTTGAGCATATGACACTACTACTACTGTAACCCCATTGTGAGAACTGTCGATGTTAAACTCACACAATACCTATACACATGATGAATCGTTAATTTCTCGTACTTGTTCACATGATGAATCTTTAAGTTCAGGTACTTGCTCCAATGATGAATCCTCAAGTTTTGGTACTTGCTCACATGATGAATCATCAAGTTTTTGTTATATTCTTTCTGTTTTGACTTTCATTCCTTCTTGTGTTACTATTGATAAATCAATTTTTCGTTGCATGTCACGCTTTTGGTCTCTATCTACAGCACCACCTTTTTTGTGGAGTCACTTTTTGTCTCTCCTTACCTTCTTGGTGAATTCCACTATAACACTTTCTGGTTGTTTAAAAAAGTTTATAATATAAGTTTTGAAGTAACTATAATTTGAATATATGTGATGATGTATCATTCAGGAAAAGCTCCAACGTTAAAACTGATTGTACTACCTAAACCAATAAAGTCTTTCTCGAAATGCACGTTTTACAATTTCTTGTCTACTGGGAATACTTTGATTTCATACATTCCTCTGACCCAATTATTTTCTTCATCAAAATAGTCAGATTAATAAAAAATTATGTCCTTTTTTCTCCAACGCTCTTGCTATCATCTCCATCCATCAGCTTAAGTAGGATTTGTATTCTCACCATCTTCTTAGATGCAAACATTTAGAACTCAACAAATTAAAACATACTCAACATAAATATTATAATATTCTTCTGAAAGACATTAAATTCTTTTAAAGGCGTTATTACAGTTTGTTTTTGGTTTTTGCTATTTCAATTGTATTGGATTTTTTAGTTTATTCTTCTTCGACGGAATATTCAGTGATTGGCTCGACATTTGAAACAATTCATTGTTGTTAATTGGGTGGATGAGCCTTAACTAAATGCCTTAAAGCTGGTTTAAGACAAAGGTTTGTCTGTGGCAGACACAGCTTGATGCGTTTCTGTCAGGAGAAAATTAGTCATAAGAAATGCATATCCGATTTTTTAGAGTACGTATTGCTTCTGTTTCAAATCTTCCTTCCAAAGAATGTCTTGTAGAATGTCAATCTAATGGAGACCCGGAAAACATCAAAACTGCTCTTTTCTTCTCTGTGCTGGGTCAATGCCAGTGGCACTTTTATTAATTTTTATTTAAACTTTTATAAGGAAAGCGGTCCGAACCCCTCAAAGTTTGTGGGCATCCCAGGAATCAAACTTATGACCTCTTGAACTGAAATATAAAACACTAACCGTTATATTAACAAGACACCCGCTATTAACTACGTGGGCTTGAGAAAGCGGTTTAACACTAGTGGCCACTATGTCGTAGAACAAGACGTTTACTTTGCTTAGCAGCAGTCTTCTTCGGGGTTTTGGGTTTTTTCACGTGCACCCATACATACACGGAGACCCAGAAAATATCAATACTGCTCCCTTCTTCTCTGTGCTGATTCAATGCCAGTGGCACTTTTATTAATTTTTATTTAAACTTTTATAAGGAAAGCGGTCCAAACCCCTCAAAGTTTGTGGGCATCCCAGGAATCAAACTTATGACCTCTTGAACTGAAATATAAAACACTAACCGTTATATTAACAAGACACCCGCTATTAACTACGTGGGCTTGAGAAAGCGGTTTAACACTAGTGGCCACTATGTCGTAGAACAAGACGTTTACTTTGCTTAGCAGCAGTCTTCTTCGGGGTTTTGGGTTTTTTCACCTGCACCCATACATACACGGAGACCCAGAAAATATCAATACTGCTCCCTTCTTCTCTGTGCTGATTCAATGCCAGTGGCAATTTTATTAATTTTTATTTAAACTTTTATAAGGAAAGCGGTCCAAACCCCTCAAAGTTTGTGGGCATCCCAGGAATCAAACTTATGACCTCTTAAACTGAAGTCTAACACACAAACAATTATATTAACAAGACAAACACTATTAACTACGTGGCCTTGAGAAAATGGTTTAACAGTAGTGGCCACTATGTTGTAGAACGAGGCGTTTACTTTGCTTAGCAGCAGTCTTCTTCGGGGTTTTGGGATTTTTCACCTGTACCTACATACATACACGGAGACCCGAAAAATATCAACACGGCTCCCTTCTTCTCTTTGCTGGGTCAATGCCAGTAGCACTTTTATACGTTTTATTTAAACTTTTATGAGGAAAGTGGTAAAAAGCCCTCAAAGTTTGTGGGCATCCTAGGAATCGAACCTGTGATATCTTGATCTGAAATATAAAACACTAACCGTTATATTAACAAGACACCCACTATTAACTACGTGGCCTTGAGAAAGCGGTTTAATACTAGTGGCCACTATGTCGTAGAACGAGACGTTTACTTTGCTTAGCAGCAGTCTTCTTCGGGGTTTTGGGATTTTTCACCTGCATCTACATACATACACGGAGACCCGGCAAATATCAACACGGCTCCCTTCTTCTCTGTGCTGGGTCAATGATAGTGGCACTTTTATTAATTTTTTTTTTTTTTAACTTTTATAAGGAAAGCAGTCCAAACCCCTCAAAGTTTGTGGGCATCTCAGGAATCGAACTTGTGACCTCTTGAACTGAAGTCTAAAATACTAACCGTTATATTAACAAGACAAACACTAATAACTACGTGGCCTTGAGAAAGCGGTTTAACACTAGTGGAAATTATGTCCTAGAACGAGGTGTTTACTTTGCTTAGCAGCAGTCATCCTCGGGGTTTTTGGAATCTTCACCAGCACCTACATACATACACGGACGTGCATTTACCTGTCATTGTAACAAAGATAGGTTTTGCTGTTTTTATTTTTAAAATTTTATAATTCTGGGACTGAGTTTAAAAAAATCAGTCATTTCTTTTGCTTAGTCATTAGATGTCTAGAATAGGATATTCTAGACATCTTTCTATGAACTGATTCGTTCCTTCCTTTAGTGATTATATCAATTGGAAATGTTTGATGTTTGTAACTTTGATCAAACTTATAACTTTGTAACTTTGATTCTTCCTCTTTAATATAACCATTTACTATCATTATTGTATCGACCCTTTAGGGATATTCTGTGGAGTCCTGAAGGATTGAAGTTGTACTGTCTATGATTTAAACTGTTATTTGAAGGATTTACTGATATTTAAGTATTCGAAATAAACAAAGACCACCTTTCAGCAAAGACTCTTCAACCAAAACAACGAGACCAGTTTCCTCATCAGATTAGATGATTGAGAGTTTTTACCAAGTTCTTATTCTCATCGTTATCCTACTAAGCATAACTATCTCATAGACTCATTTTTTTTACAAAGTGATACTGTGAGACTACACAGGGATTACTGAGGCTCTATCATTGTAAGGCTTGTTTAAACCAGTCTTATTTTGCCTTATAGGCTTCGATCTACCTAACTGATATATTTTGGCTTTCAGCGAAAATTTCTGTTCTAACTTCACAACAGTCTCCAGCAATTAGCAATCCAGTTCAGTTTCAGTTTCCTTATTTTCAAAAAGCGTCAATATTTTTTATTATTTTTTTAACTCAATGTATTTTTTGGAGTTTTTCATGCAGTATTTCTGAAATGTATGTTTCTTTCTCTTTAATTATAATACATTTGCTGACAAGTCTTTTGACTTATTTTGATCATTATGAATGATTTCTCAAATTATAAAACTATTTAAACAATTTTTAATGTTTTAAAGTTACTGATTCCCATGAAGACACCGCCCATTTTTGTTCTCTCTTGTATACTAAGTCGATGTCAGGAATAAGAACAATTGTATCGATTACTATTATAAAATATTCAGCACGATATTGTAAAAAATCTGTCTAGCCTACCTAAAGGTGTGTATAATATAAAAAACTCAACTTCTGAGATGTTTAAGAATATATCAAAAGTATTTCTGTCATTTTAGAGAAATCTTTTAATTTCGTTATTCAATTTTGTTGGGCTTCAGTCTATTCTTTGTAAATGACCTTTTTGTTATTTACTTCTCTTCCAAGAAAACTAGTACTAACTTCTAACTTGAACTCCTTAACCAGAGCACTTGGGTCATTATCGTTATCAGTTTTGTCATTAAGTCGAGTACATTTGGTTCACACCCGATCAATTTTACTGAAGATCTAAACCAAGGTTCGATGATAGTAATTTTGACCAATTAATATTCCTTATCAATATCTTTTAGTCAATGGGTCGTACTTAAAAAAAACACTGTGTAAACAAATTAATACTTTAAAATCAAATTAGTTTTGAAAAAAGAAATATTTGTTACATGTTGTTAAAAGATTTATTGCTAACATCATAAAGAGAGGTTTAAAATTTTGTCTACATCCATGTTTTTTTTCACTTCCGTATGTAGACTTAGTTGACCTTTTGAAATCTTCGACCCAAGAACATCCAACGAATAAACAACAGGAGAACTATCACGATCATCGTACCTACGCTTTTGTTTACGATTTAAACTTATACGGGTGAAAGATCATAATGAAAGTACCAAGTTTTTTCGTCAATACTTTGGCTACTACAATACTATACATCTTAAAGATTCAGAAAGAATTTTTATTTTCATTTGTGTGATATTTTATATTTTGTTTACTTGTCATTTTGTTTTCATGAAAAAACATTTACTTCGTTCTCTTTTTTTAGTTTTTAAATGATTTATTCTGGGGGTGAGTAAAAAAGTCATTCATGTTTTAATAAATTGGATCGCATTTTTCCAGTTTTCATTACGCCTTCTATTTTGTTCAATCATATCTTCATCACTTGTTACTGAATTTGGCAGGTTTGGTCCAGCCCTGGAATTATGTACTTTATGGGTATTACTCATTCGCAGTTTTAATTTTTTTCTCTTCAAATAACGTTGCATCATTACTTTCGTATGATATCTTGATGACAATGGTTTATATGTGATGTTTTACATTTACCTATTTACAGTAAAAAAAAACAAAAAAACATAAGTTTCAAGGTTTTTATCGAAGGTTATTTATTTCTTCTTAAAAAAACTAAATATCTGTTGTCTTACTCACTATTTTCCATTCAACTTGATTGAAGTTTTGTTGGGCTATGTTTAACGTTCACGCCTTTTGAAATATGGTTGTAGCAAATTGATCTTCACAACTTGCATACATGACATACTGAGAATTTACTTTTATTTTAGTTTCTATCGTCATGTTAAGAGAATTTTTATATGTATTTTGCATTGTATGCACAATACGTTTTACTAAAACAAATTGAAATGAGTTATTGTTAATTTTGATTGTGCTGTAACAATTTAACTTACATTTAAACTGAATTTTTATTATAATTATATTATGTCTACTGTTTGAATTCATTTCAAAATACGAGGTTGGCAGGTTTCCGTTCATATTTGTCGAACTGGAGGCAAGCCTTATCCATTAGCGGAGCTGTTTCTCAACCATTTTTAGTCAAACATTGTGTGCCCCAAGGCTCTGTGGTTGGCCCCATACTCTTTCTTGCCATGATCAATGACCTGAGACTCTTGGGTAACATACTGATGTTCGCTGACGACACCACCATTTTCACTAATGGTCCTTCTCCTGAGGCAGCGAAGTCAGGTGCTCTTGAGATATTTGGCAGGACTAAACAGTGGTTTGCAGACAACAAACTATGTCTAAATTAAGAAAAAACACAGCACATGATCTATAGCCTCGGCCCTGGCATCGCAAATGAGGAGTTATCTAGCGTAAAGCTGCTGGGGTTTTCTCTGGACCCTAAGTTAACGTGGAAAGACCATATCAGCAGTATTGGCTCCAAACTAGCTCGGGTCATATTCCTGCTGCGCAGACTTAAGACGATGCTGGCAAGAGAATACCTGGTAGTAGTTTACTTTGCCCTCTTCCACATTCATATAAGCTATGGCCTAATACTATGGGGACATGCCATAGGCTGCGACAGAATCTTAAAGCTGCAGAAGAAGGCGTTACTGATCATTGACTCTGCTGGTTATCGAGACCACTGTAAACCAATATTTCAGAGATTGGGTATCCTTACAGTTTACAGTAATTACGTCCTCCTCAACCTACTTCACATAAAAACCACTATGAGTGAGCATGAACTAAGATCGGACCAGCACTCGTACAGGACAAGGGGAAGAGACAACATCAACATACCATACAGTACGCTAAGCAAGAAAAGAGATTCCTTCCCCATCCTTTCTATGAGGATGTACAACGCCCTGCCCAAAACTGTCAGGAGCCTGCAACCCAGGGAGTTCATAAGAAAAGTAGAATCATGGCTTAAGAAAAATCCCTTTTATTCCATTGGGGAATACTTTGAGGCTGGAAAGGACACAATTATGTAAACCCTGCCGCCACTTGCCTTCGGAAGTAGAAGTTTGCTTGAGTTTTATTAAATTAAAGTGTTTTTATTTAATTAAGTTTTTTACAATTTGACCGAATCAATCCAGTATTACTGGTCAACGATGAAGACGGAGGTATCAAGGTATCAAGGTACACTACTCAATACATTTACACTTACACTGTAATTGTAAACAAGACGGTAAATACAGATGAAGGATCTTACAATGACGATCGATTCCGACCACTCACACCGCTCATCACTAGGCTCAATCCGAGACTGAAAGAATCAAGATGGCGTTCTTGATTAAATACTAGTGGTACAGGAAATTCTGGGAAACAAAATGACGTCCATGCGTAAATCCTCATGGCTACTGGATGTTCGGGAATGTACTCTGTTAGGTTCCGCCGGAATCCATGTTCACTTGTTCATTTGATAACTCGTGCTTGTTTTTACAATCTTCTTTAAATATAATTAATTCTTCCCATGAATCAGTGGTGTTTCCCTTCTAACATGTCTTGAGTATTTTAAGGTTTTCTTTGATGGTTGTTAGGGAGTGGCCATTTTTTCAAAATTTGTTTTGCTACATTCAATCTTCCCGGTTTGTTGTTCTCCCACGCTGATATGTGGTTCTTGAATATTATATTTTTCTTTTTTTAATTGACGGATTGTCCAACGTAGAAGTTATCACAATCTTCACAGCTGATTTAGTAAATCCCGTATAGGTTGAATTGGTTGCTATCTTCAATTTTGGGCAGCACAATACTCATGGTGTTTTGAATTTTAAAGGCAATAGAAACTCTGTACTTCTTAAATCTGTTGGCGATCTTCTCTATCACGTTCCCAGTGTTCTTAAATACGGAGATTCTAGTGGCTTTGTCTTCTTCATTTTTCAAGGTGTTCTGGCTTTAGAATCAATTCTGATTCATTATTGTCCTTAAGATTGTAGTTCCCATTTCGTCTATGAGGTTAGCATCCATTGGCTCGTGCAATACTTTTGATGGTCGCTATTTTTTCTTCGAAGCTGGACTCGCTTAAGGGGATATTGCAACCTCCATACAACATTGAACGGAATTCAGCGGTTTTGTGGCTAACTGAATAAAAGGATTGGTTGTTAATCGCTGTGTCTGTCTGCGTCGCGCGTCGGTTTCCTGTATGCGGTAAAACCCAGTTTGTTCTCTCCGCTTATTACAGTCAGGTATAAGAAATTGAGTTCGCCGTCTTCTTCATATTTACTCGTGAATGTCAGATTTCCATGGTAGTTGTTTAAACATTTCAACATGTCCTCCGCTCCTTCTTCTTTGACCTGGTAAAGGAAGGTAGAGCCAGGGTAGAGGAGTTGCCGTGAGTGTACCACTAAGTCTGTTATATTTACGGTACGTAGCATCAGCTGCTCCGATAAATTCAGCCTAAATTGAATCAAATAAATTAATCTAGAGCAATTAATATTGTGGAGACCACCCTGTGTTCCACGGATACTACATTCACTCCCCGTGGCTAGTGACTCAACTGGGGCCAAATAACAGTGTTGTCGCTGGGTGATGCAACATAGATCAGTAGTCATTGATCAGAATCTTCTGTATTTTTATTGAGCTAAAGTCTATGGGTCGTACTTCGAAAAACAATGTGTAATCGAATTAATACCTATAAATCCATTTAGTTTTGAAAAGAAAGATTTGTTATATTCGCTAAGTTAGTATCTACTGAGGAAAAGAATGCATTAAAGTCATTGGCAACTCTTTTACATTCGTCCGCTGTCACGGCCCTATCCGGAATAAACTTATCTATAGGAAATGCTTGTTTTTTACAGATTCTCCCCAAAACATCATTGATTACGCCCCAATTTTTTTTTTTTTTTTTTTTTTTTTTTTTTGGATTGGAATTTGCTTCATTTAATTTGTTGTGATAGTAACTATTTTTGTTTGTTTTAAGGATTTACTTAAATTATTCTTAAAATTTTGGTAAAAATTGAAAAGTTCGTAATTGAATGGTTGTTTCTTAATTTGTTTACTTAACTTAGTTATCCATGGTTTTAGCTTTTTAAACCTTGTGCTGCGATTAAAAATAGGTTTGAGAGACGCTTCGACAGAATTGGATACCAATCTGAAAAAGTAATCTGAGCAAAAATTTACGTCATCATTTCATGTCATAATTGAATCCCAGTTGGTGGAATTTGCGAGATAGTGAGAGAGTAATGCATGGTCGAGGTGAGTAGGCCCTACGTGGTGTGAGTTAGTCATTGTCTGAGTCGCGGTGCAGGGTGGGTGAGTGATGGCAATGCCGGTACTGTAATGGTCCGCCACGCTTGTCTGGAACACTGCTGATTTGACCGCATTCAAGTTATTGTATTTAATAAATATGTGATCCAGACAGGTCTTAGTGTTTTGCGTTACTCTAGTTGGTTTGTCGATACACTGTGTGAAACCCGTGGCAAGTAAACAATTTAAGTATCTATCCGTCAGTAAGTCATTGTTTAGCAGGTCAATATTTATGTCTCCTAAAAAATACACACATGGTCTTTATTAATATTATTTACATAAGTCTCGAGTTCATTAAAAAAAAACCTATCAATGTCGCAGTCAAATGTTCTGTACCCTGCAAATAAGTGAAAATGTTTATTAAAAATTGTAAATTGTAACTCCATCCCATAAACGTCCCCAAGAGTAAATTCAGTAGTGTAAGACTCTCTCGGTCTAACTACCCTTGAATATATATAAAAATTTTCCCACTCGCTTAGGCTAGTGAAATGTTGGGATCAAATTGAGCAGGCACAGTATTTGTGAACAAATAATAATTTATTGCTAGCTATATCTACTAAGCATTCTAAAATTGAGGCCTCCGGTCCCTAATCTTCTCAACTATTTTGTACATGGTATACAACCGTGTTCTTACTTTGACATAAGAGGTACTTTATGTTAAGTATGTTATATTAAGGCAGATGTGGCCTCTGGCCTCAGGTCCTTTCTTCTTCACAATTAAAACAAGTATATTTGTCATTCAGTAGGTAAATTCACTTAATCACTTCTTGTCACAAGGGCAATTCCTTGGTGAATCACTGTCCTTCCATTCACTTATATGTATCAAATATAATAAACGAATAAATATAATATGCAAAATGACAATGTAAGAATAAATGTTACGAGAATATTGACGACAAAATTAATTAGTTTACAAGATTAACAATTATTTACAAGGTTATTAACAATGAGCCCGTGTGGACTATGTTAAACTTATTTATCAACTTAAATTGATTTTAACACGAGGTCTATTTATTTTTAGTATTATTATTAGTTTTATTATTTTATTATTAATTTATTTCTTGAAAAATTACTATCAAATTTACTTCTTCTGTTCTTTCTTTTTGAATGTTATTTTGTACTTTGGAATTATTTTGCACTAAATCCTCCTAATCATTTACGGCCCCATCGCCCCTAACTTTGAAGTTGGTCGTGACATACCGTTGTCGGGAAACCAAGTCGTCCGGAGTGGCTGAGGGTGGCTGCGACGGCGGGTCCTTGTCCTCTTCTACGTTGGCCTCTCAATTCCTTCTCCTTCAGGTGCTTGGATGGTGGGTCCTCGGTGGATGGATAGCCCTCTTCCGGGCCTTGCTCGATCCCTTACAGCCCCGGTCTCGACTTCCCCTTTTTCCCTTGGCGGCCTCTTCCAGACTCCCCTTTCTCTCTTCCTTCTAAAAACTCCTAAATTTGTGTTTCATCGATGTCTCTGCCTTCCGACCAATCGGTTCCCGTTTACAAGATTTTTTTTGTTAAACTTTGTTCCTATTGGTTGCGGCATTTCGTCAGCCCCTCCCGAGTCGTTGACGGTTTGTAGAACAGCTGATCTATTCAGTTCTAGGTTATTGCCCAGCTTACGCTCGCAGTTCAATGGCTCATAAAACTGATTGTGTCAGATTTCCTGTTTGTCGTGCGGTTAAACATCTCTCTTTATCGTGGATTTGAATCATGATTTTATTTTTCAATTAAATTTTTTTAATTATTTTTTTTTATGTTAACTTAATACAGATTACACTCCCCTTCCTGGGAAAATTTTTCGTCCCCAAAAAATTCTTAAAGAAACTACTACAATTTTATTTACAAAGCTTTGTTAGGATCCTATCATCTACTGTTTGGCTAAGCCAAAAGGAAGTACTCAACAATGGTGCGTTGGCATTTTCTTAGATGCTCCGTGTCCATTCCCGCTGATGCTATTGTGTTTTGCCTTGATGATCTGATGTGTGTTGTAATCCCTCTTTGGTAACATTAATTTTATCTGAATTGATTGTATATGAGTAATATATATTAAGACAAGTATAACAAGTGTTAGCAGAACTTACCATCCTAATAAAATGTAAAATAGTATCATAGTATTTTTAAATATCTCAAATTCATTGTTTGTTAGCTTGACATGTTCTATCTTCTTGACGGCTGTGATTTCAAAGGTTGGTGTGTTGTAGGTCCAATTTGCATCTAGTACCTCTGATAAATTATTAAATTCGTGTTTTACTCCAGAATTTAAAGGAAATAATCTTAAAGTTTTTAATTTTGATCAAGTAGCTGGAATTAGATTAATTACTTTAGGTGTTCCATCATATTTGGAGTCACATGGCTTCAATTTTGTTATCAGTATTAATTCTCCTTGGTTAAGTTCACAGTCACAAGGCATAGTGATTTCCATAGTTCCAGTAGAAAATGGAGCTATAATACGTGTTGTGTCGTTGACTTCACGTTTAAATCCAGTTAACTCTCGACATTTGTTATTAAATATTTATTGGGAAGTAATTGTGTTACAATTGGGTATTGTGGCCTTATGTTACAAGTAAAGTGGCAGTGTTCTTGTAGATTGTTGATATTTTCTGAGTTCAAAATGGAATGTAAACATAGCTGTTCTTTGGTTATGATAGATATGACTTGAGCAATGACTGTATAAGATTTCGGTCCAATTAAAAAGTAATAAAACTTACTTAACCAACACCTAATTGACCTAATTCTTATTTTCAAGTTGTGGGAAGCCTGGCCGTAAGCTTCCGTCAGAGAGCATAGCGTGGGGAGGTTACACAAGGTTCAGACAGGAGTGCTCAGTGCGGGTACATTGTCTACATTGTCTATACATGTGGGGGAGCCCTGGGGCAACAGTCCATCCTCGTGTTCTGGATTTAAACAGACGTGAGCTCCATAATGTCGTACTTGCGTTCCTTCTTGCAGAGAATAGGATAGAACAAAACAGCGTAGTAGGCTACTGTGCAGAAGCCGACTCTGCCGACCAAAACTGCAATGATGCCCCAGGCAGAGAGTCCCAAACCTCGCCGGGAGCTTGCCTCTAGAGGCTTTGCAGCCGACCCAACCGACCAATCGGTTCCCGTATACAAGATTATTTTTTGTTAAACTTTGTTCCTATTGGTTGCGGCATTTCGTCAGCGGTCCGCCCTCCCGGGCCGTTGACGGTTTGTAGAACAGCTGATCTATTCTGTTCTAGGTTATTGCCCAGCTTACGCTCGCAGTTCAATGGCTCATAAAACTGATTGTGTCAGATTTCCTGTTTGTCGTGCGGTTAAACATCTCTCTTTATCGTGGGTTTGAATCATGATTTTATTTTTCAAGTAAATTTTTATAATTATTTATTTTATTTTTTTATGTTAAATTAATACAGATTACAGTAGCGGTGGACGATAAGTGTTTGTTTACGTAGACAATTACCCCGTCATTCTGGTTGCGGTAGGTGGTTGTGTGATAAAGGTCAAACCCCTCCAAGGTCACCGCCCCCTCCCCACCACCAGCGAGCCAGCACTCTGTCAGAACAACAATGTCAACACTGGAAATAAAATTGTTAAGATAATTGCATAACTCATCAAAATTTTTGCTGTAGCTCCTGATATTAGAGTGAAAAATGTTTATAGTGCTGTCACCATCCACCCGCTTATAAAAATCTGAATATTTAAATATTGAATCTAATTCTAAACAACCTAAGTTCAAAAAAAATTTAAGTCTCAAATTTGTCCAAGTCCTCAGGCACGATGGTCCTGATGGCAGCATCTCTCTCCTTGGGTTTGACGAGTATTTTCCCGTTGGTAAAGGTGGCGAAATGGATTTCCCCTTCACGTTGAAGCCTTCGTGCTTTCCCCAGAAGCTCCTTGTTGTTGCCATTTAGGTGATGGTTGATGTAAATGTTGCTCAGCGGGCAGCGGGAGTTGACATCAGTAGATAGGAGGTTTTTCTTTTTCCTAGCTGCAGCAAACCACGCTTCCTTGGTGCTTCTGGACACAAATTGCACGATGATCGGCGGATATGCCTGCTTGTTAGAGTATAGGCGCAGGCGATGAGCGATACTGATTTCCTCCCTCTTGAAGGGAATCTGTAGAGCGCTGGCAATTTGTTGAAGTGTAAAGTTAATATTTTTCGCAGTAGATGTAGGCATGCCCAGAATCTCAATATTTGCGGAGCGGGAGTGTTGGTCGGCGTCATGCAGTTGAGCCTGTAACGCGCGGACGTCGCGTCGTCCGCTAGCGGGGCGTTGGCCTGTTCGAGCGTGTTGCAGCGCTCCTTTAAGGCTGATCGATTCGTCTCCAGAGTATTAATTTTGCTATTTAAAGCCTGACACTCCTCTGTGAGCCCATCTGGTCTGGTAATTACATTTCCTACAGCAGCGTCCGTGTGCGCTTTTATTTCCAATTTGAAAGAATTAAGTAGTTCGACCAAAGTGTTTTTGTCCATAGGTGTACTCACATTGGTTTGCTGTGAAATCGACGAACTTGGGTCTAACACACAATTATCACACTTCCACTGTTTGTTTTTATATTTGGTAAAGTTTTGACCCGAGCCAAATTGCGTACATGCCGGGTGAAACCCAGTTTTGCAATCGATGCACTTCACAGTCAGTTCACCTTGCACGATTTCAACCGAACACTTGCCGCACTTGGGTGACATCGCGGTAGAGCTATAATCGATAAAAGACCAACATTCGCTTAAAATAATTACTATTTAATAGTTCGTCAACGGCACGGCTTACTAAAATACAGGTCGCGGCCTGAGACGACAGATAAGCAGCCTAGTGATTAGCGTCCTTCCTCATCTGCAGCCGGACGGCAACTGACGGATATGTCTGACGGATAGTCAGGATACTCGTTTGGTAGAATGAATAACCACTGGTTCACATCCGAAATCTCGGTCCAGATGAAGTCGTGTGAGCATGTAACTTGACACCAACTTTATTAGTGTTTTTAAATATTGTTAACTGGTTTTCTTTATAATCATACATATACTCTGTACTACTATCATGAGTACTGGTTTTTTATTGAAATGTTCTGCATAATCACTGTCCATGGTGCCTTGTAGTGTCTTGGGCCTGGCTCCTATGGTGGTGAAGGTTCATCTTCTTCTCCTTAATATTACAGGTGGTGCTGCTCCGGTAATTTCGTGAAGGTGTTTAACTTTTAATTCATTGTCCCTTAAAGCGTTCCTGATTACTTGGATTGGGTGTCTGCCCAAGTTGATAAAATTACTTTTTAGGTTTCCTGAATTTTTTCTGCTTTCTTCTATCTTGAGTTTAACTTGATTTATTTTCTCGTCGAGGTCATGAAGGTTAAAATAAACTGCTATGGTCCATAACATCTCGATATTTGAACACTTTATTTTTGGCTTTATCCATCCAAGTCTCACAGAAACATAAGACATCAGGTTTCATATCATTAACTAAAACTTCAATTTGGTCAATCTTATTAAACATTGAACTGACATTTAAAAAAGTACCCTATAGAAACTAACATATTTACAACTCTTTACAGGATCCACAGATAATGAGGAGTTCGTTATTTCCTGTAACCCGGGGGTCTGCCCCGTTTTTTGGTCCCCTAAACCTATCTCCTGCTAGATGCGGAGGCCCAGACTTTTTGGACCATGATGGCAAATATATTCAGCAATATAAATACAATAGTTATAATTGTGCAATAGTTGCATAGAAGCACACCCTCTGGCCTAGCTTCTTCATTAAGTAATCTATCTAAGTAATCTGAATGGCAGGCTACCTTAAAAGATTGCTACCTTAAAAGATCAAGTAGCTATCGTACTTGGTGTGTAGTTTTTTCACAAATACCTTTAACGTGGTCCTTGAATACCTCTGTCTCCACCGATGATTTCAGCCTCGAAACAAACAGCCAGCTGTACTTCGTAGCTACTTGAAGTGTGTCACTTCCACTTGTCTTAGATTTACCAAAAATTGGTTTATTCCCCGATGGCCTACGCCAAGACCTAGACATTTTAATCTGATCAGTCCGACTTTCATCCTTATTATTTTCCTCCTCAGTATTTAATTTTTGTCTTCTAGGCTTTCTCTTCGTGTAAATTTCCCATTTTCCACCGTTCAATTCCGGGAAATGTTCATCAGAATACTCAAACTCACTGTTTTTATTTCCCACAATGCATAGGTTAATGACGCTTCCATTTTCACTTATACTTTCTAGTTCACTTTCGTTTTTAGCATCTCTTTCCCTCGTAAATGCTGAATCATCACTCCCATCTTTAACAGACGAATAGGACTGCAGCTTAGCGGTCCGGCTGCAATCAGATGACGGCCATGCAGCCTGGTTGCGTTCAACGATAGGAGAGTTTTCTCCATGGGATTTAGTACCATGAAGCTCATGTCCCTGTTTTCGGTTCATGTTCAGAGTTCCTCGTTGAAGCTACTCGCCTGTTCTTACTCTCTGTCACCTGACTTCGGCTGCTTAGCTGTAACCCTATTTTGCACTTCTTGCAATTGAATAAAATTTTCAAACTTGTCAATACAATTACTAAGCCTAGAGTTCTCCGATGCATACCTCTTAACTAAATTTATTAATCCATCAACAGTTTCACGAAGGGAAATGTAGTCCTAGATGTCGTTAACATTGTTTATTAACCTGTCTATTTGGTCAGTACATTTTACACAATACCAATACACAAATGTTAAAAATTATTTTAAATCCAAACTTATCCACACAGTACTTAAAATTCACATCCACCGTCAGCCATCTTGATATATTTTCTCGTCGAGATCAAGAAGGTTAAATTAAACTGGTCCTGGATTCAGTAACCGAAAGAAATAGAAATTTTCTTGAAAAACTAACTAGACAATGGTTATTAAGGTTTAAAATACTTTATGTTTCTTAATTCCACAATTTTCACATATGTAAAATACGCTAGCTACCTGAAGTTAGGCAGTTGTTTTGTTTTGGATAAAAAATTGCATTACTCTATCCTTATGGACTATGAATTTCTTACGCAGCTGTTTATCGTAATATTTACACTCTGTCTCTTCAAACTAATTTTTATAGCCATATCCATGGCATATATAGCTTTCTACTCCTTCCTTGTCTTAATAACAGGAAAACTCCCTTTTTTCCTACGCAAAACATGACTTTCCAACCAGTCCCCTTAAACTTTGTTCATAGTAAAACATGCTGGAGCTCCCTTCAACCTAAACGGTGAAACATCATTATACTCAAAGTGCCCTTGAGTGCAATGAAAAACTGTTTTCATTATCTTCTTACTGTAACTCAACTATTTGATTTCCTGACGCAAGTTCTAACGTAAAACTATACTTAATTCCTTCTAATTGCTCTAATATTTTATTTATGTTTGGCAGTTTGAGCATTAGCTTCAATAAGCTGTCTAAAGTCACAGCACATTCTGAATTTAAGTTTACGATTTGTACTCTTTTTGGTACAAGAAGGATTGGTGTATTAAAAAGAGGGGTGCTTTGCCTTATAAATCTTTTTTTACCATTTCATCTAAGTCCTCTTAAAGTATGGGGATTTGAGCTTAAAGTAGGTGGTTATAACATTATATATGTGTGTGTATGGTTGGTTATATAATCAGTTGCAACTGTATGTTTTGTAGTTTCCATACAGGTCAGGGACTGATTAGGTTGCCTAAACAAATCCTAAAATTCTCCACTTTTATTCTTTACCTCTAATGTTCTTTATCTCTCTAGCTCTATCCTACGGTGAATGTGTAACTAGGCTTATATTTTCACAAAACTTCACTAAAATTTAAAGGTTGAATTCATTAGATTCAAAACATGCTGAAAGAATAAGTTCTAAGTTTCAAGTTTGCAACATTAAATGACAACCAGCTTGACCAGTTATTATAAAATGTTGCTTGCAAATAATTAAACATCCATACAACCATTCATTCATTTGAAACAACACAACAAATTAAAACATTCTGACCAGAAATACTATAATATTCTTCTAAAAGACATTAAATTCTTTTAAGGGCCTTATAACAGTTTGTTTTTGTTTTTCTCTATTTCAGTTGTATTGTGTTTTTTTTTTTTTTTTTTTTTTTATTTATTTATTTAATTCTTCTTCAACGGAATATTAAGTGATTGGCTCAACATTTGAAACAGTTTGTTGTCGTTGTCTGTGGGAGAAAAACACCTTGATGATTTTCTGTTAGGGGAAAGTTGGTCATAAGAAATGCACATCCGAGTTTTCAGAGTACGTATTGCTTCTGTTTCAAATCTTCTTTCCAAAGAATGTCTTGTAGAGTGTTAATCTGGTGAAGACCGGTAAAATATCAACACGGCTCCCTTCTTCTCTGCGCTATGTATGCGAGTGGAATTTTTAATAACTTTTATAAGGAAAGCGGTCCATAGCTCTCAAAGTTTGAGGGCATCCAAGGAATGGAACCCGTTCTTCTTCTTCTTCTTCTTCTTCTTCTTCTTCTTCTTCTTCTTCTTCTTCTTCTTCTTCTTCTTCTTCTTCTTCTTCTTCTTCTTCTTCTTCTTCTTCTTCTTCTTCATCTTCTTCTTCTTCTTCTTCTTCTTCTTCTTCTTCTTCTTCTTCTTCTTCTTGCACTGTCTAAAACACTAACAGTTATATTAACAAGACACCCGCTATTAACTACGTGGCCTTGAGAAAGCTGTTTAACACTAGTGGCCGCTATGTCGTAGAACGATGCGTTTAATTTGTTTGGCAGCAGTCTTCTTCGGGGTTTTGGGATTTTTCACCTGCACCTACATACATAGACGGAGGGAGACCCGGAAAATATCAATACGGCTCCCTTCTTCTCTGTGCTGGGTCAATGCCAGTGGCACTTTCATTAATTTTTATTTAAACTTTTATAAGGAAAGCTGTCCAAACCCCTCAAAGTTTGTGGGCATCCCAGGAATCGAACCTGTCATATCTTGAACTGAAATATAAAACACTAACCGTTATATTACAAAACAAACACTATTAACTACGTGGCCTTGAGAAAGCGGTTTAACACTAGTGGCCACTATGTCGTAGAACGAGGCGTTTACTTTGTTTGGCAGCAGTCTTCTTCGGGGTTTTGGGGTTCTTCACCAGCACCTACATACATACACGGACGTGCATTTACATGTCATTGTAACAAAGATAGGTTTGCTGTTTTTATTTTTAGAATTTTATATTTTTGGGACTGAGTTTGAAAAGTCAGTCATTTCTTTTGCTTAGTCATTATATGTCTAGAATAGGATATTCTAGACATCTTTCTTCGAACTGATTCGTTCCTTCCTTTAGTGGTAGTATATCAATTGGAAGTGTTTGATGTTTGTAACTTTGATCAAACTTATAACTTTATAACTTTGATTCTTCCTCTTTAATTTAACCATCTACTATCATTATTGTATCGACCCTTTATTCACAGGGATATTCTGTGGAGTCCTGAAGGATTGAAGTTGTTTCTCTATGATTTAAACTATTGTATTTACTGATATTTTAGTCTTCTCAGTAAACAAAGACCACCTTTTGGCATGGACTCTTCAACCAAAGCAACGGGACCAGTTTCCTCATCATGTTTGATGCTTCTTATTTTCTACCAAGTTCTTATCCTCAAGGGTATCCTACTAAGCATATTTATCTCCTCGACTCATTTTTTTACAAGGAGATACTGACGAGACTACACAGGCATTACTGAGGCTCTATCATTGTAAGGCTTGTTCTAACCAGTCTTATTTTTCTTTGTAGACTTCGATCTAGCTAACTGACTTGTTTTGGCTTTCGGCAAATATTCCCTTCCTAACTTTACAACAGTTTCCAGCAATTATCTATTAAGTTCAGTTTCAGTTTCCTTGTTTTTCAGATAATGGCAATCGTTTTTTTAACTCAATGCATTTCTTGGAGTTTTTCATGCAGAATTGCTGGTATATATGTTTCTTTCATTCTAATACATTTAGTAAATAATACGTGTAGTAAAATTAAGCCAAAATATGGCTGGAAAATGAAAAAAATTTTGGACAGCCAATTTTTGCTGAAATGTGTTCTATGTCATCCCCTGACCTCCCTCAGAAAAGTCCCCTGAAATCGCCAGTGGGCAACATGCCTAAAAATGATGGGATAGCCCTCGTGGAGTCAGAAATAAGTCTATCGTCGACCAATAGGTTTGACCTTTGCGGTCCGATATCGTTGACCTGGTCTTCTATATGTGTTTCTTGTAGTGCGAGGACATCGACATTATATTCTCTCAGAACCTTGCTGGGGCAGTCACATTTAGATTTGCTCAGACCCTCTACGTTAAAATGACACATATTCAAAACGGAGCCTACATTTATAAAATAGCCCTGGAAAGGGCCGTATGGATTTGGTCTGGCAGCTTGCATAGCTGACAGATCTTTCGCGTAATAGTTTAAATGCCAAAAAATTGTTGTTCGTTTAGCAACACCCAGGGAGTACGTGCAGCTTAAATAGAATGCTGCAGACGTGAACGACATCACTCCCCGGATTTTCAAGGATTTTACGTGCCTTGAAAAAGGTCATTTAAAACCAGTGGGTGCTGCGTTGCAGAGCGAGGCGACTTCTTTTTCGGCAGCAGACGTCTTCGGGGTCTTGGGCTTCTTCACTTACAACTACATACTTAAACGGATGGACATTTAACATTTCGGTGTAATTAATAAAATTTCTTTTGTTTTTTCTTTTTTGAGTTCATTTTTTATTCAGAGGCTGACTCAAAATTCATTAATTGGTTATACTGATTTATTGTTCTGTATTCTATATTTTTACTGAGTCGTTACTTCCGATAGTGATATCGTATCAATTATTGAAAATGCGTGATATTTCTAAATTCGATAAAATTATTAATTATCGTTATTTTATTGACCCCTTTTACAGAAAAATTCTGAGGAGTCCTGTTGAGGAATGAAGTTGTCAGTCCATGTTTAAACTGATTTTTGAGATATTTACTGATATTTAAGTCTTATAAGAAAAAAAAGACCACCTTCCGGCTAAGACTCTTCAACTAAAGCAACGGGGCCGGTATCATTATCAGTAATTAATGTTAATTAAGTTGATTATATTCAGTGTACTACATTCAAACGTTACAGAAGATTCTCGCGATGGTTTGATGTTTGTCATTTTTACCAAGTTAATGTCGTCATCGTTATCAATGCATATCTCTATTCGTGCATAAGCACATAAGCGTACATAAGCATGTTAAGCGTACATAAGCGATTCGTACAACATTTGTGCATAAGCATCATTATATAATCGAATCATTTTTAACTGGGAGATTCTGAGGAGACTACACAAGGATTACCGATGCCTTATCATTGCAAGTGTTGTTTAACACAGTCTTACCCTTTCTTTATTGTCTTGGATTCATCTAATTGATTTGTTTCATCGATCGGTACATATTTCTGCATGTTCTGGCTTCTTTGATGCCTCCACGAATCTCTGTAAATATTCCTGTCACCATCCTCTTTCGTGATCTTCAGGCTGCCAAATACAGTGAGCGGCTCAGCAATGCCGTCCTTCACCGAACTTTTGAAGTTCTTTTGGACGTCGCAAGCCTTCGCCATCCCCCCGAGCAGTGCGCTCGCGGGAGAAAACATTTCAACCGACTCTTTATGGATTTGGAGTGTTTCTCACACTGTTTTTCTCAGAATTGATGATTTATTTGCTGTGGCATAGCTGAATTTAGTGCTAGTACAAATAGAGAAATTTTATTCCTCATCGGGGTCCATTTCCTTAAATCGTCATCATTAAGTCATGTTCTTTTTCCCTTGTTCGCGACATTTAAAATCATTTAAAACCAGTGGTCGTTCGTTCGCAGAGCGAGGCGTCTTCTTTTTCGGCAGCAGACTTATTCGATTCCTTTAAATTGTCATCATTAAGTCATATTTTTTTCCTTTTGCGCGACAAAATATATCGCTTCACTGTAATTTCACTGTATTTTTATTTAAAATTTCACTGTAATTTTATGACGAGAAAATTCCAACTTTTTATCAAAGTGCAGATATATTAACAAAATACAAACTTAAAATATAGCAAAACAACAAATAATAAAAATAAAACCAATTAAAATGAATAATAAATAATTTTGTGAGAAGGACTTTGGAATTCTTTTATACGTACGGGATTTTACAGAAGATTCTAGCAAAGGCCCGGTACTTCTAACCATATACGAATATATTTACTGATATTCTGGAAGTTCTCATTCATATTGTGTCATTCCTTCCTTTAACAATAGGAAATCAATTAGAAATGTTGAATTAGATAAAATTTCACCAAAAACATTTCCAAATTCAAGTTTGTATTAGTATTGATGTTTTAACCTGATGTTTGAGCTAATTACTTATAATAAACCAAGATCATCTTCTGGCCTAGCAACTGGTTTGGGATCGGTAATTGTGACCAAGTTATTTTCACTACCGCTAGAATTAACATAAGATTCTGGCACATTTATTAATTCTTATAACATTTTCAAATATAATTTTTTTATCCTGTGTGGCATTCTCCTTCATATCATTTCGTACCTTCATTTAACGATTACAAATCAGTTGGAGGTGTTTCAATAGATAATATTTCTCCAAAAACTTTTTCCAAAATCAAGTTCGTATTATTATCGATGTTTTATTATTATGTTTGAACTAGTTACTTTTAAGAAGTAAACCAAGATCATCCTTCTGGCTTAGCAACCGGTTGGTATCGGTAATTTTGATCAAGTTGCTTTAACTAACGCTAGATTTTACAGAACATTCTGGCAAAGGTTTATTCTTTGAACATTTTTGTATTTAATAACTTATGTTCTGGATATTTTCCTTCACATTGTGTCATTCTTTCCTTTATTGATAACGCTGTGTCCTGTTCCCTCCACAAATATATCCTGTGATGTTGCCAGTCACACTGTTATATAAGTCTTCTATGTGTGTTTCTTGTAGTGCGAGGACATCGACATAATTTTCTCTCAGAACCTTGCTGAGGCATTCACTTTTGTATTTTCTCAGACCATGTACGTTAAGATGACGTATATTCAAAACGGAGCCTACATTTATAAATTTGCCCTGGAAAGGGCCGTTTGGATTTGGTCTGGCATCTTGCATAGCTGAGAGATATTTCGCGAGATAGTTTAGTTATCAACAATTGTTTTTCGTTTAGCATCACCCAGTGAGTACGTGCAGCCTTAACAGAATGCGATGTGAACGACATCACTCCCCGGCTTTTCAAGGATTTTGCGTGACCTTAAAAAAAGTCATTTAAAACCAGCGGGTGCTCGTTCGCAGAGCAAGGCGTCTACTTTTTCGGCAGCAGACTTCTTCGTGGTCTTAAGCTTCTTCACTTAAAATTGCATACATAAACCGATGTGCATTCAACATTTCGGTGTAAGATATGAAGTTTCTTTAACTTTTTATTTTTTTTATTTATTTTTTATTCTGAGGCTGAGTCTCAAAAGTTGGTAATTTGTTATGCTGATTTATTGGTCCCTATTCTGTACATTTACTGATTCGTTACTTCCATTAGTGATAATGTATCAATTGAAAACGCTTAGTATTTCTAACTTAAAACATACATTCTAAATTATTCTTCTAAGATTTCTAAATTATTAGTAACTCATTTTTTTCTATATCACCACATACTATCTTTATTTTGTCGACCTCTTATTTACAGGAAGGATCTTAGGAGTCCTGTTGAGGAATAAAGTTGTCTGACAATGTTTAAACTGTTATTTGAGATATTTACTGATATTTAAGTCTTATAAGTGAACAAGGACCACCTTCTGGTAACACTCTTCAACTAAAGCAACGGGGCCAGTATCATTATCAGTAATTAATGTTAATTAAGTTCATCACAGTCGTTTTACTACCTTCAGACGTACAGAAGATTCTGGCACAGTTTCGATGTTTGTAATTTTTACCAAGCATCATTATATCATCGAATCATTTTTAACAGGGAGATTCTGATGAGACTATACAAGGATTACCAGTGCCTTGTTGTGGTGCAAGGCTGTTTAACACAGTCTTACCCTTTTTTATTGGCTTCGATTCATCTAAATTGATTTGTTTTATCGATCGGTACCTATTTATGCACGTTCCGTAAATATTCCTGTCACGATCCTCTTCCGACTGAAAATACGTCTTCAGGCTGAAAAATAGAGTTATCGGCTCAGCAATGCCACCCTTCACCGAACTTTTGACGTCCTTGTGGACGTCGCAAGCCTAGGCCATCCCTCCGAGCAGTATGCTCGCAGGAGAAAACATTTCAATCACCTCTTTATGTATTTTGAGGACCTTCTCCCTATGTTTTTCTCAGCACTGATGATTTTATGCAGTGACATTGATGAAGTTATTGCCAGTAAAACTAGAGAAATGTTATTCCTCACATGGGCATATTTCCTTAAATCGTCACCGTTGAGTCACGTTCTTCCCTTGTTCGCAACATTCAAAGCCATTTAAAACCAGAAAGTGCTCGTACGCAGAGCGAGGCGTCTTTTTTTCGGCAGCAGACTTCTTTGTGGTCTTGGGCTTCTTCACTTACAACAGCATACATAAACGGATGTGCATTCAAGATTTCTGTGTAACGATTAAAAATTCTATTGTGATTTTCTTTTTTGAGTTCATTTTTTATTCTGAGGCTGAGTCTCGAAAGTCAGTAATTTGTTATGCTGATTTATTGATCCCTTTTCTGAACATTTACTGAGTCGTTACTTCCGTTAGTGATAATGTATAAATTGAAAATGCTTGATATTTCTATCTTCGATTAAATTATTAGTAACTCCTTCTTTTTCCTTATCACCTTATACTTACCATCATTAATGTATTGACCCCTTATTTACAGAAAGACTCTGAGTAGTCCTGTTGAGGTATAAAGTTGTCTATCCATGTTTAAGTTGATATTTGAGATAAATACTGATATTTAAGTCTTATAAGTAAACAAAGACCAACTTCCGGCTAAGACTCTTCCGCTAAACAACGGGGCCAGTATCATTATTCATTATCAATAATTAATGTTAATTAAATTTAACACAATCGACTTACTGCCTTCAGACGTTACTCAAGATTCTATAGATTCGGCATAGATTCGATGTTTGTCATTTTTACCAAGTTAATGTCGCCATCGTTAGGATCCTACTAAGCATCATTATATCATCGAATCATTTTTAACAGGGATATTCTGATGAGACCATACAAGGATTTACCGATGCCATATAATTGTAAGGTTGTTTAACACAGTCTTACTCTTTTTTTATTTCCTTTCATTCATCTAATTGATTTGTTTCATCAATCGGTAGCTATTTTTGCACGTTCTGGCTTCTTTGAAACCTCCAAGAATCTCTGTAAATATGCCTGTCGCCATCTTCTTTCGTGATCCTTAGAATGAAAAATAGAGTTAGCGGTTAGCAATGCCGTCCTTCACCAAACTTTTGACGTCCTTTTGGACGTCGCAAGCCTTCGCCATCCCTCCGAGCAGTGCGCTCGCGGGAGAAAACATTTCAACCGCCTCTTTATAGATTTGGAGTGTTTCCCACACTGTTTTTCTCAGAATATGATGATTTTATGCGATGAAATAGCTGAATTTAGTCTCCGTACAACTAGAGAAATTTTATGCCTTACCGCGGTCCATTTCCTTGAATCGTCATCATTAAGTCATGTTCTTTTTGCCTTGTTCGCGACATTTAAAACCAGTGGTCGTTCGTTCGCAGAACGAGGCGTCTTCTTTTTCGGCAGCAGTTTTCTTTCCTTCCTTTAAATTGTTATCATTAAGTAATGTGTTTTTTTTCTTGTGCGCGACAAAATATATCGCTTGACAAAAACATTTTACTGTAATTTTATGACGAGAAAATTCCAACTATTTATCAAAGTGCAGATATATTAACAAATTACAAAAATTAAAATATAGCAAAACAACAAATAATAATAAAAAAATTAAAATGAATAATAAATAATAATAATAATTTTGTGAGAAGGATTTTCTAGTTCTTTTTTACGTACAGGATTTTACAGAAGATTCTACCAAAGGCCCGGTACTTCAAACGATATACAAATATATTTACTGATATTCTGGACGTTCTCATTCATATTGTGTCATTCCTTCCTTTAACAATAGGAAATCAATTAGAAATGTTGCATTAGATAAACTTTCGCCAACAACATTTCCAAAATCAAGTTTGTATTAGTATCGATGTTTTAACGTGATGTTTGAGCTAATTACTTATAATAAACCAAGATTTTCTTCTGGCCTAGCAACTGGTTTGGTATCGGTAACTGTGACCAAGTTATTTTCACTACCGCTAGATTTAAAATAAGATTCTGCCTCATTTGTTAATTCTTATAACATTTTCAAATATAATTGATATTCTTGTGTGGCATTCTCCTCCATATTGTTTGGTTCCTTTATTTAACGATTACAAATCAGTTGGAAGTGTTTCAATAGATAATATTTCTCCAAAAAGTTTTCCAAAATCAAGTTTGTATTATTATTGATGTTTTAACGTGATGTTTAAACTATTTACTTTTAAGTAAACCAAGATCATCCTTCTGGCTTAGCAACCGGTTGGTATCGGTAATTTTGATCAAGTTGCTTTAACTAACGCTAGATTTTACAGAACATTCTGGCAAAGGTTTATTCTTTCAACATTTTTGAATTTAATAACTAATTTTCTGGATATTTTCCTTCACATTGTGTCTTTCTTTCCTTTATTGATAACGCTGTGTCCTATTCCCTCCACAAATGTATCCTGTGATGTTGCCAGTCACACTGTTATATAAGTCTTCTATGTGTGTTTCTTGTAGTGCGAGGACATCGACATTATTTTCTCTCAGAACCTTGCTGAGGCATTCACTTTTGTATTTTCTCAGACCCTGTACGTTAAGATGACGTATATTCAAAACGGAGCCTACATTTATAAATTTGCCCTGGAAAGGGCCGTTTGGATTTGGTCTGGCATCTTGCATAGCTGAGAGATATTTCGCGAGATAGTTTAGTTATCAACAATTGTTTTTCGTTTAGCATCACCCAGTGAGTACGTGCAGCCTTAACAAAATGCGATGTAAACGACATCACTCCCCGGCTTTTCAAGGATTTTGCGTGGCCTTAAAAAAAGTCATTTAAAACCAGCGGGTGCTCGTTCGCAGAGCAAGGCGTCTACTTTTTCGGCAGCAGACTTCTTCGTGGTCTTAATCTTCTTTACTTAAAATTGCATACATAAACCGATGTGCATTCAACATTTCGGTGTAAGAAATGAAGTTTCTTTAACTTTTTATTTTTTTAATTTATTTTTTATTCTGAGGCTGAGTCTCAAAAGTCGGTAATTTGTTATGCTGATTTATTGATCCCTATTCTGTACATTTACTGATTCGTTACTTCCATTAGTGATAATGTATCAATTGAAAACGCTTAGCATTTCTAACTTAAAACAAACATTCTAAATTATTCTTCTAAGATTTCTAAATTATTAGTAACTCATTTTTTTCTATATCACCACATACTATCTTTATTTTGTCGACCTCTTATTTACAGGAAGGATCTTAGGAGTCCTGTTGAGGAATAAAGTTGTCTGTCCATGTTTAAACTGCTATTTGAAATATTTACTGATATTTAAGTCTTATAAGTGAACAAGGACCACCTTCTGGTAACACTCTTCAACTAAAGCAACGGGGCCAGTATCATTATCAGTAATTAATGTTAATTAAGTTCATCACAGTCGTTTTACTACCTTCAGACGTACAGAAGATTCTGGCACAGTTTCGATGTTTGTAATTTTTACCAAGCATCATTATATCATCGAATCATTTTTAACAGGGAGATTCTGATGAGACTATACAAGGATTACCAGTGCCTTGTTGTGGTGCAAGGCTGTTTAACACAATCTTACCCTTTTTTATTGGCTTCGATTCATCTAATTGATTTGTTTCATCGATCGGTACCTATTTATGCACGTTCCGGCTTCTTTGATGCCTCCACGAATCACTGTAAATATTCCTGTCACGATCCTCTTCCGACTGAAAATACGTCTTCAGGCTGAAAAATAGAGTTATCGGCTCAGCAATGCCACCCTTCACCGAACTTTTGACGTCCTTGTGGACGTCGCAAGCCTTAGCCATCCCTCCGAGCAGTATGCTCGCAGGAGAAAACATTTCAATCACCTCTTTATGTATTTTGAGGACTTTCTCCCTATGTTTTTCTCAGCACTGATGATTTTATGCAGTGGCATTGATGAAGTTATTGCCAGTAAAACTAGAGAAATATTATTCCTCACATGGGCATATTTCCTTAAATCGTCACCGTTGAGTCACGTTCTTCCCTTGTTCGAAACATTCAAAGCCATTTAAAACCAGAAAGTGCTCGTACGCAGAGCGAGGCGTCTTTTTTTCGGCAGCAGACTTCTTTGTGGTCTTGGGCTTCTTCACTTACAACAGCATACATAAACGGATGTGCATTCAAGATTTCGGTGTAACGAATAAAAATTCTTTTGTGATTTTCTTTTTTGAGTTCATTTTTTATTCTGAGGCTGAGTCTCGAAAGTCAGTAATTTGTTATGCTGATTCATTGATCCCTTTTCTGTACATTTACTGAGTCGTTACTTCCGTTAGTGATAATGTATAAATTGAAAATGCTTGATATTTCTATCTTCGATTAAATTATTAGTAACTCCTTCTTTTTCCTTATCACCTTATACTTACCATCATTAATGTATTGACCCCTTATTTACAGAAAGACTCTGAGTAGTCCTGTTGAGGTATAAAGTTGTCTATCCATGTTTAAGTTGATATTTGAGATATATACTGATATTTAAGTCTTATAAGTAAACAAAGACCACCTTCTGGTAAGACTCTTCAACTTAAGCAACGGGGAGAGTATCATTATCAGTAATTACTAATTAATGTTAATTAAGTTCTTCACAGTTGTTTTACTACCTTCAGACGTGCAGAAGATTATGGCACAGGTTCGATGTTTGTAATTTTTACCAAACATCATTATATCATCGAATCATTTTTAACAGGGAGATTCTGATGAGACTACACAAGGATTACCTTTGCCTTATCATTTCAAGGGTTGTTTCACACAGTCTTACCCTTTCTTTATTCAACAGTGTAGCTGAGCCTTTACACCATCTATTAAAACTCACCAAATTGGTGAAGGCCTATAGATGTCATTTTTTTCTTTTTCTTGAGACCGGTTTCAAATCAATTACGATTCATCATCAGTCTTTTAGCGCACATTAGTGGTTGTCAACAGTTAAAAATTTTTTACAGTTCACATTTAAAATAAATAAACAAACACGAAACGAATCACATTTAACACTTAACAAATTTACATTTAACATTCCCATGCTGACTCCCGTACATGTCATTTTTGGTCTGTACTGTACAAAACCTGTAGATCTACAGGGTTTGTACGGAACAGACCAAATAAGCCGTCTAGAGTCACAGCACATTCTGAATTTAGGTTTACGATTTGTACTCTTTTTCGGTACAAGAAGGATTGGTGGATTAAACGGGGAGGTACTTCGTCTTTTAAATTTACTTTTTAACATTTCTTCTACATGCCCTTGAACTAAGGGTTTTTGAGCTCAAAGTAGTTCCTAAATTTCTTCACTATTGTTTTTTTTCCTCTAATGTTCTTTTTCTCTCTAGCTCTATCCTTTGGCTAATGTGTAACTAGGCTCGTATTTTCAAAAACCTTCCCTAAAATTTAAAGGTTGAAATTCATTTGGTCCAAAGTGGGCTGGATTAGAAAGTTCTAAGTTTAAAGTTAACAACCTTAAAATGACAACCTGCTGACCATTATTTATGAAATGTTGCTTAAAATAAACTTAACATTCATAGGACCCATAACTCAACTAATTAAGACATTCTCAACCGAAATATTATAACCTTCTTCTGAAAGACGTTAAATTCTTTTAAAGGAGTTAAACTGTAACACTTTATTTTTGTGTTTCCCTATTAGAGCAGAGGCTGATGTGAACAAATACTAGTAGTGTCAAATTGTTGGTGCTGGCTCAGTTCAAGGTCACCTCAGGGATGACGTCATCGAGGTCAATGACCTCACCGATGACGTCATCGATGACGTCATCGATTGCGTCATCGATGACGTCATCACTAATGACGTCATTTCTATGACGTCACACCCATGACGTCACAGAAATGACGTGCTGATGACGTCATCACCCCTTACGTCATCAAAATGACGTCACCGACGCCACTGAGGTCAAGGTCACGCCGAAACTTAAAATTTTTTGGCACGTTTGCCGTTTCTCGCACTACGCTCCGAGTTTCAGTCAGAGTCCCCGTGACCTTGACCACTTGGAGCGAATTTTCGACGAGAAACGGCAAAAGTGCCAAGTTAAACTCGAGTTTCTGACATGACCCTGCCTAAATGGGCAATCGGTTATCCCTCAGGTGACCTTGAACCAGCACAACACCAACAATTTGATATTACTGTGACCTTGAAAACCTAACAACGGAGCGCCGACACCGATGCGCACCCCACGACAGCCACCGAGTTACTGACTGTCAGGCTCTGTGTATGCTAGGTATATCGGCTTGAGAGACTAAGACTCTAAACTGTCAGGAATGGGAGTAACTAACTGAATTTTGCAAGGAAAAGTCATTTCATCCAATATTTTAAACAAATCCTCATCAGTAAAACTGACATTAGTCTGTTTTGTATAAAACTTAGGGTGTCCGCGCAACAGTTTGCGCCACTTAGCTAAAGTCGAAACTCTCTTAACTTTGAGTGGTGGACAGTGAGCAACTAATAAAGCCTTAACACGGCTAAGTTTCTTACCTAAAGTGTCCCGCGACATGGCTTCCCCTCACAAAAGTCCGCACAATACTGAGAGACTGCTCGTAGCGCATGAGTCAAGGGAAAAGAGGTGGGGAAACAACAGGAGTGGGGGAAGGTCACAGTGGTGGGGGAAGGTGAGGTAGTACGGTGGAGTATCGCATCACTTCACCATGAGCTGTCCTACAGTCAACACACTGTTCTCTTGGCCCGAGTTGGCACTAGAAGAAACATTTCTGTACAGCTTAGGCTGTGAGAGCCGAGGAAGCAAAGTCAAAGTGGAAATTGTGTTAAACTCCAAGATGAAGAGTCTCCTAAATAAACTAATTGTATCCTTGCAATCTCCTATAACTTTAGAGAAATGCCACTTTATTAAGCGACACCTTATACTTTGGCAAAACGAAGCGGAAATGGAAAAGATTACAGTAAAATTAATTTAACTTAAAACTTGGACTGGACACTCATGGCGATACCACGTGGCGTGAAAACGCCACCCTAAACATTACAAGTTAGGTTATTGAGCACCTCTGGTACGATAACCGATGTGCTAGAGTTAAAGTGTGATGACCTTGAGTCAAAACACTGAAATACTACAAGTCGATATCGTCCCAGAGTTAAAGTGTAGTGACCTACATTCAGAACTTGTAAAATTACTTACATATAGAGAGCTAGAGAACAGCGAGACGCACCGCATGGAAGCCGGAGACATACTGGCGAAGCGGTGTTGTGCAGCCTAGGGACCCAGTTGTGGTGGGGGTATAGCCAACACTTAGAGTACAAGTGTTGTGGGTGACCTTGACCCACATAACTTACCTGACCCCCCCCCGACAAAAAGTGCGAACCCCCCCCCCCCGACAAAAAGTGCGAACCCCCCCCCCCCTCCCCCCGACAAAAAGTGCGAACCCCCCCCCCGACAAAAAGTGCGAACCCCCCCCCCACCCCCACCCCCACCCCCACCCCCACCCCTGATATCCTGGGCGTGGCAGCCCCGGTGGGGATATAAGGGGGCCCAGCCAGAGCCGGCTCGCAGTCCGCTCCCGCGCGTTGAACGTGAACGATCGGGACGGACCGCCATAGGCATCACTAAACATTGAATGGCGCCTTCAGTGTTTAGCGAAGTCTACTCTAACTGTAAGACTTGTATTAGTTGTAAGATATTGTGCTTGCGTTTGGGTATTGCGAATTGTTTTATATGAGAGTGTTTTACTTGTACCTTATGTCTCCTGTGTGTCTTTTATCCTTTGTGTCTTGTTTGTTATATGTGTTTAACATGTATGTGCTTGTTCCAGCATTGACTACGTTGAGCTCAATTGTGTGTTGTAAGTGTGTTATATTTTTCTAAAGTGTATACGCTTGTTTTAGCAATCCCCCCTTGAGCTTTTGCAATGCTCAAAGTAAATTGTAAAGACAGGGAACGGGAGTAGGCCCCCGTGTAAAGTTACTTTTGTATAATTGTTAGGCTCCTCTCATGCATGCTTTAATGCGGCTGAGAAATAGGAGCGTCCGTTTGTACGCCTATATGGGGGTAATAAGCCGATGGCCTCTGCACTCGGACCGAGGACGTAAGCCACTAGGGTGTCCTCAGTTAGTTTCCCTTCTGGAAACTCAAAATTATGTAAATGAAACTTTATTAGCTATTTGTGTTTTTTTGTCCCCAAGGCCCCCGAACATTCGTGGTTCGCCATGGATGTACGGGGGCCGAAATTTTTTAATGTCCGTGTGGCCTTGACCCACATAGGACTTGTAAAAATTTACTGCATTGCTAAATTAAAAATATTAAAGATAGGGTTACGGGAGTAGGCCCCCGTGTAAAGCCACTTTTTTTTATAATTGTTAGGCTCCTCTCATGCATGCTTCAATGCGGCTGAGAAATAGGAGGTGGTCCGTTTGTACGCTTATACGGGGGTAATGAGCCGATGGCCTCTGCACTCGGACCGAGGACGTAAGCCACTAGGGCGTCCTCAGTTTCTTTCAAAATTATGTAAATGACATTTCGTTAGCTATTGGAAAAGTTATTAGTTGGAAATGCAGTAAATGTTTACAAGTCTCGCGTGGCGAAGGGTACACGACATTGGATGTTGCCTTGTTGTCATAGTTGGGTCTCTTCGGAGGCTACAGCGATGACAACCCAAGTGCCCCACACCCCCATAGGGGGGTGTGGGGCTTAATTTTTTTAAAGTTTTTTCGTGACCTTGACCTAAATATAAAAGTTTTCAAAATCTTTAACAGTCAGATCTTACTAACACAGTTTATATATATATATAGAGGTCTTTTAAAAGTTAACAGTTAGGTATTAGTAACGCACAAGTTTGGAATTGTTTATAGTTGGGTCTCTTGGGAGGCTTCAGCGATGGCAACATAAATGTCCCAAGTGGGGTTTATTTTTTGAAAAAGTGCGAGCCCCCCCCCCCCCCGACAAAAAGTGCGAGCCCCCCCCCCTCGACAAAAAGTGCGAACCCCCCCCCCCCCCCCACCCCCACCCCACCCCTGATATTCTGGGCGTGGCAGCCCCGGTGGGGATATAAGGCGGCCCGGCTGCATGCACTTCTCATTCCCGTCCAAGCTCCCGTACGGACAGGTTCTCTCTTGTTCTTGAGATCATTTTTAATAACTTCACTTTTTTATTCTCATCTATTCTTTTCATTAAGTCCATTCATTACAATGGGTAAAATGGGCCTTAAACTGAAAAACTACCCGCCAGCTTCAACCTCAACCGACACGACTCAACCTCCATCATCCTCCACCTCGATCATGGAATATCTGATGACTGCAAACATCTTGAGCTGCCTGACGATGCCACCACCGCCGCCGCCGCCACCACAGCCCGCCTCAATGCCCAGCCTGTCGCCATTACCGCCGACAGTGGAAGAGGCCGGTGCACCTCCACCATCGTCAGGAAAACTCAGCGGTCGAGTCCCGGTAGCCTCTCCAGCACTCTCGCTGCTATCGGACTCAGGATCGGAGTCTGCAGTCTTCGAAGAGACGTCCAGGTCGAGGATAACCCCCTACAGCAGAACCCGAAAAATCCTATCCTATACCAAATCACAATGTCCCTCACCCATATCCCCCATGCCATCCACACCAACCAAAGCACCCCGTAAATCCATCTTTTCCCCTGAACTTCCCTCCATAGACCTAACACGCTCTCCTACCCCACCCAAAATTGTTTGCTCCATTCCTTTTGACCAATCTTTGCCTCTTCCACCCCCTTCCACCCCTATTTCTTCTAGCCAGCCTAATTCGGAGAAGCTCCAAAACACTAAGAGTCCAACACAAAAGAAACGTAATCGTGTTAAATGCCCTGCTGGCAAGCGTGATAAATGCGATTATGTTTGGTTTAGCAGAGAGGCTGTGGTTCTTTGTTGTCCGAGTTTTGCTCTTCCAGAAAAAGATCGTTGCCAACGACACTTGAATAAGAAAATCAAAATTCCGACACCAAAGCCCTATAGCCTTAATATTATGCCTGAAAAGTCCAAGTTCAAACACCCCAACAGTCCGCAGAAGCTGAAAATTAATAGGCTCAAGAGGGACAAAAAATATTATTTCATTGTTCAAGCTTATGGAGCATTTAACATAAATGTGCAAATCATTCTAAAAGGTGATGGCCGCCTTCATAGAATGAAAGTACCACCTGCGATGGTACAAAGAGAATTTTTTGTCCCCGGGGCTTATTTAATTCGAAGAAAAGGATGCCGATCTGTTTGGGAAATGGATTAGGACATGGGCTCACTAAAAAAGAAAAAGCCAAAATTGTTAGGTTGTGTTGGACAATATTTAAAAGTCTTTTTCCAAATTATTTTTCCAAATTTAGTCTTAACCCTCTTAAAGTAAGGGAGAGGGGTATTATACAAGTCAACTAATAAAAAAAAAATACTTGACTTGTATAATACTTTAACCTGGCGGTGATGTAAAGTCACTGGGACAATCTCAAACCGTGTCCTTGAGGGTGAAGACTAAGTTACAAATAAATCATTAACAAATAAAAACTTACCTCCAAACACTTGTAGCTTGCTACAAGTGTTTGGAGGTAAAAATTTTTCAAAGTTTGAATGACCTTGACCCATATAAATTACTGTTTAAAGTAAAGTGCTAACCTTACAACTAATGTTGTGTATCACGTGATACCCCCACTCTAACGCTCTTACTAAGCTTGTATGAGCCGTTCATTTGCTTCAGTCTGTTTCTGTGCTCCGTGGTAAACATGTCACGGTACAATTACAAAGGTGGTGACTTCTTGATAGATCAACACAATGCTTGGGAAGTGCTAAACCAGCATAGAATGGAAGTTGAGTATTGTATAAGACAAGACGGGTCTACATTTTATCTATGTATTATAAACAACCAAACTCATAAGTATGAACACTGGACAAAAATTAATTATAACAACATAGATGAGCTGTTTGCTTGGGTGTTTGAGGTGTGTAAAGTTATTGAAGAAACCAAAATAATGGGTGTGCTAAAGGTATGTAAAACTGATGACCGGGAAGACTAAGCAAAATTTCTTTTAACCCCCCCCCCCCTCCCAGTGTTATCCCCACCACTAAAAATGGGTATATATAGGAGTGGTGATCAACCGTCCTCTCATTCTGCTTTACACCGTTAAGCTGAACACCACCATGTCTGCTATGAACGTCCCAGCCTCTACCTCTGGCCCGGTCGCCTCCAACTCCAGCCCGAGCATTGGACCAATCCGATCGGGGCCTTCGTCAAGAAGTCGTGTCCGATTCTCCGGCTTTGGTCCTGTGAGGAAGGAGTTGCGGAGCAGCGGAGCGTCTCAACCAACCACGACGGATGCATCAACTCAGACTCCACCAAACATCATCGAGTGGTACGACGAAGTGATAGAGCAAAGGGACAGAATGCTAGAGAATACTCGCAGGGAGCTACTTTATGTCAGGAGTAAATGGGAAAAACTGATTAAGAAGTGTGAAAGCCGGTTGGACAGTGATGATAGTGAGGATGAGAGTGGATAGGTGTGTGGGTAAAGACTTGGACTGGGACTTGTGTGTATGTATGAATGTGTGCGTGAATGTGAAATACAGAGCGGGGGATAGATCACTCTGTGGCAATGGACTAACATGCCACTTAGTGATCTATCCCCCGTTCTGGTAATGTTTTTGGATGGCCTTGACCCACTTTACCAAGGCTAGCTAGTACCCCCACCACTGATAAGTGTATATATACGGGTATTGATGTGCAGTTTGGTTATTCTGCTTTGTATCGCTTAGCTGAATACCTCACTTCAACATGGCTTCCAACTGCAAAACTTCTCAGGCTTCCTCTTCTTCTTCAAGAAGGCGTGCTGCCAACGTCCTGCCTGCTACTCGTGGACCTGCTCGACCATTCCACAGCATAACTGTTGCTCGGGCAAACGCCTGCAAAGCTCCAATGCTACGGACCTTGCTGGAGGTGAGCCAAGACGGGCAAGGCTTGCTCAGTCCTGGTCAACGGCAGGAGCAAGAAAGGCGTATGGCGTACTACAGGCTGCAGGGTGTAGTTCCCAGCTTGAAGTTAGGCGATCCGAGAGTAGCAAGCATCAACGAGGCAGCGGACTACATATCACACCTTCACAGTGTTTTAGAAGTAAAGGACCAACAAATTGAAAACTTAAAAGAACAATTGAAACAATTTAACTTTAATCCTGTGGAGTTTGTGGAAGCAGTGATGAGTGATAGTGATGATGAAGGAACTGAATATATATTGGGTATGTAATGAAAGACTTGGACAGGGACATGTGTGTGTGTGTGTGTGTGTGTGTGTGTAGAATACAGAGCGGGGGATAGACTACTTTGCGGCAATGGACTAGCATGCTGCTTAGTGGTCTATCCCCCGCTCAAAGGGTAGCATTGGATGACCTTGACCCACTTTACAGCAAGGACAACCGGTTAACTGGTATAAAAGAGGGGGGTCTGTACATCCCGACTTCATTCTGCTTTGAACCTTCCAGTGGAACGCTAGAAAATGAGTGGATCACTGATCATTGGTAAGGAGTGGGAGTATGTAACCATAAACTATTTAAACTGTAGAGGGATGTTGAAGAAGGTGTATGATAATGTTAAAAGAATGGTTGTTGAAGAAGGTAGGGTAGTGATTGTAGCGTGGAAGAAGAAGCAGTATACAGGACAACAAGTGAGAGCAAGTGACTTTGGGGGGAATAGTGTGTTTCAAATTGGACGAGCGAACTTGGTTAATTTGGACATTGTGTTTTGGGACTTGGAAAGGTTAATTGAAAATAGTGGCAAACATGGGGAACTCTTAATTGGCAGGGAGGACAGAGTATATGAGTAAGTGTAAAAGACTGGGGGGCTTATGTGTGTGTGTAAAGACTAGGACTTGTGTGGAATACAGAGCGGGGGATAGATCACTTTGCGGCAATGGACTAGCATGCTGCTTAGTGGTCTATCCCCCGCTCAAAGGGTATTATTGGATGGCCTTGACCTATATAAAGGTAGAGGGGGAATGGGTAATAGGAGGGGGAAATTGGTATATATGTAGGACTGATGAATAAAGTATTTAGTCAAGCATTTGTCTAGACACTATCAACAACAACAATGGAGAGCTTCAGTGTTGAGTTCATCCTCTTGGAAGAAGACATCAACGAAGTGGTGGAACTTATAGAGGATAAGACCAGCCAGGGCACATTGGAACTTGTGAATTGCGAACCGTTGGACAATGCCGCAATCGATAAGATTGCATATTTCATGATGCATTTGTATAACGAACAAACAACCAATATGGAGTTTGTGCAGTACCTTTATCAAAACCAAGTAAATGTGCGAGTGACAATTACTTGGTGGCAGTAATAATAAAGTGTAACATATGGATGTGGACTTGGATGTGGACTTGGACTTGAGTGTGGTCTGCGGAATAGAGCGGGGGATAGATCACTTTGCGGCAATGGACTAGCATGCTGCTTAGTGGTCTATCCCCCGCTCAAAGGGTATCTTTACGTGACCTTGACCCACATAAATTGTATAGTTGGTGGGGGTATAAAAAGGGTAAGCAAATTGGATGGATACAACACTTCCATACCATGGCTCCACTTGACAACACCGTGTTCCATCGCAACAGAATTGTCTCTATTCTGGAGGTAATACCTCTAGAAATTATAGAAGTAGAGGACCAACTACCTGCGGTTGATCAAGAAGAGGAGGAGGAAGAGATAATGGATATTGAAACGGACTCTGACGAAGCTGGTTCAACGGACAATGAGGTGGACTTGCACGCCTACGAAACATTAGAGTCGTCATCTGAGTCGGAAATGGAATTCCAATTGGAAATCGAAGAAGAAGAAGAACAAGAACAAGACACTCCCCATCGTCCAATGGATAGGATGTTAGTTGCCAGAAGAATTATGTATTGTCATCGCTGCCTATTCCGTGATGAGGATGATTCCGACTCTGATGGTGATGTTTCACCCTTGTAAAAAGTTTAAACAAAAAGTTAAAAAAGAATGTGAGCGGGGGATAGAGCACTTTGTAGTAAATGATACTGCTTAGTGCTCTATCCCCCGCTCAAAATAATAATTCCAAATGACCTTGACCTACATAAACTTGCTCAAACAGACGTCTTTGAAAAAACTTGTACAAATTATTGAATCTAGACCAAATATCATCAATTTATCAAGCCTACTGATAAATGTATTACAAACGGTTGTGTAAAGGCTAAATTTAGCACATGAGTGATAACCTGTTTCCATATGACGTCACTTTCCCCACCTATCTGCCTCGGATATAAAGGGTCCCTGTGGAGTGCGCTGCTCATTATTGCGTGGACATTCACAGAGTGTGCATTCAAAGCCAAACTGTTTGAAATGGCTCTTTGCGACATTTGTGGGGAAATCTTTCAAGACGAAGATCTTTTCACCCTACACAGAGAATTACATGAAGACGAAGATAGAAAAGAAGATATTACCATGGATGAAATAGACTTAGACTCAATTGACCGGTTTTTGGAAGAGCACCAGAAGCAGACGAATTACTGGGACAGCTATCTACAGCAAATGCAAAGAAGAAGACCTAGTGTGATACAATTTGCCGGTGCTGGACCATCTACTGCTACAAGACCTATTGAAGAAGAGGACACCGAAGAAGAGGACACCGAAGAAGAGGATATGGAAGAAGAAGAACTGGAAGATGTAAGACAACTGCGCACCACGGCCTTGCCAGGACGAGTTGTAACACATTTCAAAATTAATAACGTTCAATTGGAATTGGAAACATTTATAACCCAGGCTAAGGAACTTGTTGGTCAAACGTTGAGGGAAGAATTACAAAGGCTAAATTTTATTAAATTTGGAATGGTGTTAGAGGCTATGTTTAACAATACTGATGGTGAAACAGCATTGAGAGCATTCATTACCAAAAATCGAACCCTTACCTTCACCTCCGACATTGATGATATTATTGAAGAATGCTTGGAGGAACTTATAACCAAACTCCAAGAACATGAAGGAAGAGGATCTGGATGGACTTTGTCATTAGGGTTCATAAACATGGATATGGTTTAAGAGGTAGTAGTTTTATCCCTCTACAAAAGAAAATCCAAAACACTAACTCGTGTAGAAATGTTCAAAATGAGGGTAATGAATGTTTCAAGTATGCAATGTTAACCAAGTATGTTAAAAACAATCCTTGTAGAGTTGGTAGAGAATACTACGAAAATGAACACCGCTACAACTTTCAAGGTCTTACTTACCCAGTTACTTTAAAAGATATTGACAAATTTGAAAAGAAAAATCCTGGCGTTTCAGTCAATGTTTTTGGTCTGGATGATTCCAACAACGTTTATCCTTTGCGGGTAGTAAAGGTTGAGCAAAGAAACCATACGGATTTGCTATTGATAACCAAGGGTGAAATTTCCCATTATGTATGGATAAAAGACTTTGAAGCGTTAGTTGTAAAACAATTGACCAAAAGAGTAAATAGGATTACAGTTTGCAAGAGATGTTTCTGCTTTTCTTGGAAAGATTCAAGACGTGGAGGATTGGACTGGTTATTGGAACATAAAAGACTTTGCAACGAGAACTATGAAGTAAAGATAAGTCTTCCACCGCCTACCCGAGCTTCAATACAATTTAACAAGACAGTTCACCAATACCGAATTCCACTAGTGGTCTATGCAGATTTTGAATCAACGTTAGTACCACAGGAGCTGCCGGACGGCGAAGTGACTAGAAGAACAAAATATCAGTTGCATCAGCCCAACAGTTTTTGTTTACTAGTTAAATCAACCTTGTCTGAAAACCAATTGCAAGACTATGGTTTAACATCCACTCCAATACTCTACCGTGGTGAAGAAGCCGCTAAGTATTTTGTAGACCAACTGTACGATATTGCTGGAAAGGTTCAACGCTTGTTCGGTAATATTGTACCTATGGAACCTTTAAACCAAAATCAACAAGAAGAATACAACTTAGCGACAAGATGCTATTTATGCAAGAAGATGTTCAGTGAAGAAAATCCAAAAGTAAGAGATCACGATCACCTGACAGGGTTATACAGAGGAGCTGCTTGTAATTCATGCAATATAAATTACAAACTGCCAAACTTTATTCCTGTCGTTTTACACAATCTTAGCGGCTACGACTCCCACTTTATTATCCCGGAGTTAGGAAGAGATGACGGTAAAATTGATGTTCTTGCTACAACATTGGAAAAGTACATCAGCTTTTCAAAAACAGTAGGTAAAATTAAACTTCGCTTCGTAGACTCTTACAGATTTATGGCATCTAGTTTAGCCAAATTGTCAGAGAACCTAAGAAGAGAAGACCTAAAAGAAACCAGAAAAATTGTACCTGAAGATAAATTAGACCTAGTATTACGGAAAGGAGTGTTCCCCTACGATTACATAACTTCTACAGAAAAATTTGAAGAAACCAGTCTACCGCCGATTGAAGCCTTCAACAGCAAATTAAACGAAAGTGAAATCTCCGTTGAAGACTACAATCATGCATGTAATGTTTGGAACCAACTAAACATTCAAACCTTAGGGGAATATTCTGACTTTTATATAAAATTTTACGTAACTCTGCTGTGCGATGTGATGGAAGAATTCAGAAACACCTGCTTCTCCGCCTATGGACTGGACCCTCTACACTCGTACACATCTCCAGGATTAGCATGGCAAGCTATGCTAAAGTCAACCAACTGTCGACTGGAACTTCTAACGGATATTGATATGGTGCTCATGATGGAATCTGGTGTACGGGGCGGTTTGACACAAGCTGTAACACGTCATGTCAAAGCCAACAACAAGTACATCCCCGGCTTCGACGAGCAACAACCATCGGTCTACCTTGGCTATTTTGATGCAAACAACCTTTATGGTTGGGCAATGTCAAATCCGCTTCCCTACGCTGACTTCAAGTGGATCGACCCGGCCACCATCGGAGACATCTCACAGATTCCAAAGGATGGTCCAAAAGGCTATATTTTGGACTGTGATTTTGAATACCCGGAGCACCTTCATGACCATCACTACGACTTGCCTCTCCTAGCCAAGACTGAAGTTTCACCGACAGGAAGATGGCCAAAATTGATGATGACCTTGGAGAATAAAGATCGCTATGTGGCTCACTACTGGGTAGTTCAACAGGCTCTTGAATTGGGTCTACGTATAGTGAGAATTCATAGAGCAATTGAATTCACCCAATCTTGTTGGTTGAAACCATACATTGATTCCAACACTACAAGAAGAGCTGCAGCAACAACAGCATTTGAAAAGGACTTCTATAAATTAATGAACAACGCCATCTTTGGGAAGACCTTGGAGAACAAAAGAAAACATAAAAATGTAAAATTAGTGAGTGATCCTAGAAAATTGGAAAAATTAGTGCAAAAACCAAATTTCGGAACATCCATGATTATAAACGAAAATCTAGTCGCTGTCAGTATGAAGAAAACAACAATAGTCATGGACCGTCCGTTATACATAGGTATGTCGATTTTGGATATAAGTAAAACCCTGATGTATGATTTCCATTATAACAAAATGGTTAAACATTACGGAAGGGAAAACATTGGAGTCGCATACTTGGATACGGACGCGTTTATCTACTGGATAAAGACTTTGGACATGTATGAAGACCTAAGGACTTTTCCATACAAAGAAGATTTCGATTTTTCTGACTATCCGAAGAACCATCCAAATTTTAATGAAAAATATAAAAAAGTAATTGGAAAATTCAAAGATGAAGCAAATGGAATGCCTTTAGAAGAAATAGTGGCGCTGATGGCGAAATTGTATTCATTTAAGATGTACCACGAGAACAACACACCGACAGTGAAGAAAGCAAAAGGAGTGAAGACATCTTATTTGAAAAAACACGTGACATTTGACCACTACAAGACTTGTTTGTTTGAAGATACTACGATATCAGCAACATTCAACAATATCCGAAGCTTCAAGCATCAAGTCTACAGTGTCACCGAAATTAAAAAAGCGTTGTCAGCTCGGGATGATAAAAGATACATTATGCCCGACAAAATCCACACTCTTCCTTTTGGCCACTACTCTCTAAACCCTATCAACTAGTAACCTATTCTTCGTCCTTCTACAACTACGACCTTATTCCTTTCTCCTTCCGTAAAAAAATGGGGAACACGGCAAGTCCAACGCCGTGTTCCCCATTTTTTTACACAAGTTTGGATGACCTTGACCCATATAAATGATGTGAATATTTAAAACAACATTCATTGTGATTATACATGTGATACAACAAACATTGAAACCTGCAATATGAAGGACTTGAAGCAACAAATTGTCAACGAACTTCATAAACCTGCAAGAAGAAAGTTTCCACGAAGAAATACGGTGATAAAAGGAATTAATGATTTATATCAAGCGGATTTAATCGAAATGATTCCTTATAGCAAACAAAATAAAGGATATAAATACATATTGACTGTTATTAACTGTTTTTCAAAAATGGCAGATGCTTTACCACTAAAAGATAAAAGTGGCAAAAGTGTTACAAAAGCAATGGAAACAGCTATACAAAGAGACAAACATACTATTAAACATTTACAAACAGATGATGGAAAAGAATATTTTAATAAGGAATTTGCAAATTTAATGAAAAAACACAATATAAACCATTACTCAACCAATTCAGAGGTAAAAGCCTCAATAATCGAAAGATTCAACAGAACTTTAAAAAGTGCAATGTATAAAATGTTTTCCAACAGAGGATCACACATATGGATTGATATGTTACCAAAACTTATAAACGATTACAATAACAAATTTCATAGGACTATCGGGATGAAACCAAACCAAGTAACTAGTAAAAATGAAAACCTTGTATTAAAACGTATAAAAACGAATACTAAACCAAAAGTTGAAAAACTAAAGCCTAAAAAATTTAATGTGGGTGATAAAGTGCGAATAAGTAAATATAAAGGTGTATTCAGTAAAAGATACCTGCCAAATTGGACCAATGAGGTTTTTACTGTATTCAAAGTACAACCTACAGTACCTGAGACATATATTTTAAAAGATAATAAAGGACAATTGCTTGAAGGAGGGTTTTATGGACATGAAATGTTAAAATCAACAGTAGGCGATGTATATTTAGTTGAAAAGGTGTTGCAACGGAAAAAAGATAAGGTCAAAGTACGATGGTTAGGATTTAATAAGACGGAAGATTCTTGGATACCTAAAAAGGATTTGATATAACGATAGAGAATCATTTTAGGTTGAACCATTACAAAGGATGGAGATAGTACCACAAAAAGAGAGTTTTACTATTAATAATATAGATGAACTCACAGTGGATAATTCAGAATTCAATAGTGGGAAACATGGCAATTTGTTACCAAACACCGTTCGTTGTCTGGTTACCGGACCTTCCAACTGTGGAAAAACTAATGTAGTACTCAATTTGGTTACAAACCCTAAAGGATTACGATTTAACAATCTATATGTATTTTCAAAATCACTACAACAACCAAAGTATCAATTATTGGAAAAGATACTGACTAATGTGCCTGAAGTTAAATATTTAAAGTTTAATGCAAGCGAGAGTGTCATGCAGCCACAAGAAGCTAAACCATTCTCCGTGTTTATATTCGACGATGTATCTTGTGAAAACCAAAACACAATAAGGAATTACTTCGCTATGGGTCGACATAACAACATAGATAGCAGTTATATTGGCCAAACTTACAGCAAAATACCTAAACAACTCATTAGAGACAATGCAAACATGTTAATTGTATTTAAACAGGACGAAACCAACCTAAAACATATATATTTTGATCATGTAAATGCGGATATGACATTTGAACGATTTAAAGAGTTGTGTGGAAAGGCTTGGGCTGAAAAGTATGGGTTCCTAACAATTATGAAGGAACAAACGCTAAACAATGGTCGATACAGGATAGGATTTGATAAATTTATATTAATACATTAAACGCGGTATAACACATTCATTGTTGTACAACACGTCTTGCTACAAACATGGTTAACCAAGAAAAATTAGTAAAAGAAATAAAATCACTTAGTGATTCTATTCGGGCTAAAAACAGAGCATTGAAACTAGGTATTAGCGAGAGGGAGAAATTCCTTGAATCTACTTTTAAACCTATTACTGAACCCTTGAAACAATTAAACAAAAAATTTGCTAAACCTGTATTGGAAGGAGATGCGATTGCACCTATTACGAAGTTTGAAAGAGAAAATGTAAAATCAGAAGAGTTTAGTGATGAAGACCCGGAATCCTCTACGTATAGTGGTTTTACCGGTGGAGAACCCGAAAGAGAGCTAGAATCACCGGACTATAGTGGAATAAAAGAATTATATGAAGTAAAAGCCAAAAAAGGACATGAAGTTGTATCAACTGCTAGTGAAGAGGAAAAAGAAGAAGAGACAAGGGAAGGTCCGTCAAACATAAGCTTGTTGGGTGAAAACATTCATAACAAAGGACCTTTAGGAAGGAAATACATGGTAAAAATGTTACTCGGAACAATTCCTAATAAGAATTACCATAGTTATGGAGCGAGATTAACAGAAGACGGTTTAATGATAGGTAATAGCCCGTTAAACGTTGACGAACATGATAATATTGTCATTGGTGATCAAAGGTATAAGGGCACAAAAGGATTATTTGAATTATTATTTGAAAATAAGCCTTCATTATCGGTAGTGAAAGAAAAAGACATGGAAGCATATAAAAATATTTTGGAACAGACAAATGCATATAGGAGAAAGTATTTACCTGACCAGCCTCCTTTTAGATCTAAGTCTTTAAAATATAAAGAATTTGTATCCAAGTTAATACCAACTAGAAGACAAACAATGCCGTTAACACAAAGAAAACCTGTAAAACGAAGATTTATGGCATCCACTTTGGATGTAAGTGCTCAGGAACGAAGAAAAAGAAGTAAGTCCGTTACGGGTACAGGTTTAATGAAGAAACTATATAACACAAATGTGATTTATTACAATAATATCAATAAATTGGTGGATAGAATGAAACTAATACATGAAGCTAAAGAAGCGGGTCATACTGGATTGGAAATTAATGGGTGGCTTTAGTGGATGAACTCCGAAACCGTGGGGTAATCTCATAAAAATGCGTTACTCCCTAGAATACTATTCAGTTGCACCATGAGTGTCGACAAGTTCGGACGTTACTCCTCGGATGGGTTATATTATGCCAATAGTTTAAAAAGAAGTGCTGGTTTACCACAAACACCTGATGGAGATTATGATATGAGTAATAAAAGGTTAAAAAACATAAAAGATCCTTCGGATGAAAACGATGCAATAAACTTAAAAATATTAAAGGAAAAGATATCGCCAACATTAAAACTACAAAATAACACATATGACGCAGAAGATCATAGAATTATCAACGTTGGTAAACCAAATCAAAACGGTGATGCGATAAACAAAGGTTATTTGTCATCTGAATTAAAAAATACGTTAAAATTCAATGGGAAAACGTATAGTGCCAACAATAAACGTATATCCAACGTAGATGACCCTAAAGATGCAAAAGACAGCGTAAATAGACGCTATTTACATTCTTTGATACCTGAAAAGACAAAAGATGGATTTTCTTTTTATAAATTTGTTATTAACGATATAGGTTATCCAAAAAATGAAAATGATGCTGTAAATCTCAAATATATAAAAGATCATTGTGTCATACGTGATGTGGGAGTTATCGATTGTCTTGGCAATTGTTTGGCGAATGTAAAAGATGGTTCAGCACCATCTGATGGTGCAACAGTGGGTCAAATGAAAGAGACTTTAAAACAAGAAACAACTGGATTTGCAAAACGAGATGAAGTATTATCAAAGCAAGGGGATGACTTTATTCAAGGTAATGAAAAATTTCATTTATTGACATACAAAAACGCTTATTGGGATTGCATGCATGGAAGGTTATCAAATGTGTCATGGGGTCATGCAGATAGAGACGCGGCTGCCTTAGGACAAACAGTACATCTAGATCCAAATAATTACCATGCGTTTTTTATATGTAGTAATAAAAAATTAACAAACATGGCGCAAGGAAGAGAAGCAAATGATGCTGCAACTGTAGGACAGGCTATCACATTATCACAAATGGATAATAAAGTGTATACTTGTAATAATAAACGTATAACAGAGCTTAAAGACCCTGATCATGCAGATCATGCTGTAACTGTTAATTTCCTTGTAAAAGTAATAGGTAATTTATTATTTGATATGCACAATTATATTGCAGATAAAACATATACTTCGCTTGATGAAAACTTGAGAGGAAGATGGATAAAACAGGAAATTGTTAATAAATACTTTTATAACCCTAAAACTATAAAATTTAGAACTTCTAACATTGCTAATTGGGGTACTTTTGATATATAACTTGAATATCTTAACAAACAACTTCATTTATGTTTAACTCCTCATAGAGGAAACACATATGTTGCGAATTGCAATTATAAAAGACATTAATGACATTTCGGTATATCAGTCCAAATCGGGACATTGCGAGGAAAGGAAGTGGGATCACATCTACAGCGGTTTCTCTGTTAAGTAAAGCTTTAAAACGAATTCCAGTAGGATCCATAGTAAATAGAGCAATAGACGCATTACCATACGAATTTCATATACCGGGAGGTTATCAGTATTGCGGACCAGGAACTAAATTGAAAAAACGACTGGAAAGAGGCGATCCTGGCATAAATAAGTTAGATCAGGCTTGTAAAGAACACGATATCGCATATTCCACGTTTGCCGATTCAAAAAATAGATCAAGAGCTGACAAAAAGCTTGCGGACATAGCTTGGCAACGAGTAAAATCAAGTGACGCTAGCATAGCAGAAAAAGCAGCAGCTTTAGCAGTAACAGCAGGTATGAAGGCTAAAACAGCAGTAGGAGGTGGAAGAAGGAGGAGAAGGAGAGTAAAAAGGAGGTCAACCACAAGAAAACATGGAGGAAATATAAAAAGAAGACGACGATCTACAAGAAAAGGCAGGAAGAAGCCCACCGTGTGGTCAATGGTAAAAAACGGGGCAGGTCTTTACCTAAGACCTTATCGTGCATATTAAATGAAAGAAATCAATTGGTCATACCACATAAAGCATTAACCAATATTGAATTATTTAAATATATTTCCTGTTTAAAAATACCATTTTTCCGCGGTGTGTTTATGAAAGACAGTTTACCAAAGAAAATGTGGCAAAATGAGACTGGAATTGTAAATTTGGATAATACTGAAGGGCCTGGCACCCATTGGGTTTGTTATAAGAAACTAAATAACAATGTATATTATTTTGATAGTTTCGGTAATTTGCCACCACCAAAAGAACTTCAAAATTACTTTAAATCTGCTAAAAACATATATTATAACTATAAAAGAGAACAACCTGATAATACTTCAATATGCGGCCATTTATGTTTGGAATTTCTAGCTAAAAGTATCAGTCACTATTGAGATGTCTTCCTATACGGTATCATTAACAGGAAAATCGTCCACTTTACGAAGTATCCTTTTTCCAGCGTTACGCTTGCAAAAAGGAAGGTTTTGGGAGGCGGCACTATTGGATTTTACAACTTACAACTCTATCCCCAATGTTACGGAAGGTAAAAATAACGTATTGCATTATTATAAGGGAAAGGATGCCAGTGGAAAATTTACAGACTTACAAGAGTGCAGGTTACCCACAGGTTCTTATGAAATTGATCATATAAATGAATTTTTGCAAACTAAAATGGGAAAAGACAATATAACATTAAAAGGTAATAATAATACGATGAAAGCTGAAATTACTTCCAAATATTATATAGATTTCACTCAACCAAACTCAATTGGTGATTTATTAGGATTTTCCAACGATGAGCCTGTTTTAGAACCAGATGTAACACATTCCGGTAAGAAAACAGTAACAATATTAAAAGTCAATAGTATAGACATAACTTGTAACATTATACAAGGTGCTTACAGGGATGGGGCTAACACCCACATCATACATACTTTTTACCCAAGTGTACCACCTGGATTTAAAATTGTTGAAAAGCCACAAAACCTGGTATATCTACCGTTGAACACCACTTTCATTTCAGACATCGTGTTGAGCGTATTGGATCAAGACGGTAACTTGGTAGACTTCAGAGAAGAGCCTATTACGATTAGATTACATTTAAAATCGACACTTTAATACAAAACCATGGGTTTAACATTTAAAAGCGAACAACCTACGGGAAACCGCATTAGTAGCTCTTCAGCTGTGGAGGAGTTAACACGCGAGAACATTCGTTTCTTAGAGAGAATTGGATTAAAATTAACCGAGTATGGATATACTGGATATAGCGCAGGGTCCAACATTCGACGAAACCCTATGGGAAAAAGAATATCACACCCACAACCCTTACACTTCATCGAAATTAAACAATAACGATGAAATTCGTATTCCCATACAAAATCAAGACATTTACACACTACCATGTGAAAGTTACTTGTATATTGAAGGACAAGTTACTAAAAAGGACGGTACTACTGTTGGTACAACAGTTCCATTTATAAATAATCCTATGGCTTTCCTATTTGATGAAATTAGATATGAAATATCAGGTGTAACAGTTGATTCCACTAAAAAAGTAGGTATTACGACAACTTTAAAAGGATTAACATCTATAACACCCAATGAAACCAATTTACTTAAACCTGCCGGATGGGTATTACCTACGATTGACACGATCACTCCAAATCCAAATGGATATTTTGATTTTCATATTCCATTACGTTTGCTGCTTGGTTTTGCTGAAGATTATAGGAAAATAATATTAAACGTTAAACAAGAATTAGTTTTGTTGAGATCTTCTAACGATAAAGACATTATTAAAGCTGCAGATGCTACTACAGATGCGACTTTAGAATGGAAATTAAAATTAGACAAAATTGTATGGAGAGTTCCACATGTTAAATTGGCTGACGAGCATAGAATGCTACTTTTAAGAAAATTAAAAGCCGATCGTGATATTGTTATTCCATTTAGAAGTTGGGAATTTCATGAGCATCCCAGTTTACCTACTACGGATCGACACACTTGGACTGTTAAAACATCGAATTATGTAGAACGAGCCAGGTATATTATATTTGGTTTACAAACAGGTAGAAGAGACGCCATTACTAAACATGCAGGACAATTTGATCATTGTGACTTGAAAAATATTAAAGTTTATTTAAATTCACAATTCTTTCCATACGACAATTTAAATGTGTCATTCACTAAGAAGAAATACAGTATATTGTACGATATGTACGCGAGATTCCAAAGTTCATATTACGGTAAAACAAATACACCTTTATTACCACCTGACAAATATTTCGATGCCTACCCAATAGTTGTAATCGATTGTTCTAAACAAAATGAATCAGTAAAGTCTTCAAGTGTGGATATAAAAATAGAAATGGAATTCAACGATGCTATACCGGCTAATACAACTGCATACTGTTTAATTCTACATGATAAAATCGTAACATACACACCTTTAACTGGAATTGTTAAAAATGTATTGTAAGAACCGGTTTTGTTTCATTCCGCGAGTATAAAAGCAGAGCGTACAGACCGCTCCTCATCAGTTTGTTGCCTACTGTTGTATGGGTAGCATCGTATTCAATATGGCTTCTCCTAGTGGTACACCTGAAAATGTGGTAGATATTGAGAAGGAGATATCTGAGTTTTTAGATCCTCAAGGTCACCAGGAAGGAGGTGAACAAAACGTTTGCGGACAACTTCACGCCAGTAATAATGTTGAAGAAAAAGGTAAAAGAAGAAAGACTATACAAAAGAGAAAAAGGGATATTGAAGATAATATTTCTCCAAACATATTGAGTGAGGTATTTTTGCGAATATTTTACCCAATCTCTTCCAGTTTGGATAAAAGTGTTTTAATCGGTGTTATGAAATCTACAGATTATTCCCCTACTGTAATTTTAACTCATGGACCCAAAATGATTTTGTTTACGGACAGTGCTTGGGAATCGTTTATGAAACATTTGCATCTACTAGAATGCTATTTAAGTAGTAACATGTTTGGAAGAAAGACAAGAGTAGGACTTTTGGATTCAAATGTGGAAATTGATATCATTAAACAACGTGGTGATCATCAGCTACGGTTTAGAGACACAACAAGACATGATAACAAAATTCAACTTAATCGAGAGGAGTTTTTCATTTTAACTTGTGCTACTGAACCTATAACAAGATACTTGAGACAACTGGTGTTTTCAAGTTCGATTATTAAAGATTATCTGGAAGACACTTTGGACAAACAACCGGACGCACCTATATTATACGGACCTGTGGATACTTCTATATTTAATAGAGTTCCTCATGAAGTACAGATGTGGAGACAATTGGAAAAGTACGCTCAACTACATAAGAAATCAGTAAAACAGGAAGAAGAGGAAGATGGAGGAGAAGAATCAAGTGTTAGTGATGAAAATGAAAATAAGGAAAATATAAAGATGGAAACTTAAATGACAATGGTTAGTTTTTAAAACAATAACCAACATTTTGTGGGGTTAGGCCTATTGGGGACGGTGCCCACGTTAAATATACACCAACGCGCCAACAACTGTACGGCCTGGTATAAAAGTAGTACCTACCGTGGTGTGGAAATCAGTTGACCTCCTGACTTCGTAATGAGCAGACGTGTGACCTTCAAAATGGACAAGGGAGAAGAACAACAAGTAAAGTCCAAGCCTGGTATTATTGAGTTTCAAGCGTTTCGTGGTAATGATGATAGATTCATTATAAAAGAACTTGTGTTTTTGGACATGAATACAAGTGTTCCTTATTCGTTTTTATTTAAACCACCATGTTCTTATTCGTCTTTAACTAGTAAAGCCGCTACTACCAACAGATGGATTTCAAAACACTTCCATCATATCGATTGGTATGATGGTTTTACAAGTTACACGGACTTGTATCACATTATGCATCACTTTTCAGACAAGTTTACCAATATTTACACAAAGGGGCTGGAAAAGAAAAGATGGATCGAAGGATTTACTCATGTTCCGGTTAATGATGTGGAATTGGATAAGAATTATCAATACATGCTGGAAACCATATGTATTTGTACAAAAAGCCCAGAACATGATAAAGATAGACATTGCGCTTTGAAAAATGCCTATAAACTCGCCTCTTACCTTCAAAGTGGGGAATTGGGGAGTGGTGGGGGTAACGGAGAGTATATAAGTGGGGAGCAGACAGGGACCTGGCATGAGTATTACTCGAGATTCCGAGACGACAACATCTCCGAGCAAGAAGACGATCTGTAACCTGACCATGGCATCTCACCAGTTCCTTCAGACTTTGGTCGAGCAGTTCAATGCTCACTCCAAGTCAACAATATTACCTGTAAAGAAGTGCTCGGAACTAAAAGACGAGAAGCACTACATAATCCATGCTATGAAGAAGATGGAGACTACAGTTGGGGAGGCCATCTGCTGCAGTCTCAGCGAGGCACCGTTTACTCCAGGGGATGAACCAAAGTTCCAGGTGTACCTGCCCAAGAGATTCGTCCATCTTCTACAAAACGAGGATCTTCGCTCTATTCAACCCGGGTGTCTATACCTGGTGTCCCACGGCTGCACGGGTAGCAATTCTACAGAGTTGACCATCCACATCGCTGACAAGCAGCAGTGTTAAATTTAAGTTTTAATGTTGTACATATGTTGTTGTTGTAATGTTTTATAAATAAACGAATCATAAAAGACAAAAAAAAAAAAAATAAAAAAAAAACAAAAAATGCAACATATCAATATGTGACAGACTTCACGTATTGATATGTTGCATTTTTTTTTAAACTTCGCGGGTGACCTTGACCTTTGACCTTTGCATTTCACAATTACCCCCACTACTGTAATTACCCCCACTACCGCACTAGGATTCAAACCTGCTTGGATGCGAAAAACGGTCAGTCTGTTGCCAACTAGCAAACGATGAGCACCTTGTACGAGCTTTGCATACAACGAGTTATAACTCACAAGGACTTGTTCTCAACATGTTTACAAGACAATATCCCACTAACAATAAAAGAAGATGTCAAACGCTACAGGAGGGAAAATACAGGGTATTCGGAATACTCCTGGTATAAGTTCCACGACGGGGAAAAGTTTTGTAGGCCTTGTGGCGAGGCCGCCGTCAGAGACCTTCGGCGATTCGTACAGGATGGTGGTATAAAACAATTCGGATTTCTAGCGCCACTGTTTCGATTTGAAAATTACAAGGACACCTGCGCTATTTGTTCCATTCCATTGTATCGATGGAAAAAGTTTAGAACTGTTTAATTGGATTTTCTATACCCCCACCACTATTACCCCCACCACTTTTTCATGTACCTCCAAGCGCTGTGCCTCGGCTTCATTTCTACTCCAGCAGCCAACCTAGCAACATCAAGATGTCTCTGAACGTTAGTTGCGCAAGTTACGAGGAGGTGAGCATCAAGACTCAGCAGGAGCTAAACGACTTATACAAGGAGTTGCAGCTGATGGTGGCACGAGGCTACCGTATAAATGTGCAAGTTTACGCTTGCAATATACGGAACACCCGGCAGTCAAAGGAAGAGCCTGGACACTCCTCGACGGCTTCCTCACCAGCGTCCATGAAGACCGAGCCAGACAACTTGGACTACTTCAGCTGACTAGCAGTTGTATTTCTTGTCCTAACCATTGTAGAATATGTATATTTTTTCATTATATTAAAGAAGTAAAAGAGCAAAAACACCTATCTTATTACTGACATATAAGCTCAGTAACAAGATAGGTTTTTTAAAACACAATTTGGATGACCTTGAAACTTCCCCCTCCACTGCTTCGTTACCCCCACCACTTGACTATTGGTGTACATGGCACATCGCAATTGGAAACCTCATTCCATCTTCAACAGCCACACCGACAACATCAACAATGGCAAACCTACCAACAGATGAAAGATGTCCTCACGCATGTTGTGACTTCGTCCACGAGTTGGAGAAGAGGATGCAGGAGAGGGCGATAAGAAGAAAACAGATCCACTCAGAAAATATCATGATAGTCAACGGCTATCTTTTATTGTTCGGCCTTATTATGGTTGTACTTTTCATACTGTACGGCATAGTCACATGTGTCGGCAAGGTTGCAGAAGAAAACGCTCGCCACCATCAATTGGAAAGTTTCAATGTTACTTTGTAAGTTTTCCTTTTTTTAAAACTCCGTTTGGATGACCTTGAAAATTCCCCCACTACTCCACCACACCCCCACCACTTCACCATGTTCCTGCATGAGCATCACATCAACCGTCATTCCTTGTCCGACAAGCAACCATGGCAGACAACAACACCATCAGCCAAGCTGACTCCACTACTGATGTCGGTACAAGTACGGGTTGGACACTGTCGATCGATAGTGTACACTATTTGGAGTCAATTTGCGAACGTATGAAGGAAATACTGCGGGACAACCCTGGGATCATAATACAAATGAATTTAAATTATGATTGGTCCCAAGTTAGAATGCAAGGGGACGACAACAACGGTCAACAATCTCCACAATATTCGCCCATGTCCCCGATCTATCCTTACGGCGAGTCTGACGTCGATGAAGATGAGGCTGATGAAGATGCAGGGGACAACGAGGCTGAAGAGGAGTAAGCTTCATTCCTTTTTTTTAAAACCTAAATTGGATGACCTTGAGAATTCCCCCTCCACTATTTACTTTTTTAAAACCCAAATTAAATGACCTTGAAAATACCCCCTCCACGTACTTTTGGTTTACCCCCTCTACTTTTCAATACTGTTACCACAGTCTGTAGCTCACATCATTCCTTGCTTAGCTATCATGGCGGACAGCACTCTTTCTCGAGTTGACTCCACTACGGATGAAGAATGGCCATTTTCCTGGAATGTTCATCTGCAAGACTCGGCAGAAGTGGATATGTTGCATGAGAAATTGGTGTATGTATTAAACGAAAACCCCAACATTGAATGTAGAATGACTATGGATTTCGATGCGACAGGGGTCCACACTCAACCTTCCACTTCCAGCCAGCCTGAACCTCAGCTACAGCCAAAGAACTTTACACATCTTTACACTCCAATACGGCCGGAGGATGTGGTTATCAGCGAGGCAGACTCTACTACAAGTTATATTGAACCAACGAATTGGAAGCTTGTTGTTGACACCTTACACAAGGTCGACTTAGTATGTGACAAATTAAAGGAATTGATGATGCAAGATCCTGGTCTTCGTTTTAAAATTGATTTGTTTTTCATCTGGGGAGCACCTGCACGGGGCTCTTCGTCTGACAGCTCTCTAAGTACAACGGATGAGGAGGAGGAGGAGGACGACTAGTTATCTTTTTTAAAACTCCGTTTGGATGGCCTTGACCTTTCCCCCTCCACTGAGTTTATTTAAGGTGCACTCTCAATGACTGCAGCATCATTTCATCGCGCACCTTCACCACAGCAACATGGAAAGTCAACTCAACTACTGTTGCGAACGGAAATGTTTTTCATGGCCGAATGACATTGATGTTGCGGATAGTCTGGCGTGTAGAAAATGTGAAGCTTTTGGTCAATGCATGTGTAAGTGCAAGTCTTGGAAGAAGCCGAAACCGGAGTTGAAGACATTCCATGTGTACCAGATGAGAGGGCATAAGTACACTTGTTGCCCTGAACGTTGCATTGAATTCACATTAAAACAGCTAACTGGCTGCAAATTGTGCAACAATCATTTTGCAGGTTTTTGCAAACATTATTTAGGAGCCTGTCAGTACAGATCAACTTGGCATACAGAAGCACTCACTATCAATGAAATCGCTATAGATACACAAGAGTAGTCTTTCTACTCTTTTCTTTTTTTAAAACTCCATTTGGATGACCTTGACCTTTCCCCCTCCACCCACCTTAGTTTATATAAACCCCATTCCCACTGACCACAGCATCACTTCATCGTGCTCCCTCGTCAAAGCAACATCAGCTATGGAAAGTAAGCGCATCTCATGTTGCGAGCATAGGTGTTTGGAGATACAAGGCGTCACATATTGTGCAAAGAAGCGTTGGGAGGAAGAGACGGGGACAACCTATTGCTGTGAGGATAAGTGTTTCCTCTTACCAAAGTGGCAAGTGGATGGGCTGGCCTGCCGGCAATGTGAATGCTTCGGATGTTGCAGGTGTAGATGCAAGAACCAACAGCTGCCACCACCGGTACTACAAACTTTCAAAATCTACAAATCCAAATACTTTTATACTTGTTGTCCGCAGCGGTGTATTAAATTTCACTTCTCCAATCTTACCAATTGTCGGAAGTGCTACGGACAACCTGATGGGTGGTGCACCTGTTTTCTAGGCTCCTGCCGCTACAGATCGGATTGGTTTACAGATCCGTTGGAAATTGATGAGGTCGCCCAGGAAGCACAAGAGTAGTCTTTCTACTCTTCAACTTTTTTAAAACTCAATTTGGATGACCTTGAGATTTCCCCCTCCACTTCCCCATATACCTAGAGTACACAGAGCCTGATAGTCAGTCACTCGGTGGCTGTCGTGGGGTGCGCATCGGTGTCGGCGCTCCGTTGTTAGGTTTTCAAGGTCACAGTAATATCAAATTGTTGGTGTTGTGCTGGTTCAAGGTCACCTGAGGGATAACCGATTGCCCATTTAGGCAGAGTTATGTCAGAAACTCGAGTTTAACTTGGCACTTTTGCCGTTTCTCGTCGAAAATTCGCTCCAAGTGGTCAAGGTCACGGGGACTCTGACTGAAACTCGGAGCGTAGTGCGAGAAACGGCAAAAGTGCCAAAAAATTTTAAGTTTCGGCGTGACCTTGACCTCAGTGGCGTCGGTGACGTCATTTTGATGACGTAAGGGGTGATGACGTCATCAGCACGTCATTTCTGTGACGTCATGGGTGTGACGTCATAGAAATGACGTCATTAGTGATGACGTCATCGATGACGCAATCGATGACGTCATCGATGACGTCATCGGTGAGGTCATTGACCTCGATGACGTCATCCCTCAGGTGACCTTGAACTGAGCCAGCACCAACAATTTGACACTACTCTTTATTACAACTGGTTTTGAGATATTTGGGCTTAAAAATTTAAAATGTCCGCCATTTGAAAAAAAAACGATTAAAAAATTATTTATTTTTCTTTTAATAAACGTTGTTATAATAAAGGTCCATGTCAAATATGAACCCAATTCATTTATCCTTTACGGAAATAAAAATTATTAAGTGTAAAAAATAAAATGGCATCTAGAGGGATAACGAAGCATTTTAGGACATATGATTATATGTACTTTTTGTTTCTTTTGGCTTGCTGAACAACATAGAATAGTTTCGGACGGTGAAAGCTGGACACCCTGTATATAATTAAAGAACGAAAAGTACATTTTTCCTATGAGTGCTTCAGTTTCATGTATGAGACGAAGCCGAACACAGAAACGAGAAATTTCAAGAGCGTGGCGAAGCCGAGCGTGTGAGAGCGAGTTTCATGTACTGGGCGGAGCACGGAAATAATTCGAGCAATCGCCAGAAACTCAATTTTAGTACAAGTTATGATTTAAACTTTTCATTACGACGTAGAACTATAGTTGTACGAAGTATTTTTATTTCTGTTCACATTTTGATTGTTAAACATGAAATAAGCTAATTTAAATTATATAAAAGTTAAAATAGTTTTTTAGTACTTAAACTAAATTTATCAACTTCTATTAAGTACAGGAAACATCCACTTTCATTCATTGCCATTAATAATGACAATCACTGAAGCTTGCTATTTTATTACAAACGGGTTTGGTCGGAGTATGATGGAGATGGATACTCACTAAAGGGGTCGAAGCCGGTGACGAACCTCGGGCAGGGGACGGTGGCGCGGGACCCGGGGGGCGTGGCGTCCCAGCAGGACCACCCGTCGAACACGGTGGGGCACCACGGCGCTGCAACATCGGGAATTATAATAATAATAAAATTATAATCCAGGGTTTCCAACTATGCAACAATAACACTGTGTGATAGGTCGTGGTGATCACGACACACAACAACAATGCACAAGAAAATGTTCTAGAGTGACATTTTAACCTTCTCGTTTTGGGGAAAAACCTCGAACGCTCGGTGCAGCTCGTACCGCGGTTACTTTTGCCGGCTGGGTGGAGGGTTGTGAATCCACCAGAAGTACAGGTCGGTCAGAAAAACCAGAAGATCGCGGCCGCTCTCTCCCAAAATTACTGAGTTAACCGCAGTACGCGCTGCATAGTCCGCGCTACGACTTAGTAACATACAGGGCAACTTTTTATGTGTAAAAATGTGAGCTAGTAATAAATTATTAAATTTACTTATATAAATATTTTACAAGTATCTTTTTTTCTTGTCAATTTAACGTCATTCGGAAACATAGGTTCTAAGTTACGTTCGGTTATATTATGTCACTAACAATCTTGCATTTAGTAACGCATTTTGCATTTTGAATTTATGCTCGTATATTCAAGTATTCATCAATTAATTTTGTAACGGTGCAATTCGCGGTGGTGTCAAAATTGCACGCTACAGCCACGGAATCGCTCAATCGAGTTAAATGTCCAGGGTTATAAATGAATGTAGCAAATTAATATAATTTATTTGAGGGCTCAGACGCAAGGTCAAATGAACATATAGTTCTCAAAGCAAATCCTTAGATCATCACAGCCCTTGAATTTGGAAAAAGTAAATTTAGATTTCCCGGTGAAATTCTGATTAAAATAATAAAAATTAAAATAAGCCACGCGGCAAAATGAAATAACTAATTTTCCACTAAACGCGAGTAAGCCTATCAGAATTTCACCGTCAAGTTATATCGCCAATTAATAAAATCGGGCTTCTATTTAATTAATTTAATTTACAAAATTAATATCCAATTAAATTAGTACAAGTCCAATGGGTTTCCCAGGAGCTGTTTCGCCCCGGGCCTAACACTGGTACAAGACAAGTTTTCTTTAATTAATTTAACATACAAATTATTTTATTCCCAGGGTTTGTTCACCCTGGGCCTACAAGTAATTGGTGTGAATAAATTCGGAATAAAATAAAATATTAGACTCGCTCCGGTCCACCACGCGGTCTACCGGCTAACAAAGAACTCTTTAAGAGTACGTTAAACAATTCCTTATACAAGTTATTTAATTAACTTAAATAAAAGCAAAATTATAATAACGAGTCTGAATTATAATGTACTACGCTGACTTATACTATTACTAGGACCGTACCTGAGCAATAACGCTTTGTCGGACGCCCGACGTGTATTTATTATATTCGCTGATGAGCAGCGGTAGACGATGCGGCGGGCTGTTCGCCAGGCCGTGGACTGGTGGTGGACCTTGTCGGCTACTCGCCTGACGGAGGACTGACCGGCGCAGTCCAGTTCCAGGAGTCGAGACGACGGCCTTCTCCCCACCACCGCCGTGCATGCGCGGCGCAGTCACCAAGTAAAAGTCGGAACAGCTGATTCTAACCGGGTGGTCAACGTCAGCTGATCCTCGGAGGCGCGCGAATTCAAACCGCCCGAACGCTCGCTTCAACTTTAGACCCTTACACCCCCTACTTAGTTCGGGGTGAAAAAAAGAACCGAAAAGAAAAAAATGCTTTTGCTTCCTCCCTTACTTTAGGCAAGCTTAGCTTGCGTTTGGGGTTTCCGAACTTTGACGTGGAAGAAGGTCCCATCCTCGTTCCACCTTCGGAGGGTATGATATCTGTTTGTTCGTGGGCCACGTCTGCCCATGCCGTTGTCTGGGCGTGTAGGAGCGTCACACGCCAGTCGATTCTTGGGTGTAGGTGGAGACAGAGGTGGCGTTTTCGCAACTTGCTCACCTCGGTTTCGTACCCGGCGTCGAATGGGCGGTAATGTATCTGTCCTGCGGGTTTGGTCTGCTCCGACCTTAAACCTCTGGCCAGTATGACAGTTTTGAACGGGGGCTTTTACATTTCGTCGCCACCCCGGCCAAAAGTAATTATTGCCAACTCGGTTGGGCGTCTTTCTGAAATCAAAATGCCCCGTGGTGGGCGAGTCATGGTTCTCACGCAAAACAACTGGAAGTTTCCAGTTTTCCTTTTGATCCCCATATTTTGATCTTTTCCGATCAAATTTGTATGATTTCTCATTCCGGATTATAAAACTTTGATTGGACCTAGGATTTTTCCTAACTTGGTCCACTACACGATGGTACCACCTGTCCGGCGGAGGTTGGTCTATTTCGACCGAACCGTCAGTAAGGGCCGATTCCATTTCTCCAATCGGACATACCACAGTGTCGGAGTCGTCATTCTCCTTGGATGAAAACGCGTCTACCAATTGAGGTTTACCTCCAATATTCCCTGGATCATTTTGTTCCAAATGATCTGCACTACTGTCTTGATCATTTTGTTCCAAATGACCAATTTCAAGATTGAAAGTACTGTAATTAGATTCAATCTCATAAGGGTATCAATTCCCAAAATCACGTCACAAGTCAACGTGGGCAAACATACGGCTCTAAATTGATTTATCTGTCCGCCTAAAATTCCTTCAAATTCGTACACATAATTTTGTCTAGTGCACGTACCATCCGCGAGCTGTACAACCGTTGAAACTTTATTTGCACCAATTCCCTGGTTTTCCAGGTGCTGTGCGACCTTTGAGCTAATTAGAGTAATGGCCGCGCCACTATCTAACAGTGCTAGGAACTTCTTCTCATGAATTTTAATATTTACATACGGCCTAATATCCTGCACGTCAGTTAAAACTCCAAAACCTTCCGGAACTAATTTTGTTGGCTCAATACATTGTTGCCAGTCGGAGGATTCAGGTTTTATTTTGGACTCGACAGTCCTCCGGTCACGCTACGCGTTTCTCGAGCGGCATTTACAATCATCTGTTCTCACGCCCACGGTTTTACAGTTAAAACATTTAATTGTTTTGGGCAACCTACAATCCCTATAAACGTGTCCGGGTTCATTGCAATTATAACATGTCACCGAGGAGCGAACAGATTGTTTTATCTGTCCATCTTTGTTGTCGGCCGGCGCATCCCTAGATTGCTTATCTCTCGCTTGATAAGCCGCAGCGCGGTTATTCCACCGCTGGCTATAGTTACCTTTGTCGTTGTCGTTCTTAATTGGATTATTATTTTTATAACCCATCTGCTTGTCATTTATAGCCTTTTGATCAATAAAGCTTTCATTGTTTCCTAAAGTATTGACACTACGGTGCCCGTACGGCTTATTGTCTGACTTCCGCTTTCCTTGGTAAGCGGTTTCCGCTACCACTGCCTCGGAGGGGTGAGGGGGAGGTCGGTACAACGCCTTTTCACGCCAGTAACTCTCAACGTGCTCTGCTTTTTTTAGCATCTCGTCCAGCGACACTATTTCGTCTCGACTCATGGTTAATTTATAATCTGGCCTCATGTTGTTATAAATAACGTCGAGTTTCTCTTTCATTGAGTAGCCTCCACGCCTCCGCATTAAAGTCGTGATAGCGACAACAAAATTACGAAATGGCTCATTTTCGCCTTGGGTCCTACGCCTAATTTCCTCACCAAGGTTTCGGTTATAGCCCGGAGGTAAATAATACAAGTCAAAACTACGACGAAAATCTTCATAGGTAAACCAAGAGTCCTTATTGTTGCGATACCATAATAGTGCCGCACCGCACAACAATTCCGGCAAAACTTTTAGAATACATTCGTTATCAAGGGAATACGCATCCTTTAATTCCTCTAAACGTTCTAAGAACGAAATCGGGTCTTTATTTCCGTCGAACTTAACATTCCATTTCCGTACTAGCGTACACAATGATGCTGAGTCATTGTGTTTGTCGCTTGTCCGGGCTTTAACCGCAATATCAGCTACTTTTCGACAAACTTCGTCAACTGATACGTTGGGTGCCATGCCTAACAATTGAATGAGTTTCCCTAAACCCTGAGTTTCGGCATGTTCACGACAGGGAATCGTTGTAATTGCACTACGATCCGTCGTCTCTGGTTTTGACCAAGAAACCGTCGTTTTCGGAATCGTACCAACGCTGGTAGTCCTACTTGAACTAGTTGTTTCACCAGTTGTAACGCTAGCTTCATCTGCTTTTGATCCTTTCTCTCCTTTGTTTCGCACCGGAGAGGCAACGTAAAATGTGCTACATAAGAGCCGGAACCAAAGCCTAAGAAATAATCCAAAAAGTCCCATTTCGAACAACAATAAATTGCAATTAAATACAAGTTTTCGGGCGCCAGCCACAATGGCAGAAAAAGAGAGATAATATTAAACTATCTTATTCCAGATAGTACACTACCTTATTCCAGGTAGTAATCAACAGTAAACGCTTTTAATGATGATTTCTTCGTGAAATTTACAAGTCCCTAAGCCCTACACAATTTATTCAGTCCCTGTTCGGCAGCGCCATTTGTAAAGTCCCTGTTCGGCAGCGCCATTTGTAATGGTGCAATTCGCGGTGGTGTCAAAATTGCACGCTACAGCCACGGAATCGCTCAATCGAGTTAAATGTCCAGGGTTATAAATGAATGTAGTAAATTAATATAATTTATTTGAGGGCTCAGACGCAAGGTCAAATGAACATATAGTTCTCAAAGCAAATCCTTAGATCATCACAGCCCTTGAATTTGGAACAAGTAAATTTAGATTCCCCGGTGAAATTCTGATTGAAATAATAAAAACTAAAATAAGCCACGCGGCAAAATGAAATAACTAATTTTCCACTAAACGCGAGTAAGCCTATCAGGATTTCACCGTCAAGTTATATCGCCAATTAATAAAATCGGGCTTCTATTTAATTAATTTAATTTACAAAATTAATATCCAATTAAATTAGTACAAGTCCAATGGGTTTCCCAGGAGCTGTTTCGCCCCGGGCCTAACACTGGTACAAGACAAGTTTTCTTTAATTAATTTAACATACAAATTATTTTATTCCCAGGGTTTGTTCACCCTGGGCCTACAAGTAATTGGTGTGAATAAATTCGGAATAAAATAAAATATTAGACTCGCTCCGGTCCACCACGCGGTCTACCGGCTAACAAAGAACTCTTTAAGAGTACGTTAAACAATTCCTTATACAAGTTATTTAATTAACCTAAATAAAAGCAAAATTATAATAACGAGTCTGAATTATAATGTACTACGCTGACTTATACTATTACTAGGACCGTACCTGAGCAATAACGCTTTGTCGGACGCCCGACGTGTATTTATTATATTCGCTGATGAGCAGCGGTAGACGATGCGGCGGGCTGTTCGCCAGGCCGTGGACTGGTGGTGGACCTTGTCGGCTACTCGCCTGACGGAGGACTGACCGGCGCAGTCCAGTTCCAGGAGTCGAGACGACGGCCTTCTCCCCACCACCGCCGCGCATGCGCGGCGCGGTCACCAAGTAAAAGTCGGAACAGCTGATTCTAACCGGGTGGTCAACGTCAGCTGATCCTCGGAGGCGCGCGAATTCAAACCGCCCGAACGCTCGCTTCAACTTTAGACTCTTACAATTTAATCATCAATATATGCATGAAAATTGTTTTCAACCTTTTCTTCTATTGACCACTGTTACTTGCGTTTCAAAGGCATGTAATACTTAAGTTGTGATCAAAAATGTTTGTTATTTTCCTCTTTGTAAAAATATTAAACTAAACCAGAAGTTTGTACACAAAGTTATGTTAACCCCATAAAAAAATTGTAAAATAATTACATTTAGCGATTTTTTTACAAAGCTCATATAAGTAGGTCAATTTGCTAATATATAAGTTATTCTGGTAATTTCTACCTGATCATTCTCTGTTTATGAGTTAATGTCGTATTACATTATCGTTTTCATTGCTTAGCACATTGTGAACGGTATTGATAACGTCACATGTTTGTCTTCATTGATGTATTTATAGCCAACCTCGCCAAGCGATCGCAGCGGTATCACTAACAATGACGTGATTTACCATGGCTATAGGAATATAAGATGATATAAGAGGAATATAAGAGGAATATAAACTATAAATACAGTATGGATTGAGTTACTCACGAAGAAAATGTTGATTTTCGATTAATAATGGTTTTTTATTCAATACCACTTGTTAATTATGTTTGAAGTCTATACATTCTTATTACATAAGAAAAATTTAATAAAGGTATTACTAAATGTATAAGTGAGTCTAATATAACTCAGATTTGTTATGTTAGGTTCTTTTTAATTCAAAGTTAACAGACTCTATAAGTTAAAACTTAACTAATTCTGTCCAAAAAATGTCAACTTCAGTAGTAAAATTTCAAACAAGCGATATAAAAAAAGATTTGTAGTTCAAACCATTAATCGTACATAATTAACTAAGTAAAGTATACCAAAGTAAAATAACACTAGAGAAAAAGATCCTATTGATAAAGAATTTGTCTTACTGAAGAACTGAGAAACATAATAATACCAAGAAATAAGGATATGAGATCTAAAATTAATATCATGTTTATATAAGTATTTTGGCTATAGTAAATGGCCACCCCATATACCCATATAACTCAGGGACCTCCATTTATTATATAACCTCCATATAACCTCATACAACCTCCATTTAATTATAGAAATTTATTTGACAGTGAATCTAAAGTTATATATTTATACAAATTGATAAAATAAAGCGTTTTAAACAATTTACCAAGATTTTAATTTAATACTTAGTAATAGAAGGCTATATATGATGCCACATCTGGATAGAACAGTACAACATACTCGGTTAACTGAATCTTGAGGAACTTGAAGAGAAATCACTATGTCATAAAATAGGCTACAGTTGAAGGGTTATTATCTCCATAAAGATTTCAATTTACTTCTATTGCCCGTGGGCTCGTATCTTTGTACTTTCAAGCTGTCACTATAAAATATTTTATTTACTTATTTCCGTCATGACTTCCTCACCATTTTAATTTAGGCAAATGCAGTGAAATTGTATTAGTTGAACGTTTTTAGAATAAAGAGAATTTTTTCCCCTGTAGATAAAAATATTAATTGTAACTAACTAACTTAATTGTAACTTAACTTAATTGTAACTAAGTTAATTGTAAAATACTTTTAAATACATTATATTTCCCTACAGCAAATACTGTTTTATTATGATAAATATAAATAATAATAACTTTTAAGTACAAAATAAATAGTTTTTGGAATAATAACAACTAAATTAAATATTTTTTATTAATATTTTAACCGATTTCAATGGGAACATTTAACGCACTCCGATGTAACAAATTCTAACAAGCTATTTTGGCTCTAAAATTTACCCAATAGAAAGTGTTTCAAGTCATTTATACAGGGTTTTTGGTAGTCAGTGTCAAAGAATTTTAGGGGTTATAATGCTTGTTAAATTCAACAAAAATACGCAGCTTAGGCTCACCTCTCTCCATCTTCCAGTAACAGTCGTTGTTAACATTTTTCAAATTTCTTCTCTATTTAAATAGAGGTCATCCCAGCGAATAAACAATTTAGTATTTTCAACATACAATTATCTATTTTTTTTTTTTTTTTTTTTTTTTTTTTTTTTTTTTTTTTTTTTTTTTTGAGGAAAATAGTAAAAGCTTGACCTGACCCGATGGATCGATCTTATTGATCCATTTGTCACGCAATAATGTTGTATTTTCTATACAGATAATACTATTGAATAGCAAATCTTCTTATACATCACTCTGGATTAGATCAGATTTTTCTATTTAATTTGTTTTGCAACAACTTAAGATAGTTAAATTTTTGAAAATACTAAATCTTTTATTACTTGTAAGGAGTTTAGTAATGTATAATTTTATAAAACAATTATGTAATTTTAAAAATGAATGGTAAACATTTTAAACCCCCACTCAAAACCCCATAAACTCCATACGTAGGAAATCTTAAATGGAGTCTTACATTAATAATTTAAGCCTTTGTATATTTAGTATTTGTGTTACAACTGTATCTACAAACGCACAATCCTTCCAATAATTGTCATATATCTGCCAGGCTGTTACACATTTTATATATATATATATATATATATATATATATATATATATATATATATATATATATATATATATATATATATAATGGAAGGACTATATTGCTTGAAACTAAAATATTATGACATATTTTTACTTATACGAAAAGACACCACTAAACATACGTTAGTGTTTTAGATGTATCTAATTCATATATTACTTCGTTTTTTCCGAAAAACCCAACATTTTTTTACTTTTGATAACTATTGATTAAATTAATCTACACAAATTTAATAGGCGACATTTTTTTGTACAGGAAACTCTACCCACAGTTTTTAACCAATTTCAATGAGTTTGGTGCCATTGGATTGGGCTCGGTGTGAAGTTGTTTCTAAAGTAAATTGGTATATATCTATTCAAACGGAAGGACCCTAAACCCCCTTAAAAGTATGTATATTATCCCATTTAAATTTTTTAAATGTTCAATCTTAACAGCTGTAACGAGTAAACACAGCACACAAGAATCTGTATATTAATTCAAAAGATGTTATGTTTTAAACCTTGGAGGAAAACCTACTCGTTAACAAAATGCATTAAAAAGCATAAACAGTATAAATTACTCAAACTGATTTGCTCAATATTGAGCAAATAGTACACTGGTATATATATAAAATACAAAAAATTACTGAATTTAAAGAACAATTATACAATATAATGATGGACCTTATACCTTGTTTATTACTACGAACGTAATTTTCTTACATTATTTGGCTATCAAATTAAATTAAATTGACACCTAATGGTACCTAATTGTACAACTCGAGCTCTTTTAATAAAGAGCTCGAGTTGTACAGTATTCCGCATTCATTCATCAACCTGAGAAGAAAATTATTTAGTGCATGGGCATTAATTTGTAAACACATTATCATAAGTTGTTTTTCTACTTGGTGAAGTTGTTAGATTTTACTATGTTTTATTATTATTGCAGGGCACATACGACAGTTATGCTTGTATTTATCTGATTCCTATATTCTTGTTGATTATCTATTTTGTTATTTCGTTCGTAGTTTATTACTTGTTATGCTCTGGTATTACCACAGGCTTGATAGTTGTTTGATTATATATTTGTTAATTTATTATATTAGAATGGTTAAAGTCTTGTTGCAATTGGTTTTGGAGATTTATAATTTATAATAGAATCTCACATTTTATGTAATATTAATTATTTTGTATGATAATTGAAAACGGAATATTCCGTGTATAAATAAATAAATAAATAACCCACAGCCTCGCTCGCTCACCGTCCACGGTGTGGTAGTCAGAGTCGAGCCTCTGCCGCCGTCGTCGGTCATCGCAGTCCTGTTTCAGCTTCAGAAGGAACTCCACGTTCGGGTCTATCGTAGTGTTCACCACCTCCGACCTCTCTTCCTCCCCCATCCCAGCACGTCTCTCTGTAACATACATAATTCGTTGACAATCGATTGTGTACTTTCCATTAATGTTATGAAACCATCCAATGATGGTTTATCCTCGATTGATCCACGGTATTTCTAGAGTATTATCGGTTTCAAGGAGTATATATCATCCACACTTGTTATAAAAGTTAAATCTATTCCATTTTTTTACAAGACTATTCTTAACTTAAAATACATATTCAGGTGTATATGTGCTGTTTATTGTTTCTTTGTTGGGTAGGTACTACCAAACATTACTATTTTTTGAAGCCTCTGCACTAAAACAATGCCAGAAAACCTGAAAAGCGCAATTGAGCTACAAAGTTGGCAACAAAATTTTTTTTGAGTCGGTGGTGTGCGGGTTAGGGCGAGACTTTATAAAGAACAGATTCAGTGACACAGTGTGTTCGAATCTACTTTTGACCGGGAAGTTTTTATCACTAACATTTACCTGTACTGCACAGATTAAATTTTAATTTTTTTAAAGTAAGGCAAATTTTAAATTTCCCTTACTTTGTAAATTCCCTTACAAAGTAAGGGAAAGAGCCGCACTGATAATAGTCAATCTCGGTGGGACAAAGTAAGGCAAAAACATTCTCAAGATTCAGAAGGAGTGTGGGGGATCTGAAGAAAACATGACGACGAGACCTCGGTGTAGACATGGTAAAGTTGCAAGAAATAATATGAACAGTAGCATTTTGATTGGAAATGGTAAAAATATAACCTTTTATAAATATTGTGTTTTTATAAAATCATGCAAACTATATTACTGTACAACTCCTAATTTTACCAGTAACATCATAATCGACACGACATCACCATAAATTATGCTACTTTTAAAGCAAACGTGAATAACATTTTAACTTATATGTAGTTTCTCTGCATCGTGTATCTTGCTACTAATTGAAAGTTAGCTTATATAACTGATTATTAAACAATCCCACACCCATTATTTAAATGTA
>CM061535.1:112350513-112409251 GCA_030545055.2 Neoaliturus tenellus
AATCAAAACGCTGATGCAATAAACAGAGGTTATTTATCATCAGAATTGAAGAATACGTTAAAATTCAATGGAAAAACGTATAATGCTGAAAATCGACGTATATCCAATGTAGCAGACCCTGTAGATGAACAAGACAGCATAAATAGACGCTATTTACATTCTATAATACCTGAAAAGACAAAAGATGGGTTTTCTTTTTATAAATTTGTTATTAACGATATAGGTTATCCAAAAAATGAAAATGATGCTGTAAATTTAAAATACATCAAAGATCATTGTATTACACGTGATGTAGGAGTTATTGACTGTCTTGGTAATTGTTTAGCGAATGTAAAAGATGGTTTTGCACCATCAGACGGTGCAACGGTGGGTCAAATGAAGGAAACTTTAAAACAAGAAACCTCCGGTTTTGTGAAACAAAACCAAGTAGTAACACGTCAAGGAGATGTATTTGTACAAGGAAATAAAAAGTTTACTTTACTTGAAGAAAACAATTATGTTTGGGATGGTAAAGGAAAGTTATTGACAAATTTAGGTATTGGTGAAAAGCCTGGTGATGCTGTTACTTATGAACAGATAATACAATTAGAGCCAACTGGAAAAAAATGGTGGAATTGTGATAATAAACGATTAACAAATGTTGCAGACCCTGATTATGCCGATAACGCTGTAACTGTTAATTTTCTTGTTAAAGTAATAGGTAATTTATTATTTGATATGCATAATTATATTGCAGCAGGACAACATAAACCTATTGACGAAAAAATGAGAAGTACATGGATTAAACAAGAAATTCTTTATAAATATTTTTTTAATCATAACACACAAAAGTTTAGATCATCAGATTGGGGTACTTTTGATATTTAATTAAATAACACCATAAATTACATCATTTATGTGCAACCTGTCATAGAGGTAACACATGGGTTACGCTTTTCGAATATAAAAGACAATCATGGCGTTTCATTACACCAGTCCATATCGAGACACTATACGGAAAGGAGGCGGTATCACGTCCACAGCGGTTTCTCTGTTAAGTAAAGCTTTAAATCGTATTCCAGTAGGATCTATCGTAAATAGAGCAATAGACGCTTTACCATACGAATTTCATATACCGGGAGGTTATCAGTATTGCGGACCAGGAACTAAATTGAAAAAACGACTGGAAAGAGGTGATCCAGGCATAAATAAGTTAGATCAGGCTTGTAAAGAACACGATATCGCATATTCCACGTTTACCGATTCAAAAAATAGGTCAATCGCTGATAAAAAGCTAGCGAATATAGCTTGGCAACGAGTAAAGTCTAGTGACGCTAGTATTGCGGAAAAAGCAGCAGCTTTAGCGGTAACAGCAGGTATGAAGGCTAAAACAGCGGTAGGAGGTGGAAAAAGGAGGGGTAAGAATAAAAAAGGATCAAGCAAGAGAAAACATGGTGGTAATATTAGACTAAAAAGACGTTCTCTGAGGAAAAATAATAAAAAACCGACAATATGGTCAATGGTAAAAAACGGGGCTGGTCTATACCTAAGATCGTATCGTGCATATTAAATAAAAGAAATCAATTGGTTATACCACATAAAGCGTTGACTAATGTTGAATTATTTAAATATATTTCCTGTTTAAAAATACCATTTTTCCGCGGAGTATTTATGAAAGACAGTTTACCAAAGAAAATATGGAAAAATGAGACTGGAATCGTAAATTTGGATAATACTAAAGGGTTCGGCACCCATTGGGTGTGTTATAAGAAACTAAATAGTAATGTATATTATTTTGATAGTTTTGGAAATTTGCCACCACCTAAAGAACTTGAACATTACTTTAAATCTGCTAAAAACATATATTACAACTATAAAAGAGAACAACCTGATAATACTTCAATATGCGGCCATTTATGTTTGGAATTCCTAGCTAAAAGTATCAGTCACTATTGAGATGTCTTCCTATACGGTATCATTAACAGGAAAATCGTCCACTTTACGAAGTATCCTTTTTCCAGCGTTACGCTTGCAAAAAGGAAGATTTTGGGAGGCAGCACTGTTGGATTTTACAACTTACAACTCTATTCCCAATGTTACGGAAGGTAAAAATAACTTATTGCATTATTATAAAGGAAAAGATGCCAGTGGGAAGTTTACAGACTTAGAAGTTTGCACTCTACCCACAGGTTCTTATTAAATTGATCATATTAATGAATTTTTGCAAAATAAAATGGGAAAAGACAATATAACGCTAAAAGGTAATAACAATACAATGAAAGCTGAGCTTACTTCAAAATATTATATAGATTTCAGTAAGTCAGACTCAATTGGTGATTTATTAGGATTTCCCAAAGATGGAGCAATTTTAGAACCAAATAAAACACATTCCGGTAAACAAACTGTAACAATATTAAAAGTCAATAGTATAGACATAACTTGTAATATTATACAAGGAGCTTACAGAGATGGAGCAAATACTCATATAATACATACTTTTTACCCCAGTGTACCACCTGGATTTAAAATTGTTGAAAAGCCGCAAAACCTGGTATATCTACCTTTGAACACCACTTTCATTTCAGACATCGTGTTGAACGTATTGGATCAAGACGGTAACTTGATAGATTTCCGAGAAGAGCCTATTACGGTTAGATTACATTTAAAATCAACACTTTAATACAAAATCATGGGTTTAACATTTAAAAGCGAACAACCTACGGGAATCCGCATTAGTAGCTCTTCAGCTGTGGAGGAGTTAACACGCGAGAACATTCGTTTCTTAGAGAGAATTGGATTAAAAGTAACCGATAATGGATATACTGGATATAGCTCAGGGTCCAACATTCGACGAAACCCTATGGGAAAAAGAATATCACACCCACAACCCTTACACTTCATCAAAATTAAACAATAACGATGAAATTCGTATTCCCATACAAAATCAAGACATTTACACACTACCATGTGAAAGTTACTTGTATATTGAAGGAAAAGTTACTAAAAAGGACGGTACTACTACTGGTACAACAGTTCCATTTATAAATAATCCCATGGCTTTCCTGTTTGATGAAATTAGATATGAAATATCAGGTGTAACAGTTGATTCTACTAAAAAAGTAGGTATTGCAACAACTTTAAAGGGATTAACATCTATATCACCTAATGAAACCAATTTAATACAACCTGCAGGATGGGTTTTACCTGCAAAAGACACAATCACTCCAGATACAAATGGAAATTTTGATTTTCATATTCCGTTACGTTTGTTGCTTGGTTTTGCTGAAGATTATAAGAAAATAATATTAAACGTTAAACAAGAATTATTTTTGTTGAGATCTTCAAACGATAAAGATATTATTAAAGCTCCAGACGGTACAACAGATGCAACTTTAGAATGGAAATTAACATTAGACAAAATTGTATGGAGAGTTCCACATGTAAAATTAGCTGACGAGCATAGAATGCTACTATTAAGAAAGTTAAAGGCTGATCGTGATATTGTAATTCCTTTTAGAAGTTGGGAATTTCATGAACATCCCAGCTTGCCAACTACGGATCGACACACTTGGACAGTTAAAACATCTAATTATGTGGAACGAGCCAGGTATATTATATTTGGTTTACAAACAGGCAGAAGAGACACCATCACCAAACATGCAGGCCAATTTGATCATTGCAACTTGAAAAATATTAAAGTTTATTTAAATTCACAATTTTTTCCATACGATAATTTAAATGTGTCATTCGCTAATAAAAAGTACAGCATATTGTACGATATGTATGCAAGATTCCAAAGTTCATATTATGGTAAAACGAATGCACCTTTACTATCACCAGAAAAATACTTAGATGGTTACCCTATAGTTGTAATCGATTGTTCTAAACAAAATGAATCGGTAAAATCATCAAGTGTAGATATAAAAATAGAAATGGAATTCAACGCGCCTATACCGGCTAATACAACTGCATACTGTTTAATTCTACATGATAAAATCGTAACATACACACCTTTAACTGGAATTGTTAAAAATGTATTGTAAAAGACCGGTTTTCCTACATTCCAATGCATTCCGCGAGTATAAAAGCAGAGCGTTCAGCTCGCTCCTCATCAGTTTGTTGCCTGTTGTTGTATGGGTAGCATCTTATTCAATATGGCTTCTCCTAGCGGTACACAAGAAAATGTAGTAGATATTGAGAAGGAGATATCCGACTTTTTAGATCTTCAAGGTCAACCGGAGGGAGATGAACACAACGCTTGCGGACAACTCCACGCCAGTAATAATGTTGAGGAAAAAGGTAAAAGAAGAAAGAATGCACACAAGAGGAAAAGGGATATTGAAGATAATATTTCTCCTAACATATTAAGTGAGGTATTCTTGCGAATATTTTACCCAATCTCTTCCAGTTTGGACAAAAGTGTTTTAATCGGTGTTATGAAATCTACAGATTATTCCCCTACTGTAATTTTAACTCATGGACCCAAAATGATTTTGTTTACGGACACTGCTTGGGAATCGTTTATGAAACACTTGCATCTGCTAGAATGCTATTTAAGTAGTAACATGTTTGGAAGAAAGACAAGAGTAGGCCTTTTGGATTCAAATGTGGAAATCGATATTGTTAAACATCGTGGTGATCATCAGTTGCGTTTAGAGACACAACAAGACATGATAACAAGATTCAACTTAATCGAGAAGAGTTTTTTATTCTAACTTGTGCAACTGAACCAATAACAAGATACTTGAGACAACTGGTGTTTTTAAGTTCAATTATTAAAGATTATCTGGAAGACACTTTGGACAAACAACCGGACGCACCTATATTGTACGGGCCTGTGGATACTTCTATATTCAATAGGGTTCCTCATGAAGTACAAATGTGGAGACAATTGGAAAAGTACGCTCAACTACATAAGAAATCAGTAAAACAGGAAGAAAAGGAAGATGGAGGAGAAGAATCAAGTGTTAGTGATGAAAACGAAAACAAGGTAAATATAAAGATGGAAACTTAAATGACAATGGTTAGTTTCTAAAACAATAACCAACATTTTGTGGGGTTAGGCCTATTGGGGACGGTGGCCACGTTAAATACACACCAACGCGCCAACAACTGTACGGCCTGGTATAAAAGCAGTACCTACCGTGGTGTGGAAATCAGTTGATCTTTGGACTTCGTCATGAGCAGACGAGTGGCCTTCGCAATGGACAAGGAAGAAGAACAAGTAAAGTCCAAACCTGGTATAATTGAGTTCCAAGCGTTTCGGGGTAATGACGATAGATTTATCATAAAAGAACTTGTGTTTTTCGACATCAATACAAGTGTTCCATATACATTTTTGTTCAAACCACCATGTTCTTATTCATCATTAACTAGCAAAGCCGCTACTACCAACAGGTGGATTTCAAAATATTTCCATCATATCGATTGGTATGATGGTTTTGCAAGTTACACAGACTTGTATCACATCATGCATCAGTTTTCAAACAGGTTTACCAATATTTATACAAAAGGACTGGAAAAGAAGAGATGGATCGAAGAATTTACTAATGTTCCGGTTAATGATGTGGACTTGGATAAAAACTACAAGTATACGATGGAAAATGTTTGTATTTGTACTAAAAGTCCAGAACATGAAAAAGATAGACATTGCGCTTTAAAAAACGCCTATAAACTCGCATCTTACCTTCAAAGTGGGGAAGTGGGGAGTGGTGGGGGTGACGGGGGTTATATAAGTGAGGAGCAGACCGGGACCTGGCATGAGTATTACTCGAGATTCCGAGACGACAACATCTCCCAGCAAGAAGACGAAGAAGACAATCTTTAACTCAACCATGGCATCTCACCAGTTCATGCAAACTTTGGTTGAGCAGTTCAATGCTCACTCCAAATCTACCATACTACCTGTCAAGAAGTGTTCCGAACTTAAAGATGAGAAGCACTACATTATCCACGCCATGAAGAAGATGGAGACTACAGTTGGAGAGGCCATCTGCTGCAGTCTTAGCGAGGCACCGTTCACTCCGGGGGATGAGCCCAAGTTCCAAGTCTACCTGCCGAAACGATTCGTCCATCTCCTCCAGAACGAGGATCTGCGCTCCATCCAACCCGGCTGTCTCTACCTGGTTTCCCACGGTTGCACGGGTAGCAATTCCACCGAGTTGACCATCCACATCGCCGACAAGCAGCAGTGTTAGATTTAAGTTTTACTGTTGTACATATGTTATTGTAATGTTTTATAAATAAATAAACCATAAAAGAAAAAAAATACAAAAGGCAAAAAAATGCAACATATCAATATGTGAAGTTTGTCACATATTGATATGTTGAATTTTTTTAAACTTCGCGGGTGACCTTGACCTTTGACCTTTGCTTTCACAGTTACCCCCACCACCAAGCTAAAGGTCAAACCTGCTTCGACGCAAACACCCCCACCACTTTTTCATATTACCCCCAAGCGCTGTGCCTTAGCTTCATTTCAACTCCGACGGTCAACCGTACAACATCAAGATGTCTCTCAATGTAAGTTGTGCTAGTTACGAGGAGGTAACCATTAAGACTCAGCAGGAGTTGAACGACTTGTACAAGGAGTTGCAGCTGATGGTGGCGCGAGGCTACCGTATAAATGTGCAAGTCTACGCTTGCAATATACGCAATCTCCGACACCCAAAAGAAGAGTCTGAACATTACTCTTCTCCAGCGGCTTCATCACCGGCGTCCATGAAGACTGAAGCGAACCAGACTTTGGATTATTTCAGCTGACTAGTAGTTGTCTTCCTTCTTCTTACCATTGTAGAATATGTTTATTTCTTTATTATAATAAAGATGTAAAAGAGAAAAAAAACACCTATCTTGTTACTGACATATATGCTCAGTAAGAAGATAGGATTTTTTAAAACACAATTTGAATGACCTTGAAACTTCCCCCACCACTTGACTGTCATTATACATGACACATCACAATTCCGGGAAAATAACGTCCTGCTCCCCCACTCCGTCCGGCTGTCTCACAGTCGAGTTTTGGCCAGATAGCGCTATGGAGTCCAAGAAGGAGGTTGTCAACAAAACCGATGATCAACAATTGTGGGACTCCTCTATTACAGAAGAAGAATTACATTCAGCCGTCGAAGCTGTCGAGGAAAAGGAAAAAAACCTCAGGCGGCTCTGGTTGGCTCAGATGGATATTTGCGGATCTGTGCCGCGTGATGATTTTGAACTTCAATGTCAGATGGCGATTACCCAGCAACTAGAAGAAGCCGAAAAGGAGCTAAGGAGTGGAGGTACTATCCAGGCGGAGGTGAAAACTGAGAAACATGAAGAATATAACGAATATGATGATTAAACGTACTGTTGATCCCAATTCTTTTAGTTTTAAGTGGTTATGTTATAAATAAATAGAAAAGTTTCCTTTTTTTAAAACTCCATTTGGATGACCTTGAAGTTTCCCCCACCACTCTGTTATACCAGCATTGCTCGCTGCAACAAGCATCATTCCTCCTCCAACAACCATGGCGGACACACCTGCTTGCGATGACGTGTCTTCCACCGAAGATGTACCCACTACAAGTTGGAAATTGACAATCGACGACGTGCATTATTTAGAAACCATCTGCGATTGGATGAAGTCTATTCTCCTCGACAACCCGGGAATAAAGCTCAAGGTCACTTTAGATTATGATTGGTCTGAAGTTATAATGCAGCAAGACGATCAAGAATCAGATCACAATGGAGGTCAACAATCACCGGAGTATTTGTCACATTTACCGTTGTCAACCATATATCCTACAAATGAGGTGGAAAGGTAAGAAGAGGAGCATGGGGTTTAGAGTTTCTTATTTTTTAAAACCCAATTTGGATGACCTTGAGATTTCCCCCACCACTTTCCATATACCTAGAGTGCGCAGAGCCAGACAGTCAGTCGCTTGGTGTCCGTCATAGGGTGCACATCGCTGTTGCTACTCCAATTCCTGACAATTTGGGGTAGTTCAAGGTCGCCACACTTCTACTCTGGAACGACATCAACTTGTAGTATTTCTGTGTTTGGACTCAAGGTCATCACACTTTAACTCTGGGATGGTTTCAACTTATAGTATTTCAGTGTTTTGACTCAAGGTCATCACACTTTAACTCTGGGACGGGATCGACTTGTAGTATTTCTGTGTTTTCACTCAAGGTCATCACACTTTAACTCTGGGGCGGGATCGACTTGTAGTATTTCTGTGTTTTGACTCAATGTCACCACACCTTAACTCTGGGACGGGATCGACTTGTAGTATTTCTGTGTTTTCACTCAAGGTCATAACACTTTAACATGTAACTTTAAGGTAGCACCAAAACGGTGCTACCCGGCTTGACATTTTCAAGTTTCCCAAGGTCATCACAGTTCCCCCACCACTTCCCATATACCTAGAGTGCGCGGGGCCGGACAGTCAGTCGCTCGGTGTCTGTCGTAGGGTACGCATCGCGGTTGCAGTAATGGTCGAATGGGGGCTTCTGGGTCGGTTCAAGGTCACCCGAGCGGTGTCACATGACGGTTTAGGCAGAGTCACGTTGCAAACTTCAAGTTTCCTCAGCACTTTTGCTGTTTCTCATCGCAAATTCGCTCCAAGTCGTCAAGGTCATGGTAGCTGTGACTGAAACTCGGAGCGTAGTGCGAGAAACAGTAAAAGTGCCTAAAAAATTTTAGGTTTCAGCGTGACCTTGACCTTTGTGACATCGATAACGTCATCTTGGTGACGTAAGGGGTGATAACGTCATCAGCACGTCATTTCTGTGACGTCATGGGTGTGACGTCATGGATGTGACGTCATTGGTGATAACGTCATCGATGATGCAATCGATGACGTCATCGATGAGGTCATTGACCTCGATGACGTCATCGATGACGTCATCCCTCAGGTGACCTTGAACTGTTCCAAAAGCCCCCATTCCCCACTACTATCGTGCTTTTTGAGAGCAGCCAAACAATCTCTTAGATATGCAGGCAAAATATACATCGTATTGGGATATAATTTTTCCACAAAATTCGTCTTTATTAAGAATTCTATCTTAACTAAAAAAAGTTTATAAAAATACTCTGAAACACCGTAACTTTTAAGGTATAATAGAAATCAGAGATTACCCATAAGATGAAAAGTTAAAGTTCAGTTTTGTCTGTTGTATCTAATTAAATCTAAAACCAACATCTCAACCAATCATATGCGCCAAGAGACCATAAGCAAGCACTGCATGTCAGGGTTCGAGTGCTGAGTCAACTGTGGACATAACAACCCATTGTAATTCAATACAAACATCTATAGTAGGATGTTCTCCTTCGGAATTTTTATAAAATTTTCATTAAGATGCTTTTTTATTATTTAGAGCAACTTATGTTTAATAAAATATATATTTTTGCACAAACATAATATTTAAATAATAAAATCATAATTTTAAATATTTATCAAATAGAAAAAAAATACACGCAATTAAGAATTCATGAAAATGCGTAAATTGTTCTTCGTGCTTTACACGATCAAAAACAAGGCATTTTTTTCTTTATCCACCAGTTTTGTTAATTTTGAATGTGAATGTTTTATCGATATTAAGGAAAAAAAGCTAGTTCATTATGCAATTTATTTTGGGATTTAATGTGGTCAAATAGTTAATAATTGATTTATATATTTTGATATATGTATATATTGAATTTTTAATGTTATATTATATTTGTTTACAAATAACCGTTTATGCGCTCTAATTTTGTCATAAATCTGTTTCATTTATGAATGAATGCCCAATGTAAATATATATATTTCATAACATTTTTCTGTTCAACACAAAACATACAGTGTAAGAGGATATATTTGGAAGGAAGTAAAGCAATAACTTTTATCCTTTAGGTGCGGCACCCAATATATCCTTCAAAGGTTCAAAGATCCCTCTCCACATAAAACGAAGCCAATCCTCCAGAAAGATGTATTATTTATATTGATTCCAAAAATACATTCTTTTTTATTATTTTATCGAAGAAATCCTAATACAATTAAAAGTTATAACGACATGGATGTAATCCTATCAAAATCCATTTTTGTAGCTCCTGAACTCTATTTTAAAATTGAGAATTACCTGCGGATTGAGAATGACATGCGGTGAATCGTCAATATGTTTCTACTAGAGCTGTCAGCGATTCGCCGTTATTATTAATTCTTGTTATATATTTAACTCAAATTTGGTATTTGATTTACACATTGTTTTGAAAAATATTTGTCATATTCTTTACAAATATGTGCGAATGTTACCTTTTTTTCATTCGTTTTCTTAGTATATTAGGGCTACTAATACTTGATTTATCCACCAAAACTTTGTACATTTTCATAATAATACTGGTTATAGTGAGGAGCTTTTCCTCGGAAAGCTTGTAATACGCTCTCTACCTCCGGCCACTCGCCCCATCGTGCTCGTTTTTTCACTCGCTAGGCCATCGTGATGATCGTAATGATCGTTGCACTTTGGTTTTAATATAATAAATCAGAGGTTGAAATGTAACAATCTAGTTTATTTCTACAGTTGTCATCTGCTTATTTTTATTTAGCAACTAAAAAGTATATCCGTTATGAAAACATGGGTAGTGTGGAGGGCTGTAGAACGGAACAGTATTTTAGCCATAAGACTAGCTACAATCAAATCCGTGAAGAAAAAAGCCCATATTAAACAAAAAATCTAAAATCCTAAGACGGACCAAAGTTTTCCCTTTAAAATTTTGATTGTCTTAGAGTATGCGTTTTAATGTGATACTAAACAAACAGCTACCTACAAATTAGACTTTCGGTTTAGTTTCAACATCAACCACTAGCCTAGTTAAGATATGAAATAAAACACATTAACCCTAAAAAAATTGCTTTAAAAGGTTTTTTGGTGGATTGCACTTCCCATAAGTATATTGAATAATATACTAAAAGTCTAATAAAATCGGAATCTCGGAAATCAGCTTTTTTCAATATGGCGTCCAGAAATTTGAAAAATTATTAAACTTTACTACAACTATCGTAAATTTTCTTCTGAACTTCCAATTTCGATCGAATTTGGTGCAAATGCTGTGGAACTGTATTATCTAGAAATTATTCATGAATCAAGGCAATTAATCCACACAAACAGTGTTCAGTTTATAGAATTTAAAATGGGCAAAAACGATTTTTTAAAAATTTTATTCATCACTATACCCACGTTTTCAAGCATTAAAAAACATACAGTTTAGTAATTAGAATCTTTAAATGGTCTTCAGTGGTGGTAGAGAATATTAAATACCCCCGTCGCAGCAGACCTGCATACTCAGCGAATTTCTAAGGAATCTGATATTTTGTATTCTCCCCATACACACCATAGGAATGAGTATGCATGTTAAGTGCCATGGGATGTTAAAAACATTATTTTGACCATATGAAGCCTTATACAAAGTTTCATCAATATCTGTCCACAAATAAAGGAGTTTGTCTATTCTCCATAATATGATTAACATGGGAAAAGAGTATGCAGGTTTGCTGGCATGATGATTACAAAAACTAAGATTTTTTTACCATAAATGGATGGATCTCAACCAAATGAAGCTAAATGCCATGTTTCATCCCAAAATATTCGTTAATATGTTAAATATTAACTTATCCTTATTCCCCATAAGATTATTATTGGAGCCAAAAATACAATGTACTGTCTCTGACAAATATCTCGGTAACCAATGGAGATATAGAAAAGCTTCAATATACTAAATTGTGGGTTTTTAGCTAATTCCAGTGGTAAAAATAAAAAATCAAAATCAAAGAAAATTACATGTAAAAAACGCAAAAAACCCATTTTTTATTCAAAAAGATTTAATTGATTCACCGGATACCTTGCATAGTGGGCAAAACCTTTGGGGTAATATCAACATCATATGTAAATTTTGTGATTCGTTATTATGATGCAGGAACCATTGTTGTGTTTGATAGATATCCACCTAAGACGAAAACAAAATTTTTCTTAAGATTATTGTACACATTTAAGGAGAGGGAAAAACTTGAATCCAGTTGAAAGTTGTTCTCCCGAAACAGAGTTTTCTGGAGGAAAAGAAAATTTTTTATCAGCAAAGAAAAACAAACAGAGACTAGTTGATTTCATGAGCCTTCAGTTAAAAAAAGAAGGATGTAGTGTTATTAATGCACCGAAAGATGCTGAAGTAAGCATTGTTTTAGCTGCAGTACTGTCACCAAATCTGAAATAAAAACAACTACAGTGATAGGAGAATATACAGATCTACTTATATACCATGCCAAGCTCCACAGAAAAGCATTGTACTACAGATCTGACAGACTTAGAATGAATTTAAAACAAGTTTAAGAAAAATTAAAGTTTTTGTCATTTTGAAACACAAAGAAAAGCTTGGAGATGAGTTGTGTTCCAAGCTACTACTGTTCATACATGTCATAACAGGGGTGATACAACCTCTCGGTTACATCTAATTGGAAAAAAGAGAGTATTTAAGAAATTTGTCAAAGGTGACCTAATGTTACAAGAAACTTCATGTCGCCTAATCAGACCGAAGAAATCATTGAACATTGAAGCAATTTCTATTTTGTATGGGGTAACACCTGATGACTCGCTGGGGAAATAAAGATTCAACTTATAAAAAAAAATAAATAAAAATAAATAAAAAAAATAGTGAACGCCACATCATTTGTGAAACCTAACATTCTTCCCTCTACTGAATCTGTTGCAAAAATGCATTGCCACTGATCCTGTTATCAAATTCTTGCATGGGTGGCGAAGGAAAATGACGAGGATCCTTTGAGATGGGGATCGAAGATTTCAAAGAGATGTTTGACTCCAATCATGATGACCAAAAGTGCACTCCAGAGAGTCTTTTAAGAATCGTTCACTGCAACCGCTGCAATCGGTCTCAAATATTACTCATGTCTTTATCCATATATGTGCTACAGTGTGGCAATATGGGGATCAGAAAAAGTCAAAGTCAGAAAGATCTTTTCTCTTCAGAAAAAAACTTTGAGGCTAATTTTTAAAATACCCATGCAAGAATCCTGTAGGGGTATATTTTCATCCAACAATATTCTCACTTCTCCTTGTAATTACATATTAGAATGCATCTCTTTCTTCTTCAAAAACAAACACATTTCCTGTCCGCACAAACCCTAACTGATATAATTCTCGCAATAATAATCTCATACCAATTCCTCACCATAACACAACTTGCTTTGAAAATCAGACATTTTTTTCTTCAATTAAACTTTTCAATTCCATTCCACACAATTTCAAAACAGCCAAAAACATTAAATTCTTCAGAAGAGACCTTAAAAAAAATCTTAATTGCTAAGGAGTTTTATAGTGTTAGTAATTTTTACAAATTTAAAGAAAATGTTTAGTTGAGAGATTATTATATTTTTCTTTTGTTTTATTTATGTATGTTGACAAAAATTGTAATGACTACTGTCCATGCTGTAAAATGCCAGCTTGGGAACAATGTGACAATTCACAAAGTGATCATAACATTGTAGAACTTAATGAGAATGATTACTCATTTGCTGACCACGACCGTAGCAAGTGTGGCTATCAAGTAGAATGTAACGGCGTTATTTTCAATACAAAAATAATGTAAGGTAGGTTAAGGCTGCCTTCATAAATATAATACTTATTCCAGTAAATAAAATAATTATGTTGAATTTTAGCTTGTTTTCTGTATTTTAAGACGTATTTTTGATTGTGTCAAGGAAATATAGACATAAATCTAAAAAACAATTGGTTAAAAGAACATTATTCAAGTATTAGACAACAATCTTGGACGCCATTTTGAATTTTGGACTTCCGAGGCTCCGAATTTTTTAGACTTTTTTTCCTGTTATATTCACATAATTCTTAGTCAAAATAACAAATAAAACAATTTAAAGCAATTTTTCTAGGGTTATCATACGAAATTACTCGACTACACTGTTTCCGTTATCTTAGACTTCCCAGCTTAGCGAAAAGTAAACTGCTAAATTTATAATGAAAATAGATCTTTTCTATAATACAGGGTTTCCCGGAACTTTCTGGAACCCTTTTGTATATATGTTTTCTGCATCGAGAGAGAAAAAAAAACATCATACATATAGGGATCGAAAATTCTTTGTTAAGCCGCTCGCCGCCATTTTGATATTACTAACCAATTTTCAGGTATTTAAGTTTGAAAAATGAAAAAGTCCGCCATTAAGAAAATGTACCGTGCAAAAAATTAATTTCTTTCCTGTATATGTACATCGGTATGATAAAGATTCATACCTAATATGATTTGATTACAACCTACCATTACGGAAATTAAAATATGATAGGTATTCAAATCTTTAAAACCTTTAAATATAATCTTAATTATTGAATTTTACCATGTGATTTTCTGCCGTTTTTTTAACATATAATACATTTAAGTCCATTTAAAGTTTACTTTCCTTTTAAAAACTTTTAAAGTGATACTTTGTTAGATAAGGGTTGCTATGGAAAAAAGTCACTTCGTGAATTTGTTTTTTACTAATCAGTGAAGGATAACTCACGCAATAATTTACCAAACAATAACATACGTTTATATAATTTAATTAGTTTATTTTGGTTTGATAAATAACCTGCTAAAATTCTTAAAGGTTGAAGCTGGACTATAAGTGTTATAAATAAAAATTATATATTTATTTAAAGAAATTGAAATTTTAGTTTTTTTCTAAATAAAATATTTTTGTCTTCAGACACCTTTGTTAATATTATATACATATTAGATATGATGTTACCTGCATATTTTAATAGGAACGTTTTGATAATTTACATTTTATTAGGTTTGTACATTAGTTAATCATTTAAAATAAGACTAGTTCAAATCGTTTAAACAAATTATACAAATGAATTAATATAAGTGGTCTAATTTAAATGATTTTTTGTCTGATGTAAATTTGGATTTATTAAAAAAAATTAATACATTTATACATGTGCTATTTTGAATTCTGGAATTTAATGTTGTATTAGAGCTATGCAAGCCAGCAAAGTTTTGATTAACGAACTTTGCAAAGTTTGGAGCGTTGGAATTACTGAATAAGACAACTGACCTTAAGAATCTCCATTCCATCACCATAAAGTTGATTTGCCAAAATAAAAAAAAAATCATGGCTATTTTTTTATTTTTTAGATACCGCAAACTTCACTGAAAATAATTATTATGTGTCATTCTGTCAGTGCATTAGGAGTACAACAGTACAAATGATGTTCCCATTTCATATTTATTAACATTAACTTAATGGTCTGCATTACATGTGTGGAAGGTGTTCCCTTAGTTCCTAAACATTTTTTCGTTAAAATTATGCCACGAAAAAATCCTAATATATCTATATTTAGTTCTTCTGAAAAAAAAATACTTCTCAAAAAATTTTTTTTTAGATTAGCCTACCCCTTTTTTAGCAATAATAATGTTAAAATGCTGTTATCTAGAAATTGCTTTTACGGTTTCGTAATAATTTAAAATTAGAAATATCTGAGATTTTATTGTATATATTACCACTTTTTAAAATATAAGTATTGTTACATATAGTATTATGTTGATTAGTGTAATATTTAAAAAGAACAAAATTAGTAATCTTTTGATCATTTTATTTTTACGTTTGGTAAATAAGATTGATAACAGTGTTTACATATTTATTTATTTTTTTTAATAAAATATTTTACGTCCAATATATGTCACACTTTTAAACACTTTGTTTGTATAAAGTTTATCACAACATTTGAAAGCAATTAATTTTGGTATATTTCAGAGTATTGAGTCTTGTGGTCTATTACTCTACAAAAATAGAATATGACGTTCCCAACTTCATTGATAAAGAACAATATGAAAACATTTGAATAGCGTCTAATATTTTAAAAGTAAAACTAATAATTTAATAGTCCTTCTGGGAAAACTAAAGATGGTCCATAAAGTTACAGTTCTTGCTTTCAAATAAGCAAATTCACGGCCGGGACCGTTCCATTCAGTGGTCCAGAAACCAAGTTAACTACTTGTTACGAGCATTATCCGTTATTACATATCTATTTTAAAAACAATTTTCTCTTTCTTAATAGTTTTGTCCATGTATGGTATGCACATTTTTTTACTGAAATAGGATAAGCTTTACAATTGTGTACATATATTATCATTGAAATATACTTTTCAATTATGTATATAGCTCATAAGGAGTTATAGATTTTCATAAATTAAGCATAAAATTATTTATGCATAAATTTTGGAGAATGGGGAACCAAAAATTAAAGGCTTTCAAATTTTGTATCCATACATATTTAAAAAATTATGAAATAATAATAACAATCAACACTTAATAACAATTAGCACTTGATTTTATACTTTTTAATCGGTGTATAGCATTACCGAGACTTATAGTTTTCATTGAAAATCCTCCAAGAGGCATTCACGAATGATTAAAAATAGATTGGTTAACGTATAGAAAATGAAAATTATTGTAAAGGTCTTTGTATTTTGATACATTTTTCGTTACTCTAGCTTAAAAATAATAAATATAATATCAAATGTTTATATTAAAATTTTATTTTTACATGATGATAACGTAAACGTGTTATTATTGTTTATATTGTACACCAATTTAAGGTCAAGTTTGTTCCAGTGTTCTCCTGTAATAAAAACGTTATTGTATTTATATAAAACTATTATAACTCTAATGTTTTGACCATCTTAAAAGCTACACTACTGACACATAGTAAAGAAATTCTTTCATAAAAATATTCACAATCGAAAATACATTATGTTATATATCGGCTAAAATCATAAAACATCCCAAAACTTTTGTAATACACGGTAACAACAATTTGAAATATTCAGTCCATTATGTTTTAATTATTAAAAATGTTCCATAAGATACATTTTTAAGATTTGTATATGATACGTTTTAATTTTTTTTTTAATTAGGATTTAATTTATTTTTATACCTTTTGTTGGAGGTCAACATGGTTTGTTGTTAAAGTTTTAAATACAGTATGGAACTTTGTAAAATTTTATAGTGTTTAGAAAAGTTTTATTGTTTTTTTATGTTTAATAATTTGCAAATAAAAATTTTCTGCTTAGCTATGTACAAGCCATATTTCACAAATTGATTACACTAAATATGTTAAAAACGTTATAATAAGTGAAATGGTTAGAATAGTTTCATAAAACAAGTTTATTACTTTTATTATTAGTGTCTATAAATAATTTGATAATGATTTCCAATAATTTGCTCCCCAATCACTCTTGCAGTAAAGACACTTATCCCCTTGTACTCCAATTAATTATCTAAGTACTCAATAGATCCTCTTTACTCGAATAAACCCATTTAACTGGGTGAAACAGAGCTGTTAGTGTAATTTATCCTCTCGAAGGTACACACTTATAAAAGATAGATGAGTCATGGTTTTGGATAAAAACCAAACATGATAAGATCTTTAATTTCTTCTTCACATGAATTACTTACAACACAATTACTCTCACTTTTTTAATAAAAACACTTTAAAACATGGTTGTTCACTCTTGAGATCTTGTCCATAACTAGGCTTCAATGTTACATCTATTATTTAAAAAGCTGAATACTTTAGTAAAACACTCATTGAGATCTTTCATAAAATCATTGTCATGAATCCCTACAGCCCTACTAATATTGATGTTAATAAATGTTGTGTGTTGCGTTTTCACTCGAAAACTACTCAAGCGATCACCATGAAACTTTGTACACATATTCCTGAGGTATCAGAAGTAACATAGGATACGTTTGATAAAAAAAATATTTTTAAGAATAATAAAAATAATTTCTAAAAAATCTCAAAGTTTATCTCATTATTTATTTATTTGTTGCTAAGAAACAAATCCAATGAACAATTCGAATTTTAGGCATTTCAGCAATATATATATACATGTATATATATATATATATATATATATATATATATATAATATGTATTTATAATATGTATGTATGTATAATAAACTAGCATTTTTCGGTGGATTCGATCGCGTTACTCCTCGTCAGGCTACCTCGTTCTCTACGCTCACCCGCCTTCCGGTTTAACTCGTTCGCTACACTCACACTCGTCGTCACGCTCGTCCACCGTCTGGTATTGATCATTTGCTGTGCTCAACTTATATATAAGAAATTGCTTTAATGCCTTAAATTGGAATTTTTCATTGAATTTGTTTCTTAGCAACAGATTAATAATAATATATATTTTGAGATTTTCTACCAACTATTTTTTTTTTTTTTTTTTTTTTTTTTTTTTTTTTTTTTTAACAAGAAACATATGGTTTTACTCTCACTTGTGGCCAACCTGTAGTGTAGGACTACTACAACAGAATCTAGTAGACTACCCCTATAGAACTACCCTATCACCTTCGAACACTTGCCTCTGATCGTTCATAATATTGCATCAGCAGAAAAGTTTTTTTTTGGATTTTATTTTTTATGGCTCACTATCAATCCAGAAAAAAAGTTTCTTAAGATCTAGAGAGTAATCCAGTTTTAATTTGATTTCGTATCAGAGGACTTTCTGGACGAAATGTGACAAGCAGCACCAGTTTCCTGACCCTCCCACATGATCATGAAACCCGAGTCCACCCATAGTACTGCAAGATGTCATGTGAGTGACTTCCTGGCGTAGACGTCCAAAGCCTGCCTACTTCCATGTGATATACACCCTTTCTCTCCCATGTCAAGCAAATTGATAGGGAAAACTCCAGAAAATACCAGAGCACTCGAGTCACACACTGCACAACACATGGATGTGAACCTGAATGCTGCTTGACAATGCACTCGAGTATGCCTCATTTTGTGTACTTCCTTAGTAAGAGCATCTACATACATTTCGGATCCGTACTGGATGGCAAACTGGGATGGGGACATCATAGTTGTATAATCGACTAGGGACATCCGACAATGACCATAAGCTTGCTGAGAGGCGCAACACCTCTAGCAGTCCTGTCCAACGTGCAAGAAACCTAATCCAACTACGAGTTTCCACCTTAACCTCGACATATTTGGCAGCCGTCGTAGTCCGGAAATCTTTATATCCCACGTTTACTGGATTAATGGTGTCAATTATTTTTGAGTTGTAAGGAGACCCCACTCCGACGCCATGAGGAAGTGCAAGAAGTGCGAATTTCCTAACAGTCCTGCAGACCTATTTTTAACCAATTTTCGGTGATTTTTTGCCTACTTTTCGGCAATTTCAAATCATTTTTAAGGATTTCCGAGGCATAAAAAATTGATGGGGTCATGAGGAAGTGCGAATTTCCTAACAGTCCTTGATGGGGTCATGAGGAAGTGCGAGAAGTGCGAATTTCCTAACAGTCCTTAATGGGGTCATGAGGAAGTGCGAGAAGTGCGAATTTCCTAACAGTCCTTGATGGGGCCATGAGGAAGTGCGAGAAGTGCGAATTTCCTAACAGCCCTACAGACCTATTTTTAACCAGTTGTCAGTGATTTTTGCCTACTTTTTGGCAATTTTACAGCACTTTTCAGGAATTCCGAGGCATAAAAACATTGATAGAGGAGGGCGACTGCGCCAAGAGTTGTGCGAGAAGTGCGAATTTCCTAACAGTCCTATGTAAGGACTAGTCCCGTGTAAGGACTATTGTATTTAGATAGTCCCGCTTGCTATTGTATTTAAATGGTCCTACACAAGGACTAGTCCCGCGTGGGGGCTATTGTATTCAGATGGTCCTTCGCAAGGACTATTGTATTTAGATAGTCCCGCGTGAGGACTAGTCCTGGTTTTGGGCCAGTTGTTATCTGATTATAGGCTAATTTCAACCATTTTCCAGCATTTTGATCAGGTTTTGCCAATGGTGAATTTAGGAAGTACGAGGGACGTACGAGGGACGTACGAGGGAAGTACGAGGGAAGTACGAGGGACGTACGAGGGAAGTACGAGGGAAGTACGAGGGAAGTACGAGGGACGTACGAGGGAAGTACGAGGGAAGTACGAGGGACGTACGAGGGAAGTATGAAGGAAGTACGAGGGAAGTGGGGGTTTTCACCGTACAAAAGCAATAAAAAATAATAGCGATTAGAACAAATAAGTTTTCAACCATCGTCTTCTTCATCAGAATACTGCAAGTACCCCAGCTGATCTAAAATTCCCACATGACCTGGATAGTCTTGAAAGGGTATCTCAGACAATATACAAACATTTTCGTCACCATCCGACATTTCATCTTCATAATCGGGATCCGCCAACAGATCACGTCCGCATCTCGTAACTTTAAATGCTGACTTGTGACATAGGAAACAAAGCGATTTAAAACACTTATCAGGTAACTCAAGAGCTTCATCTTTCGCTTCTAGTTGAACTATGCGGTCGAACCCGCAATCAAAGCAGTATATTATCTTGGCATCCTCCATTTCTCAACCGCAAACTTTTCTTTAGCTGTTAGCGATCTAAATTCTTTAGGCTTGTAAACGATAGCTTTTGGAACGTAACCGTAAGCTTGCTATGTATTATTTTCCATTTCATACAGGTAAGAAAATCATAGATAGTCCGGCATGGGGACTATTGTATGTAAATAGTCACGACTATTATGGGACTATTATGGGGACTATTGGATTTAGATGGTCCCACATAAGGACTATTATTTAGATGGTCCTACGTGAGGACTATTGTATTTAGATAGTCCGGTGTGGGGACTATTGAATTCAGATGGTCCGCGTAAGGACTATTATTTAGATGGTCCTGCGTGAGGATTATTGTATTTAAATAGTCTGGTGTGGGGGACTATTGTATTTGGATAGTCCGGCGTGGGGACTATTGAATTTAGATGGTCCCGCATACGGACTATTATTTAGATGGTCCTGCGTGAGGACTATTGAATCTAGATAGTCCGGCATGGGGACTATTGTATTTAAATAGTCCGGTGTGAGGACTATTGCATTTTAGATAGTCCGGCGTGAGGACTATTACATTTTAGATAGTCCGGCGTGAGGACTATTACATTTTAGATAGTCCGGCGTGAGGACTATTACATTTTAGATAGTCCGGTGTGGGGACTATTGAATTTGAGATAGCCCTGCATGAGGACTATTGAGTTTTAGATAGTCCGGTGTGAGGACTATTGAATTTTAGATAGTCCGACATGGGGACTATTGTATTTAGAAGGTCCCGCGTAAGGACCATTGTATTTAGATAGTCCGGCATGCTGACTATTACATTTTAGATAGTCCGGTGTGGGGACTATTGAATTTGAGATAGCCCTGCATGAGGACTATTGAGTTTTAGATAGTCCGGTGTGAGGACTATTGAATTTTAGATAGTCCGACATGGGGACTATTGTATTTAGATGGTCCCGCGTAAGGACTATTGTATTTAGATAGTCCGGCATGGGGACTATTGTATTTAGATAGTCCGGTGTGGGGACTATTGTATTTGGATAGTCCGGCGTGGGGACTATTGTATTTAAATGGTCCCGCAAAGCCCTAAAACCTAGCAGCTAAGGATTTGGACTGTGAATAGGGCCTATTAGCCAACAGCCTAAACCTAATGTGTTGGGACTAAGATGTAAACCTAAGGCCTCGCACCTGAGTCCAAAGCCCTAAAACCTAGCAGCTAATGCTTTGACCTGTGAATAGGACCTATTAGCCACGAGCCAGGACCTAATGTGTTGCACCTAAGTTCTAAACCTAAGGCCATACACCTGAGTCCAAAACCCTAAAACTTAGCAGCTAAGGCTTTGACCTGTGAATAGGGCCTATTATCCATCAGCTTAGGCCTAATGTGTTGGACCTAAAACCTAAACCTAAGGCCTTATACATGGTTCCTAAGACCAAATGCATTGGATCAAATTAAATCCTTAGACAAACGATCTAATTCCATAAACCCAAGGCCTTAGACTTAGGTCCTAAAACCTAGCAGCTAAGGATTTGACCTGTGAATAAAGCCTATTAGCCAACAGCCTAAACCTAATGTGTTGGGACTAAGATGTAAGCCTAAGACCTTGCACCTGAGTCCAAAACCCTTAAACCTAGCAGCTAAGGCTTTGACTTGTGAATAGGACCAGGAGGCCTTAGACTTAAGACCTAAGACCTAGCAGCTGAAGTGACCTATGAGCCATTAGCCTAGAACTAAAACCTGAACTAATTAGACCTAAGATCCAAACCTAAGGCCTTACATTGCACCTGAGTCCAAAGTCCAAACGCCTTAGACTAGAATAATTCCTTAAACCTAAGATCTAATTCCTAAGACCCAAGGCTTTAGACTTAAGACCCAAAATCCCACAAGGGGCCGCGATTCACAAACCCAATGAATTGAGCAAACATTATTCAACGAGGTCTTTTTTCTTTGATTATAAATCATGATCAGAAATGGTTATCAGATTCAGATTGGAGTATTTGAAGACCAACCTCCATCCATCTTACCCAAGACCTAAGGCCCTACCGCATGGACTTGACCCAAGACCTAAGGCTATACACCGTGGTCTAGGCTTTAAGGTTCTTAGACCCAAGACCGAGGCTATAGGGTTAAGACCTGAAAACTTACAAGGGAGTCGCGATTCACGACCACCCTGAACGGAACACTGTGGTCTAGACCTAAGGCCTTACACCATGGTCTAGGCTTTTAAGCTATTAGACCCAAGACCTAAGGCTCTACACCATGGTCTAGACCCAAGATCTAAGGCCTGCGGTCTAGGCTTTTAGGTTCTTAGCCCCAAGATCTAAGGCCTGAGGTCTAGGCCTTTAGGTTCTTAGCTCCAAGATCTATGGCCCGTAATCAAGGCCTTTAGGTTCTTAGACCCAAGGCCCTACATCATGGTCTAGACCCTAAACATAAGGCCTGTGATCTAGGTCTCTAAGTTCATAGGCCCTAGGCATATAACCTTACACCATTGTCTAGACCCTAGACCTAAGGCCTGTGGACTAGGCCTTTAGGTTCTTAGACCCAAGCCCTAAGATCCGTGGTTTAGGCTTTTAGGTTCTTAGACCCAAGATACGGCCCGTGGACTAGGCCTTTAGGTTCTTTGACCCAAGACCTAAGACCATGCACCGTGTTCTAATACTTGTTTTAAAGGCGGCCAGGCCTAAGGCCCAACCGCATGGGATAGACCCAACACCTAAGGATATACACCATGGTCTAGGCTTTTAAGTTCTTAGACCCAAGACCTGAGGCCGTAGAGTTAAGACCTGAAAACTTAAAAAGAGGGTCGCGATTCACGACCCCCCCCTGAACAGACACTGTGCTCTAAACCTAAGACCTAAAGCCATACACCGTGGTCTAAGCTTTTATGTTCTTATACCCAAGACCTAAGACCCAACACCATGGTCTAGACCCAAGATCTAAGGCCTGTGGTCTAGGCCTTTAGGTTCTTGGATCCAAGACCTAAGACCGTACATCATGGTCTAGACCCTAAACATAAGGCCTGTGATCTAGGTCTCTAAGTTCTTAGACCCAAGACCAAAGGCTCTACACCAGGGTCTATAACCAAGACCTAAGTTCCGTGGTCTAGACTTTTAGGTTCTTATACCAAACGACTAAGGCCCTACACCAGGTTCTAGAACCAAGACCAAAGGTGCGTGGTCTAGGCTTTTAGGTTCTTATACCCAACACATAAAACCCTACACCAGGGTCTAGAACCAACACCAAAGATCCGTGGTCTATGATTTTGGGTTCTTATTCCCAAGGCCTAAAGCCCTACACCATGGTCTAGACCCAAGATCTAAGGCCTGTGGTCTAGGCCTTTAGGTTCTTGGATCCAAGACCTAAGACCGTACATCATGGTCTAGACCCTAAACATAAGGCCTGTGATCTAGGTCTCTAAGTTCTTAGACCCAAGACCAAAGGCTCTACACCAGGGTCTATAACCAAGACCTAAGTTCCGTGGTCTACACTTTTAGGTTCTTATACCAAACGACTAAGGCAATACACCAGGGTCTAGAACCAAGACCTAAGATCCGTGGTTTAGACTTTTGGTTCTTATACCCAAGACCTAAGGCCCTACACCAGGGTCTAGATCCAAGACTTAAGGCCTTTGGGCTAGGCCATTAGGTTCTTAGATCCAAGACCTAAGGACCCACACCATGGTCTAGACCCAAGCCCTAAGGCCATACACCATGATCTAGACCTTAAGACTAAAGGCCTTACACCATGGTCTAGTTCTCGGCTTCAACCGCGTGCAGTTGTATTTGTTTCATCCATACCTAGAGGAAAGTCAGCCAACAAGTTCTTCGGCCCAAGACCTAATACCCACCAGCATGGTCTAGAGCATCAAGCCCTGAGACCATACACTGTGGTTTAAGTCCTTAGACCCAATCTCTAATCCACCGTGGTTTATATCCCCAAGACCTAAAGCTATACACCGTGGTCCTCAGGCTATACACCGTAGTCTTAAGGCTATACACATTATTCTTAGACCCTAATTCTAAGGAACTCCACCGTGGTCTAGATCCCCAACACCTAAGGCTATACACGGTGTTCTATGTTCTTAGACCCAAATTCTAACTCGGCCATGGTCTGTATACCCAAGACCTAAGGCCCTACACCATGGTCTAGTATTCGTCTTAAACCGTACGCAATTAATTGTGGTTGTTTCGGTTATAGCTAGAGGAAACTCGGCCTTTTAGTCCTTAGACGTAAGACCTAATGCCATACACCGTGATCTAGACCTAAAACCTCATACCATACTCCATGGTCTAGACCCAAGACCTAAGTCCCTACACCGTGGCCTAGTACTCTTCTTAAGCCGTTTGCAGTTATTACTGTTTCGTCTATACCTAGAGGGAAATTGACCTTTTATGTTCTTAGACCCGAGACCTAAGCTTTTACACCATGGTCTAACACTTGTTTTAAGCCGTGTCAAGTTGGGGTTTTTCATCTATAGCTAGAGGAAAGTCGGTCCTTAAGCTCTTAGACCCTAGACCTAATGCCCTACACCTTGGTCTAGACCCAATCCTTAACCCATCGGGGTCTAGTACTCGTCTTAGAGTTGGGTTTTAACTTCTTAGACACAAGACCTAAGACCCTACAGAATAGTCTAGTACTCGTCTTAAAGTCGGTCTTTACGTTCTTAGACCCAAGACCTAAGGCCATACACCGTGGTCCAGTACTTGTCTTAATCCGTGTGTAGTTATTACTGTTTCGTCTATACCTAGAGGTAAATCGGCCTTTTATGATCTTAGACCTGAGAACTAAGTTTTTACACCATGGTTTAATACTTGTCTTAAGCCGTGCGCAGTTGTGGTTGTTTCATGCATAGATAGAGGAAAGTCGGCCTTTAAGTTCTTAGACCCAAGACCTAAGGCCCTATACCACAGTCCAGACCCAAGACCTAAGGGCATACACCGTGGTCCAGTACTTGTCTTAATCTTTGTGCAGTTATTACTGTCTCGTCTATACCTAGAGGAAAATCGGCCATTTATGTTCTTAGACCTGAGAGCTAAGGTTCATCACCCGATTTAAAAAACGTTCGCAGATGTTAATTTAAAAAAAAACATCGTCTACACATCGATTTTCAAAAACGATGTGTACACGTTAATTTTTAAAAACATCGTCTACAGATCGATTTTAATAAACGTCGTGACGATTTTTAAAATCGATCTGTAAACGATGTTTTTAAAAATTAACGTGTACACATCGTTTTTGAAAATCGATCTGTAGACGATGTTTTTAAAAATTAACGTGTACACATCGTTTTTGAAAATCGATGTGTAGACGATGTTTATTTTTTATTAACATCTGCGAACGTTTTTTAAATCGGGTGATGAATGTGAACCTTAGCTCTCAGGTCTAAGAACATAAATGGCCGATTTTCCTCTAGGTATAGACGAGACAGTAATAACTGCACACAGATTAAGACAAGTACTGGACCACGGTGTATGCCCTTAGGTCTTGGGTCTGGACTGTGGTATAGGGCCTTAGGTCTTGGGTCTAAGAACTTAAAGGCCGACTTTCCTCTATCTATGCATGAAACAACCACAACTGCGCACGGCTTAAGACAAGTATTAAACCATGGTGTAAAAACTTAGTTCTCAGGTCTAAGATCATAAAAGGCCGATTTACCTCTAGGTATAGACGAAACAGTAATAACTGCACACGGATTAAGACAAGTACTGGACCACGGTGTATGGCCTTAGGTCTTGGGTCTAAGAACGTAAAGACTGACTTTAAGACGAGTACTAGACTATTCTGTAGGGTCTTAGGTCTTGTGTCTAAGAAGTTAAAACCCAACTCTAAGACGAGTACTAGACCCCGATGGGTTAAGGATTGGGTCTAGACCAAGGTGTAGGGCATTAGGTCTACTGTCTAAGAGTTTAAGGACCGACTTTCCTCTAGCTATAGATGAAAAACCACAACTTGACACGGCTTAAAACAAGTGTTAGACCATGGTGTAAAAGCTTAGGTCTCGGGTCTAAGAACATAAAAGGTCAATTTCCCTCTAGGTATAGACGAAACAGTAATAACTGCAAACGGCTTAAGAAGAGTACTAGGCCACGATGTAGGGACTTAGGTCTTGGGTCTAGACCATGGTGTATGGTATGAGGTTTTAGGTCTAGATCACGGTGTATGGCATTAGGTCTTACGTCTAAGGACTTAAAGGCCGAGTTTCCTCTAGCTATAACCGAAACAACCACAATTAATTGCGTACGGTTTAAGACGAATACTAGACCATGGTGTAGGGCCTTAGGTCTTGGGTATACAGACCATGGCCGAGATAGAATTTGGGTCTAAGAACATAGAACACCGTGTATAGCCTTAGGTGTTGGGGATCTAGACCACGGTGGAGTTCCTTAGAATTTGGGTCTAAGAATAATGTGTATAGCCTTAAGACTACGGTGTATAGCCTGAGGACCACGGTGTATAGCTTTAGGTCTTGGGGATATAAACCACGGTGGATTAGAGATTGGGTCTAAGGACTTAAACCACAGTGTATGGTCTCAGGGCTTGATGATCTAGAACATGCTGGTGGGTATTAGGTCTTGGGCCGAAGAACTTGTTGGCTGACTTTCCTCTAGGTATGGATGAAACAAATACAACTGCACGCGGTTGAAGCCGAGAACTAGACCATGGTGTAAGGCCTTTAGTCTTAGGGTCTAGATCATGGTGTATGGCCTTAGGGCTTGGGTCTAGACCATGGTGTGGGTCCTTAGGTCTTGAATCTAAGAACCTAATGGCCTAGCAGAAAGGCCTTAAGCCTTGGATCTAGACCCTGGTGTAGGGCCTTAGGTCTTGGGTATAAGAACCAAAAGTCTAAACCACGGATCTTAGGTCTTGGTTCTAGACCCTGGTGTAGGGACTTAGTCCTTGGGTATAAGAACCTAAAAGTCAAGACCACGGACCTTTGGACTTGGTGTAGGCCCTTAGTCATTGGGTATAAGAACCTAAAAGCCTAGACCACGGACCTTTGGTCTTGGTTCTAGACCCTGGTGTAGGGCCTTTGGTCTTGGGTCTAAGAACCTAAAAGTCTAGACCACGGACCTTAGATCTTGGTTCTAGACCCTGGTGTAGGGCTTTAGGTCTTGGGAATAAGAACCCAAAATCATAGACCATGGATCTTTGGTGTTGTCTCTAGACCCTGGTGTAGGGCCTTAGGTCTTGGGTATAAGAACCAAAAAGCGTAATCAACAGACCTTAAGTCTTGGTTCTAGACCCTGGTGTAGGGCCTTAGGTCTTGGGTATAAGAACCTAAAAGTCTAGACCACGGTCCTTTGGTCTTGGTTCTAGACCCTGGTGTAGGGCATTAGTCCTTGGGTATAAAAACCTAAAAGCCTAGACCACGGACGTTTGGTCTTGGTTCTAGACCCTGGTGTTGGCCCTTAGTCCTTGGGTATAAGAACCTAAAAGCCTAAACCATGGACCTTTGGTCTTGGTTCTAGACCCTGGTATTGGCCCTTAGTCCTTGGGAATAAGAACCTAAAATCCTAGACCACGGTCCATTGGTCTTGGTTCTAGACCTTGGTGTAGGGTTTTATGTCTTGGGTATAAGAACCTAAAAGCCTAGACCACGCACCTTTGGTCTTGGTTCTAGACCCTGGTGTAGGGCCTTAGTCGTTTGGTATAAGAACCTAAAAGTCTAGACCACGGAACTTAGGTCTTGGTTATAGACCCTGGTGTAGAGCCTTTGGTCTTGGGTCTAAGAACTTAGAGACCTAGATCACAGGCCTTATGTTTAGGGTCTAGACCATGATGTACGGTCTTAGGTCTTGGATTCAAGAACCTAAAGGCCTAGACCACAGGCCTTAGATCTTGGGTCTAGACCATGGTGTTGGGTCTTAGGTCTTGGGTATAAGAACATAAAAGCTTAGACCACGGTGTATGGCTTTAGGTCTTAGGTTTAGAGCACAGTGTCTGTTCAGGGGGGGGTCGTGAATCGCGACCCTCTTTTTAAGTTTACAGGTCTTAACTCTACGGCCTCAGGTCTTGGGTCTAAGAACTTAAAAGCCTAGACCATGGTGTAACCTTAGGTGTTGGGTCTATCCCATGCGGTAGGGCCTTAGGCCTGGCCGCCTTTAAAACAAGTATTAGAACACGGTGCATGGTCTTAGGTCTTGGGTCAAAGAACCTAAAGGCCTAGTCCACGGGCCGTATCTTGGGTCTAAGAACCTAAAAGCCTAAACCACGGATCTTAGGGCTTGGGTCTAAGAACCTAAAGGCCTAGTCCACAGGCCTTAGGTCTAGGGTCTAGACAATGGTGTAAGGTTATATGCCTAGGGCCTATGAACTTAGAGACCTAGATCACAGGCCTTATATGTAGGGTCTAGACCATGATGTAGGGCCTTGGGTCTAAGAACCTAAAGGCCTTGACCACGGGCCTTAGATCTTGGAGCTAAGAACCTAAAGGCCTAGACCTCAGGCCTTAGATCTTGGGGCTAAGAACCTAAAAGCCTAGACCGCAGGCCTTAGATCTTGGGTCTAGACCATGGTGTAGAGCCTTAGGTCTTGGGTCTAATAGCTTAAAAGCCTAGACCATGGTGTAAGGCCTTAGGTCTAGACCACAGTGTTCCGTTCAGGGTGGTCGTGAATCGCGACTCCCTTGTAAGTTTTCAGGTCTTAACCCTATAGCCTCGGTCTTGGGTCTAAGAACCTTAAAGCCTAGACCACGGTGTATAGCCTTAGGTCTTGGGTCAAGTCCATGCGGTAGGGCCTTAGGTCTTGGGTAAAATGGATGGAGGTTGGTCTTCAAATACTCCAATCTGAATCTGATAACCATTTCTGATCATTATTTATAATCAAAGAAAAAAGACCTCGTTGAATAATGTTTGCTCAATTCATTGGGGTTGTGAATCGTGGCCCCTTGTGGGATTTTAGGTCTTAAGTCTAAAGCCTTGGGTCTTAGGAATTAGATCTTAGGTTTAAGGAATTATTCTAGTCTAAGGCGTTTGGACTTTGGACTCAGGTGCAATGTAAGGCCTTAGGTTTGGATCTTAGGTCTAATTAGTTCAGGTTTCAGTTCTAGGCTAATGGCTCATAGGTCACTTCAGCTGCTAGGTCTTAGGTCTTAAGTCTAAGGTCTCCTGGTCCTATTTACAAGTCAAAGACTTAGCTGCTAGGTTTAAGGGTTTTGGACTCAGGTGCAAGGTCTTAGGCTTACATCTTAGTCCCAACACATTAGGTTTAGGCTGTTGGCTAATAGGCTCTATTCACAGGTCAAATCCTTAGCTGCTAGGTTTTAGGACCTAAGTCTAAGGCCTTGGGTTTATGGAATTAGATCGTTTGTCTAAGGATTTAATTTGATCCAATGCATTTGTTCTTAGGAACCATGTATAAGGCCTTAGGTTTAGGTTTTAGGTCCAACACATTAGGCCTAAGCTGATGGATAATAGGCCCTATTCACAGGTCAAAGCCTTAGCTGCTAAGTTTTAGGGTTTTGGACTCAGGTGTATGGCCTTAGGTTTAGAACTTAGGTGCAACACATTAGGTCCTGGCTCGTGGCTAATAGGTCCTATTCACAGGTCAAAGCATTAGCTGCTAGGTTTTAGGGCTTTGGACTCAGGTGCGAGGCCTTAGGTTTACATCTTAGTCCCAACACATTAGGTTTAGGCTGTTGGCTAATAGGCCCTATTCACAGTCCAAATCCTTAGCTGCTAGGTTTTAGGTCTTTGCGGGACCATTTAAATACAATAGTCCCCACGCCGGACTATCCAAATACAATAGTCCCCACACCGGACTATCTAAATACAATAGTCCCCATGCCGGACTATCTAAATACAATAGTCCCCATGTCGGACTATCTAAAATTCAATAGTCCTCACACCGGACTATCTAAAACTCAATAGTCCTCATGCAGGGCTATCTCAAATTCAATAGTCCCCACACCGGACTATCTAAAATGTAATAGTCCTCGCGCCGGACTATCTAAAATGTAATAGTCCTCACGCCGGACTATCTAAAATGTAATAGTCCTCACGCCGGACTATCTAAAATGCAATAGTCCTCACACCGGACTATTTAAATACAATAGTCCCCATGCCGGACTATCTAGATTCAATAGTCCTCACGCAGGACCATCTAAATAATAGTCCGTATGTGGGACCATCTAAATTCAATAGTCCCCACTCCAGACTATCCAAATACAATAGTCCCCACACCAGACTATTTAAATACAATAATCCTCACGCAGGACCATCTAAATAATAGTCCTTACGCGGGACCATCTGAATTCAATAGTCCCCACACCGGACTATCTAAATACAATAGTCCTCACGTAGGACCATCTAAATAATAGTCCTTATGTGGGACCATCTAAATCCAATAGTCCCAATAATAGTCCCATAATAGTCTCATAATAGTCGTGACTATTTACATACAATAGTCTCCATGCCGGACTATCTATGATTTTCTTACCTATATGAAATGGAAAATAATACATAGCAAGCTGGGTTACGTTCCAAAAGCTATCGTTTACAAGCCTAAAGAATTTAGATCGCTAACAGCTAAAGAAAAGTTTGCGGTTTGAGAAATGGAGGATGCCAAGATAATATACTGCTATGATTGCGGGTTCGACCGCATAGTTCAACTAGAAGCGAATGATGAAGCTGTTGAGTTACCTGATAAGTGTTTTAAATCGCTTTGTTTCCTATGTCACAAGTCAGCATTTAAAGTTACGAGATGCGGACGTGATCTGTTGGCGGATCCCGATTATGAAGATGAAATGTCGGATGGTGACGAAAATGTTTGTATATTGTCTGAGATACCCTTTCAAGACTATCCAGGTCATGTGGGAATTTTAGATCAGCTGGGGTACTTGCAGTATTCTGATGAAGAAGACGATGGTTGAAAACTTATTTGTTCTAATCGCTATTATTTTTTTATTGCTTTTGTACGGTGAAAACCCCCACTTCCCTCGTACTTCCTTCATACTTCCCTCGTACGTCCCTCGTACTTCCCTCGTACTTCCCTCGTACGTCCCTCGTACTTCCCTCGTACTTCCCTCGTACTTCCCTCATACGTCCCTCGTACTTCCCTCGTACTTCCCTCGTACGTCCCTCGTACGTCCCTCGTACTTCCTAAATTCACCATTGGCAAAACCTGATCAAAATGCTGGAAAATGGTTGAAATTAGCCTATAATCAGATAACAACTGGCCCAAAACCAGGACTAGTCCTCACGCGGGACTATCTAAATACAATAGTCCTTGCGAAGGACCATCTGAATACAATAGCCCCCACGCGGGACTAGTCCTTGTGTAGGACCATTTAAATACAATAGCAAGCGGGACTATCTAAATACAATAGTCCTTACACGGGACTAGTCCTTACGTAGGACTGTTAGGAAATTCGCACTTCTCGCACAACTCTTGGCGCAGTCGCCCTCCTCTATCAATGTTTTTATGCCTCGGAATTCCTGAAAAGTGCTGTAAAATTGCCAAAAAGTAGGCAAAAATCACTGACAACTGGTTAAAAATAGGTCTGTAGGGCTGTTAGGAAATTCGCACTTCTCGCACTTCCTCATGGCCCCATCAAGGACTGTTAGGAAATTCGCACTTCTCGCACTTCCTCATGACCCCATCAAGGACTGTTAGGAAATTTGCACTTCCTCATGACCCAATCAATTTTTTATGCCTCGGAAATCCTTAAAAATGATTTGAAATTGCCGAAAAGTAGGCAAAAAATCACCGAAAATTGGTTAAAAATAGGTCTGCAGGACTGTTAGGAAATTCGCACTTCTTGCACTTCCTCATGGCGTCGGAGTGGGGTCTCCTTACTACTTTTTTGTCGCTAGAACCACAAACTTCTTCTTGCCGTCCGGCGTCTTTGACGTTTCTAGAGACCTTGTTATTCCGCTTGGGAACTACCCATGACCCAAGTAAAACCTAAAATGGGGACCTCGGGATCCGGTTCAAGCCCCTGACTTCGGCCAGTCCGGATATTGGGTTGGACTCGAGGGGGCCGTGGTTGTCGGCATGCTCGGCACACATTTTCGGCTGTAGGATTCCCTCCAGCCTTATCTGGGGGCGTTGCTCACAAACGAAAGTTGAGAAGTAGTTGGATAGTGCTGCCACTGACACTCACAGCGGTTTGTGTTTTGGGTTCACTACCGGTTGAGTACCACAGGCCTGGTGAATTCCAGGGTTTGTGGGGGTCTAATCCGCTTTAATGTGATTTAGGGCACTCGGTCCATAATTCCTCCTGTCGCAAGACAAGCCCGGTTAAGGCTCACGCTAGGTACGGGCTGCCCGTGAGGGTAGGGGGAACCACCGTAGGGCTTCGGCCTTATGTTTGTGGAGATTACAAAATGGAAATGGAAATGAAAACGTCCGTCTCTTGTCAATGGAACTGGGGTGTCCACTTCCTAATACGAGTCCTTCGAGTCTGGGAGAACGGGTGTGTCCCCCTTTAACATTCTTTTCTCTTTTCTTTTTTAAAATAGGTTGGTGGACCTATTTTTGCCTTACTTTGCCCCGTCCACATGGACTGTTGATCTGTGCGTGGATCGTATTAGACAAAGTAAGAGGATGAGGCGTTACAGTACAAGGTGAGAGGTACTGATAAAAGTCACTAGCAGAACGCGGATTCGAACCCACGACATTGCTGCCATGGTCCCGAAGTCCGGCGCTCTAACCACTATGCCATCTACTCACCCACCGAAGCTCTATTGAAGTAGGCCCAGTTTTCCAAGGAGTCTTTGCCGAGCCTTCGCTGTGGTGGTTGTAATGATCAAACAGCAAAGGTGTGGATGTTGTACTTCAGGCCATACACACACCCTTAGAACTGGGATGTCCATTACCCCATACCAGCCCCAAGTACTGGGTTGGGCGAACAGGCGTGGCTCTTTATCACTGAAGGAGGTAATTAATAATAAGGAGGGCTATTATTAGGAGTAAGGCTGACTAAAAGTAGAGACTTTAAATGGGGTTTTTATTAAAATTTGTGAGATATATTTACAGAATTGTAAACGAGAAGTGGTTTTCAAAGACATTAATAGGTTGAAGGCAAGTGTGGGCCATTTTTTCTTAACTGATAAGAACAATATTTTATTTCTTCCAAGGAAACTAAAACCTTCCTCGAGCAGGCAAGCATTGCATATTAAAAAAAAAGAGTTTGGCGTTTTCAAACTTATGATTACTAAATAAAGGAATGTTCTCTACTGGTTCAAAACTATAGCCTCGCTAGATGTGATGTAATCAGGGTGGGGAAACGATGTCCATGATAGAACCTTCCATAATAAAAGGCGGAGAATTAGTGTCAGGCTTCTGATTACAATTCTGTAGTTATATCCATCCCACAGATTGTAATAAAACCCTTCCTAAAGTATCCACCACAAGGCAGATTCAGTCCTGTTCTTAAGCCCGGCGGAGAGCTTTCGTCTTGGCTTTCTTTGCTGCAGAAGAAACAGATGATATAGTTTACTCTGAAACTATATCATCTTTGATCACTCATGGAGGTCATGGACCTGCCAGACAGTCTTTTTTGCGATCTGCTATTACTTACGCGGACATAATCAGAACATCAAGGACTGTGTAGTGGCAGTCATTGACTGTAAGGTCTTTGAGGATCCTCTAACACAAGATCTTGGCCATCAATGACTTCGACACCAGGGTTGCGTCAATCATATCTCTTACCCCAGGTTTACGGTAAGTGGACGTATCACCGTACCTAGGTAACGGCAAGGACCCAGGATCTGAAATTGTAGTCCAGGATGCACTTTCCCCTTGAGTTGGTGGAGGCACTCGACAGTGCCAGCGTTAAAATCACAGCTGAATCCTATATTCTAGCGGTGTTAATCACAGTCCCAACTAAAATTTCCATGTTGTCCCAAAAACCTCTGATGGTTTTTAGGGGTAAACTAGTAACTAAAAACGTTACATAAACACCGAACCCAGAAGAATAATAGGCAACGTCTGTGACTCTGCAAACACACGCTGGCTTGTTAAGTACACAGAACGCAAGAGTATCAATATTTTCCGTAAATATTTTGACAGCTCCAGATCTTGATACTGCTCGCTTATCAAGAGACGTTGGCACTGTGTCCTCGGGTGAAGTGATCAAACTATCAGATGTCCTGCATTACTAAGGTTGGCCTGAAGAGTCGCGACTATGACTTAAGCCTCTTGTTTAGTGTCTCTTGAAAAACAGCGTATTTTCCATAGCAAGGAAGATGGTCAAGCTTCGTTTCGGTCAGTTCCTTGTTTTCCCAGAGGGCTTTAGTTTTCTTCTCCAGAATAGGCTTTAACTTTTTTTTCCAATCGGAAGCATATCTCGCCTCGGCCTGGTCCATTTCAGCCCCTCGATGAGTCTCCATAAACTAAATAAAAAGAAGCATTGAGGCATGGTCGCCCTTCAATGGATTTTAGAGTTGGTTCAGCCGAGGAGAGTGACGGTGAGTGTCTCACTCATTCCTTGTAAGGCCATTTTCTAATATAATCTGTTCACTTTCGTTACCTAATCATCAGTGTACTCAGATTTAACCCAGACATGGCTTGAGTAATAGCGAACTCCGCCTTTTCAGGGGGGATTAAGCTATCAATATCCCGGTTGAGGCTTTCGGCTAAAGATATGAGATCGAGCGCTTCTACCATTCGGGCTCTTTAACTTCCGCAGGAAACTTTCTCCTTTCCCCTACTGTTGCAAGTTCAAGAAAAACGTGGCTCACTCTGGTGTATCGGGTTTCCTAGACAGTGATTGTGGAGACCTTAGGCTTAACCTGTGATTTTAGGTCGCCCATGACTGTGTTGAAAGATGTTTCGATCAGTGCTTCGATCAATATCGTGTCAATCCTGGATGTAGTCGTGTCGTTATTGTTCTCGCCTGACGTTTTGGCCCTTTATTTGGGCTGTCTCGAGGTGGATAGTGCCACCATTTATGAAAATAGATTTTTTAGATTTTTTAATTATTCACAATTATTGAAAATTTCATTAGAAATAAATTAATATCCCAAGTCACAGTTGAGGATTCTAATTTTAATATATATATATATATATATATATATATATATATATATATCTTTAGGACTGCCGAGAAAAAATGGCACTCCAAATTGTTGAAATTTGAATAATTGTAGTTCTAATGTTATATCTCGTCGACAGCAAAACATTCTTGTTGAAAGTAAATGTATTTATTCTCTGGCATAAGCTAGGCCACTTCAGTAAAACACATTTTATAACGAACGTCAGCAACAGAGTTATTAAAGTAGGATCGTTTATCTTACTTCAAGAACTAACTGTAGAAAATACGATGCTTGTATTAAAATGTGTTCATATTTGATTTTTCATGTAGGAATATTAATAAAATTGGGCTTGATATATGTGTTAACAATTTGAATGTAATCATTATTATTGATGTCTTACTCATGAATAATATTTTTTTGTGATTTTCGGTTTAAGCTGGGGGGGGATCTACCTATTGAGATATTTTTAACTAACAAAACCAAACAATTTTACATAAACTAAATACTATTTAATGCCAAAAAATCAACGTACCACTAGATTATTTAATTTAATGTATTTGCAATAAAAAAGCAATGGTAGCTAAAGGAAGATAAACCAAGAGAAATAGAGCCACCATATTCGGATGAATGCAATTTTATGTGCTTAGTAATAATGATGATGTTTAAATTCAAAGTATTCTATTTAAAATCTAGTTTAAAACTATAATATAAATAATAAATAATAAATAGCTATTTAAGAAATTAAGTTTATAAATAAAAATTATGAAGTAAAAATATGCTTATGGTGATAATCTTAAATAGTGACAAAACTAAATACTTGAATTTTTGGTAAAATAAATCAAAATATTAAGATAATATAATCATTAGTTTTTCAAACATCAAATATATTAGAATATATTTGTGAGAGTTGAGTTATTGTTATTCATAATTTAACAACTAATTTTAATCCTCCTACGAAATCTTGCGTATTAAAAAATACTGGCTATTTTATTTATGACACTACTGAATTCGAGTTGCTAAACATTTAAACAATGTAACAATGTTAAAAAAAACTCACATTTGTACAAACCTATTGAAAACAATGTTGTATATTTCATGTGTGAATAATTTCATAAAAATTCATAAATTATCAAATGTTTATTCAATTTGTGAATTAGCCTCAATACAAAATACTATGAAAATATTATTCTTTTTCATATTTTTGTTCTACAAGAGCCGTAAGGTAAGTGTAGAGCCTAAACGGGCGGATAGGTTATAGATTGTTTCTTGTACAGGGGGATGCCTCCCATATAAAATAGTCCAGTCAACCTGTTTCGTAGAACACGAGTTCAATAAAAAAAATAGTATAAAGCTAATTTTTTACCCATCGACATTTTACTACCATTTAGGCAAGTGCTTAGCCAAAAGTCCCCGCCCCTACTCCCCTTGCTTCCCCCCCCGTGCCCCCCTACACATGAAAAGTGTAAGGGTTTCGTAAATCGCGTCTATCTCAATTACTAAGCAATTTATCAAATTGAATTTTTTTCATTCTCTTTGCTATATCATTGTCTACAATTAATGTCCGGTTAACTTTCGTCGTAACTTTTATCGTATGCTCGTAATTCGCATGAAAAAGGGAAAAATTGTTTATTTTTCGGCTAGTAATTTTACTTTTTGTCCCAGAAACTTTCACGACTACATTTTATGAAAAAATGTTTCCTACAAAAGTTACAGCTCCTATAGTTACCTTTAAAATGATATACAATAGTAGTTACTTCGATCGATATCCAGCGTGGTTTAGCCAGTATTCAGATTATTTTCATTAAAAAATAAATTGATGTTGACCATTTCTGAGATTTCAACTTCCCCGACAATTTCTTCATTTTCCATGACTTCAACCAGAGTTACGTTGCTGCATGATCCGCCACAGCTCCCGCATATTTCTGTGCAATCAAGCGATGCTTTAAAGCAGCTATAATTATTTTTGCAAGGCTTTTTGCATTTGCAGGAAACTAAGTTTATTACTTTTCAGGTGCCGTTATTATTTTTTTTATGCACTGGGTACAGCATGTTAACAGGTAAAATGCACTCCCAGTATGTAGCGCTGAGTTCTTTATATCCGATCCATTTCTTAATCTAATATTAGTGTAGTAAAATTAACACAAAATATAGCTGGAAGATGAAAAAAATTTTGGACATCCAATTTTTGCTGAAATGTGTTCTATGTCATCCCTTGACATCCCTCAGAAAAGTCCCCTGAAATTCCCAGTCGGCAACATGCCCAAAAATGATGTGATGGTCTACGTGGTGTCAGAAATAAATCTTTTTTCGACCAATAGGTTTGGGCATATCAAATTAAAGCTCTTAAGTCGTAGAATTTAACGCCGCAAACAGCATCTCTAAAAGTTTGGCTGAGTCGGAAAGGGCAGCCTGTCAAACTTGGAATAAAAATAAAATTTTAACCTAAACACTTAAAAATTAATAATATTCGAAATACACGACCTTTTGAGTTGCGGTTTGTAGCAAACGTTTGTTTTTACAATTACCTTTGAAAATGCTGATGGATCGACACATGCGTATCATATTACCCTTGAACCTCACCCTACCTCACCCATCATATTACCCTTGAACCCTTGGTCCTACATGGACGTCTCAAAGAGGAATTTCCGAAAATCTTTCTTTAGACCATAGTCATGCCATACATAATTTATTTGAAAGGTCTCAGTTAGGAGAGTACATAGACAAAAACCAGACCTCAAAAAGTGAAATATGTAGAAAGTTATTTCATTTCAAAGTTTTGATAATATTGCTTTATTATAAATTTTGAACGTCTGGCATTTTTCTCTTACCCGTTTTGTAGAGGTCAGGTTTAAGGCATTGTAATATTTATTTTAAGGCCTTTAATTTAATATATATATATATATATATATATATATATATATATATATATATATATATAGATTGGTCATTCATTAAGCCAAACCTCCGTTTGACTGGTCAATTATCATTTTATGCCTCCAGAAGGAATTTTTGCCTCCGAAATGAATTTTTGCCTCCGCGGAGGCATCAAATACTAATCACAAAACTCTTGAAAAATCTGCAGCCAGTTCTCATCTCAATTTCTCTCTGAATCAGAAGAGCAGCCATATTGGATTCGTTTGTCAACAATAAGCTGAATGTCTTGATAAAGGTTAGTATGTCATATTGTTGTATTACTTACTTTTAGCACAACCATAAATTAATTATAGGTTGACTGTGATTATTGTTGAAATTGAGTTAAATATAATTTATTAATCTTAAATTAGTCTGGTACGTATTTACAAGCCTACAGATTACTGTAAGTAGTGTTGTTAAAATATTACATTTTCAGAAGTCATAACTAAAGATATGGTTTCTGATATTAAATTATTAGATTTTTTTATGGTAATTCATATCAAACCTAACCAAAATATAAATAATTGAATCAATCGATAAAATGAATAAATTACTGTAAATAAGCCTACATTTGTTTGTTCAATTCATTCCACTAATTAACTTAAAATTAATGTGTTTTATATGTTAGCGATCAGTGGTTAATGGCCTAGTTTTAGCTTATATTTTATCATCATCATTGAGAGTATGCATTTGTTGCATGTTGTTAAAAATCAAATAATAGGATAACCTAACCTCACAGAGCCCAACAAAACTATTCTAGTTGTGTTAACTATCCAATAAAAGGCAAATATTTAATAAAAACTAGGCCTACCAAATTTATTTTTGATTGTTTTTAGCCAGGCCTACCAAATGTCAATATGAATATTTTTAGCTAACAATGCAGCATAGCTTTTTATTGGTTGACTTTGTCAACAATGATTTTTCATGCAGGCAAAACTACAATAAAGTTGAATACACAAATGTAGATAAACGATGTTTTCTTTTACCTGCGAGAAAAAGTCAGAATTATAAGATTAAAATCAAAGTACAGGAATAACTTCCACTGAGAAAAAGTATGAGTTCTGGGATATGTACCACAAGCTACTAAGTTGGTTCGCTACAGCTAATACAACTTTTATCTGTTGTAAAAATGTATTACTAATATATATTGGATGTTTAAAATTAATATTCTAATATAAATTTATATTCCAATTGACATTTATTAAAACTTGTGCAACTCTATAATAGGCTATTCAAATGATAATACGCTACAAATCTCTTAGTATGACTAGAACAGATAAATGTTAGCACAGCGGCAACGATGAAACTTGTGCCTTATTGTGGCAACATAAGCTGTAGCCTTCTTGTGTAGAACAAGTCAGACTTTCTTCTCAGATGCTTTAATTCTGAGTTTGAACGTAGAATAAAACATTTCACAGGTGAGCTTTACCTTTAGATCAGCATTCAGACTTTAATCTCTTAGGTAAAGATAAATTGTTTTATCAAGTTGTTGGCCCTAATATGTTTTAATATTCTCTCTCCATTTCTCCAGCAGAAGAATTAACTGGTAAATTTGGTTGTTAGTAGTTATAATAGGTTGTAACAATTAGTAGTCTACATTATATTGATTTGTTTATTCAGGGTTTGGCTCAAGCTAGCATCTTGGCCACCTCTTCAGCCGAGCCATGTGAGGAAGTCAATACCAGCATCTTTGTACTTTCTTCTACTTTTCATCTTCGTGATTACCTTCTGTGGTCTTCATGGATCATTGCCGTTTCTTTTTTCAGAAGGTATTTATATATTTCATTGTTTGGTAAGGTATTTATTATTTTGTAAAGGTAAATGCCCCAAATAGCGACACTGTATACCAAATACTGGTATTAACACAGTCACATTTAATCATTGATTATGATCTCTTTGTCGTGTGTATTAGCTACTTTAAAAGTCAGATGAGTTTACAATCTCTTTTTCTTTAAGAGAGAAGAAGGCCATTTGTTAGCGCTAGGTAGAGCCGCAGAGAGGGGGGGGGGCAGATTGGGCAGATTGCTCCGGGCCTCAATAGATAAAGGGCCTCATCTTCAGGGGGTTTTTCTCCATACTTACGGAAGTAAAATTTTACCTCTGCATAGGCTATGTACCACCATATATTTTTCAAGACCTATCAAAATCTAACAAAGTAGGCCTATAGCCCATGACCCGAGTACTGATCAGCCTGTATGAGTCTCCGAGGTTTGAAGCTCTGTGTCAGTGAACAGACTCCGCAGCGCCAAGCAGCCACATGTGCTATACCATTTGGCAGCTATACCACCTCAACCAAAATATTTTGCAACCGGTCCTTCACGGCCTCAATTTAAAAAATATTGCCATGTCTGTTTGTTGTTCCAAGTATAAAAGATACAAGAGATACAGTATATAAAATAAAAATGTCTTTTGGTATGGTTTATTCCATAATTAGGTATATATTCTTACTTTACATAAAACTTTGCTCAATATGACTCACATGATCGTTAGGCCTTGGTTAGGTTAGGTAAATATAAGTCTTTAGATAGGCCTACCAGTATTGTATACTAAATAAGACTGTAGGCTACATCAATAACAACCACTTTTAACATAGTTGGTTCCTCGAATATGACTTTCAGCATGGTTTGATTTGATTTCTAAATGTTTTTTATCTTTATTTACTACTAAATTGTCTTATTCAAGTAATATGCCATATTCGTATTCTACATGAAATTCCGCGTCATTTGAGTACCGCCATGACATAGTATAAAAATAGTTCATCTCATGGCTTTTCCAAAACTTTTCTTGCAATTTCTGGTTTATTTCAAATTGGATGGAAATAAGTTTCACATATTTGTAATCAGCTTAACATACCGGTTAATTTGAGTACCCTTTTGACGTATTTTTGAATAAAATGGTCACTATCCAGTTTCCAAATTTCCACCGCTTTTCCGGCGATAACTTTGTTATTTATGAACGGATTTTAATAACTCTTGAACATTTGAGTTCAGCTCGGTTTCCCCGTCATTTTGAATACCCACTTAAACCATTTTACTTGAAAAATGTTTTTCCGGTTTTTCAGATTTTCCTGCATTTTCCGACTTATTCCGTGGAAAAACTATCATTTTTAAAATTAGGGCGTAACTTTGGACAGTTTGGAACAAAAAAATTAAATTTTTAAGAGGTGGCACCTAAATGGCATAATTACCAACCCTGTCCTGGGCCAAAAAATTCTCTCGGCGGTCCTGGTGCTAGGAGGTTGAATGTGACGTCATTTCAGCTAACAATCTAATTGGTTTCCACTAGAAACATAGAGATCTTCATTGGGGAATAAGAATTTGAATAATTTGGAAACTAAATACCATACCTAAATAAGGTTTCTAAATAATATAATCATTCAAGGCTATCATTTGACAGTTTTATGCATAATTATAAAATATTGTTAGATGTTACTGGTTGTGTTATAGTATCATAAGTTAACTGATTGCACTCAGCACAAGTATAAATAACTTTTATAATGAAGGAAACTTAAAATACCGTATACAAAAAATGTAAAAAAATAGGCCTACTTGGATTTGCATTTTTGCTATATTATGTTTAAATTCATATAATAAAGCAATTTCACTGAAGTAATTACTTCCATTATAAAGAATATTCAAATGCCTAGTTGGATCTTTTAGGTCAAAATAGTTTTAAGCCGGGTTTACCCGCAACGATAAATTGAACGACAAAATGTTGTCGACAAGTCGTTACGTTTTGTCAGATATCGGACGATCGTTTACACGTAACGATTTGTCTGAACGATATGATGGTGCATTCACACGTTTCGTCTTCCCGTACAAGTCAGTCGGTGTTTTCCCCTCATTTGTCATTTTTATTTCTGTTAGAATAATCTTTACTTTTCCTTACTTACCATAAGCTTTTGTACAGTTCTATAAATAATAATAATAATAATAATGCTTTATTAGCAGGTATCATAACAGATACATAGCAATAATAATTAATTAAACTTAAATATAATTTTCAATTTTACTATGATGTCCAAAAATCTTTAGATAGGCAGTCTTCAACATTGTTTGGTGTTTTTGTTAATAGTTTTTCCATTATACTTCTTTTAAATTCTTTTACTGGCAGTTCCATCCAATTCAAGGGTATCGTATTAAATAATTTTTGTTCCATAAATTGAAGATTTTTTTGAGATTTTGTGTACTTGCATAAAGATATTTTTAATTTATTTCTGTTTCTTGTTTCATATGAATGGTTAAAAGAATTTTGAGGTTGATTGTTAATTTTTTCTCGAACGTTTAAAATAATTTGTAAAATGTACATGGCTGGCAATGTCAGGATATTCAACTGTCAAAAAATGGTTTACAGTCTGCTTTTCTTTTTGTGCCACAAATAATTCTGATTACTTGTTTTTGTTTTTTAAAAACTTTTTTGGCTATTGGAGCATTGCCCCAAGCTGAAATTCCGTACAAGAGATGACAATGAAAGTAGCCATAATAAGCCGTAATTATTATTTCCTTTGTCACATTTCCTTTTCGCCTTCTTATGACATAGATTCCTTTAGAGACTTTAGTTAGAATTTTATAAACATGATCTTTCCAATTAAATTCCGAATTAAACTCTATCAGGAACTCCCGAGAGGCTTGAAGCAGGTCTGACATTTCTGTTCCTTCACTAAAATAAACTTTAAAACACTGGTAAGCAACAAAACTTCAATTCTTATATAACAAATGGAACGTATTCAGTGATCACTCAAAAATACGAGACGAGATATGAGACGGCGACAAAACTGCGGTTGGTCGAGACAGGGTGTATCTGTTTACACGCTACGTCTTGTCGACGCCAACCCGCGTAGCAACGATTTGTCGTTGCGATCTCAAGAGATTAGTGCAAATTTGCACAAACCTTCCGATCTGGCTCCAACTCCGACAAGTCGTAACGACTTGCGGTTTACACGCTTCGTCTTGCATGCAACGTCTTATCGTTTAGACAAAACGTTACGTTTTATCGTTGCATGTAAACCCGGCTTTAGAGTATATTACAATTTTGCAAAGTTTTTAACGGTTGCAAGCACTAAGTATAAGCTGATTAAAAAGTAAGATTATAACTGATGAGTATAAGATATACTAATACAAACATAAAAGATTACGATGAATTATTTTGAAACTTGTTTTAGTATTGAATTTACTGAATGAACATATAATGAAAATCTTTTAATACAAGCTGGGACGTTTTACTGCCCATAAAAATCATTGTTTTTATTAGATGATGCCTTTTTTGTGGAAGATATTTACTTTGAGTATTATTACACTTTTGCTATATTTTTTTAGAAGTTACTTAAAACATACAACAATATTAAATCGCCTTTTTCATGATTTGGCCATCGCTTATTCTTGTTTGATTAAACAATTAAGATGTGATCCGAATTATTTAAAATTTTGTATGAAATTAATCAGTGAAGTGAGACAGATTGTAATATATTATGTTGTCCGTTCTGAATTAACAGCAAAAATAAACAATCTAACATAGTTTTATCCCTCGCCACAACTGTGAGTCACGGACGGCAGCCCCCATATTATCGTAGGCCAGTGAAATATTCATGCTTCAGCTCGTGGATGACGTGCTCCACCTATTGCTCCTATGTGATCGTTGATACCAACTGGCTGGTGGCAATAACTCAAAATGACCATTTTTGCAGAAAACCCCTCCGTGAGCTGACAAATAAAATGATTTGTTAAAAAAATTAAGTTGTAAGAGGGGTAGGCCTATGACATTTTGACTGACAGTAAACCTCAATTTTCCTCCTCATTTGTTTTTTGTTTTTTTAAGGAGTATGCTTGCTTCAGTGTTAAATGCAATATAATTTTTATTCCCAGGTAACTCATAAATTTACAATTTATAACAGTTTTGTAGTTTTTGTCAGACTCCATAAAAATTAAAATTTTTACTACACTGTTTACTAACTGACTTGGTAGCTGAGTGGTTATCGAGCCCAACGTTCAATCTGGAGGTTGTTGGTTTGATCCTGAGTGAAGTTACAAGGCTTATAATGTTTAAAACTGGACCCAGCCGACTTTGGTAACTGGGCTGAATCTGCTGCTATTTGTCCGTAACAAAGGTACACCTCATCATGATCTTGCATCCCTTTTTTCCTGTGGCCGGCCTCTAGTGTTCCTAAAGATTGCTAAGGTGAATACGGTGATGGGCATAACGTGTCACTATAGCATTTTTATGTGCCCGCATTTTCTTAGAGGTAATGAATTGTTGCAAGTTATCATTTCTCCTGGTTGTATTAATTCTCATCATAATGATGGTTAACTTATATTGGTGTTGTTTTTTTCAGGATTTGGAAAAGGGGTGACACATGACCTGCAGACATCTTAGGCCTACTTTTATTTCTACGTTATTTTAATTATCTGCGTTGTTTTATACTTTGATTTTAAAATACATATAATTATTAATTTTCTATATATAAGTATAAAACTTTTAAAATTAATTTAAATAATAACCTGCTTAAAATATTCATGTACATAATAACTTATATCTAACATGTTATTAAGTACGGTATGTTCAATAAATATTTATCGCTACATTATCATGTTTGTTTTTTAATTTAAACCTTTTAACCTGTTTGATAAATAACAGAATCAAATTAAAAATCAGCAGTGGTTATATTATTAATTAAGGTATAGGCCAGACAGTTGAACACAAGGCCTGTAATTTACCTAGGTTAATGCACTTAAAAATTCTGTCAACAAATTCCATCACACTGAAACTCTGAAGATGAATGCGTTTTATGGCTGAAGAATTGAGAAATATTGTTTAGTATTAGTGTCAGGAAGTCCTGTGTAGTGATGTATCATGGTAATAGTCCAATTTTTATTGTGTCAAGTGTAAATTTTACTGGATTATTAACTTAAATAAAATGACTATGCCCACAGTTATTACACTTTTAGATAGGTAGATTTAATTTATTCAAAACTATAAAGGCATACAATTTAAGGAAGTTTACATTAACTTTTATGTAACACCAAATATTTTTACCCATTAATACATTGGAAAAATTGCTAAAATCAGAGCAAAATAAACCTCTAACCCTAATATAAGATTTTAATGTTGAGGTTTTTATGTAAAATAATGAGATAGCAAAATTATGATAGGGGCTATTTTTGTTTTTGTAAGTTATTATGTTTTATACTATTGACTATACAGCATTCTAACAGACTTTTCATTCAATGTATTTTGTTTGATACCAAAATTTTGAAGGTATGCTGTGACAGAGGAGGTGCAACCTATCAATGCTGTAACTATTCAGTTGGATTCAAAGCTATGCATCGTAAACATAAACCAAAATTTTAAAATGTGCCATCCGTGGTTTAAAATAATGTTAGTAACTTACCGATTTACCTATCATATGCCACTTGTACTTCTTGTTTTCTGCGGAAGATCGTGCCACTGAAAATTGATTTCAAACATGCATATGATGTGAGAAGTCAATTTTTTTTAATTTACTGGCATATAGGCCTAGTCAATTTTTATCGGTATTTCTCAGTTTTTTTATTTGGACCATTAAGCTGGAAGTTTTTTTACGTTCTATCTTAGATTTTGTCATAGGTGTGTTTTAGTTAATTTATTTCAAAATTTTTGCTTCTTTACTTTCCATTTAATGAAGTTAACATAAAAAAATGATCAAGGTGTATTATTATTAAAGCGATTTGTGAAGTGTTTTGACATTCCAAAATCAACAAACCGATGTGGTCCCGAGTATATAGATGAAAGACCTTAGGATAGCGCCATAATAGCGTGCCTAAATTGGTCTCCAAGTAAAACTTACCAAAACCATCCTGTAATTATGCCTAAATAAATATTTCGTGGAATAAACCTCACTTCACAGGTATCAGACTCTCTTAAGGGAATATTTTCCCTTATCACAAGTAAAAAAATCTCTTAACCGTTTTGAGTGCTATAGAACAATATATCGTTGATCGTCTTTTTAAGCGGAAATGCTAAGCAACGAACGATAAATCAAGCCTCTCCTTTCATCCAAAAATTCGAAGCAACAATATATTGTCATGCCGTCGATATCAATATGGTGAGCGGGAATATCGGTTGACACAATTGTTATTTTGAAACACCGATGATTTCATAAGATTCTCCTTGCGATCAAGATACAAGATATCGTTGTATAGCACTTTAGGATAACAAATTTTTTTAATCGAATTTTTATATCATTTTCAATTTTTATATCAAAATAATGGGATTAGGAAGTTTTTAAAAGAGAAAGACCTATAACATTAGACATCACATGTATTATTTACAATTAATTTAAGTCTCATCTACACAATATGCAACAACAGTTTAATTCTTTTCTTTCTTCATTGGTGTTTTTATTCATGTGGTTTGTTCTCTGGGTCGCCTCGTTCTCCCTAAAATGAATATCATCAATCTTTAGACATTATAAAACTCTTTTCAAAGACACATTGTGGATGACAAAAATCAACACTCCTCCTTTCGGCCACTACTCTCTTAACCCTATCAACAACTTACCAATTCTTCGTCCTTCTGCAGGCTTTGACCTAATTTCCTTTTCCTTTCGTAAAAAAATGGGGAACACGGCAAGTCCAACATTAGGATTTTAAACAAATCTAGCAAATCTAGGTTTTTTTCCATTCTTAACACTTAAACTCTGCTGATTCACAACAATGCAGTTTATTTATAATGAAGTACAAAAACAAGTGCAAAAACCAAATTAGGTATGGCAAGGACAAGTGACTATGTCCTATGGATCTACGAAACGCACTTGCCCAAAGATAGACTTTTCATGTGAACATTTTTAAGATGTGCACTTAATGTAAAATGTATCAAGAGGTCACATTTTTGTGAAATAGGCAGTGTGCGCCACTTAGAAAATGTTAACTAAACCTGGAACAAACTAAAACTTACCAAAAAGATTTAAGAGTAAATTGAAGCAACCATATAGAGATGTACATAGTTGTAAAAAACTTAAGAAGTCACTTGTTAAAACGCAAAATAAAACTTGTACCCTAGCCTACCATTGTTTGTTTTCATGGCCTAAAGGCCTACAGTAGTCTCACTCTCAACCAGCCACCTTTTAACCAGGGTCCGCTTTAACTGGCCTTCCCGGGGCTCAAAAAACAACATCTTTTTAACTAGCCATTTTTACCTCAACATTGCTTTAAACCGGCCATGTTTCACAAGAAACTTTGTTTTTTAGCTACTGTATCATTCAATTCAACATAATATCATGATATTTTCAAGCCACCTAAAATGTACTGTTCTGGAAGGAAGTGTATTTAATTGTAATGGCATAATTGTATTTAAGCCATATGAAATTGTAGGTTGGCATTTTTTAAATGTACATCGGTTTAACCCGCGAAATCATTATTTGCTCGAGGCCTGGTCCCGAGTTGGCCGGTTAAGAGGGAGTCTACTGTACTTGGTACGCACACCTGGTATTTTGCCAGCATACATTTAGTATGTCATAATTGACTCTATGTCACAAAATGCGCCAATGTGATTAAATGTGATGTCAATGACATTCAATAAAGATATATGTATTATGCATTGTAATAGGGCCTAATACTACTTTGGCAGGCTTAATTGGTTTCCAATATTGCCCTGGCATCTGAAAAGCTAAAAATACAGTAAAGAGTCAATTTTCCGAATGTCAGTTACGGTAACCCCAGAATGACATGTACTATTCACTGGTCAGTACTTCAAAATAAAAATTTTGAAAAGACAAACATAGAGCAAGTAGCCTATATTTCCAACAAATAACCAATAATGATATTACAAGTAAAATCATAAAGAATTACCTTACTAAATTAGACACGTTGCTTAATGGGGTCTTCAAGGTACAGGTTTCAAATTAAAATACACATTCTAGATTAATATAAGCTCAGCATTTAACAAAATTAGTAGGCTAGTGTTTTAATAAAAAATTACAAAATTCGCATATAAGCTAATTGTTTTATTACGATTAAATTGTGGTTGCTTTAAAGCATCTAATCTCGAAATAGTGTGATCATATGTGAGTGAGAACGATGATTTGGTCGAGCCACATCCATGTGGCTACGTTTATTTTGGATGGAAGACCGTCCATAACCTCTAAATTTTTAATATGTTTACTACAGTAATTTTGTCGCAGATAAAGTAGGCAACGATTGTATTTTGCCTTTAAGCCACTCATGAGATATTTAAAACACTCGTGGCTAAAAGGCCCTCATAAAAGAATCGCTGCATAAACTACTATTAATAATATTTCCGGTATTACTCGGTTTAACCAACTTTTTAGTTATCCGACCGTATTCCGGTCCCGTAGAGGTCGGTTAAGAGAGCTTCTACTGTATTCGATGTACAACTTTCCGGTGGTTATAAATCGTAAATGATTTTTGTGTTTAGTATTCAAACAATTTGGTTATCTGAACCATCCCTGGTAACAATTGCTTGGATAATTGACACTTTACTGTACTTCGATTTTTGTTAATCAGAACATCCCTTTGCCGCTCCACAGTTGTGATTTATTTGGCGAGTCATTGTATGTGTGATTTCTTTACTATAAATTATCTTTAAAAGTATTCCCTACATATTAAGCAATAAAATGACGAATTTATAACCACCCTAGCGTGAAACTGGCTAAGTACGGTACATAGTATGGCAGGCCTGTGTCGCGACCGAGGGTGGAAATTCATTCTGAATTCCTAACAGACATAAATGTCTATTGGGAATCAGAACTCACAAGATGTTCAACATAGATACTTTTTGCTGTGTTACCGTAATAAAACCCACCAATGGGCGCAACAATATTGAAATGTCATTTCGCACAAGCTAAAGTTGCTTATGCAATAAAAAAATTAAAAAAATCATTCTTTTAAAAATTACCATATGTACTTAAAAAATTAAATAGGATTAATTTTTATGCATATAATAAATACAGAATGCTATAGTATTTTATCTAAGTATGCTAATGTCTTAATAAATATGTAAGGAGGTTCAAAGAATTAGGCGGACGTGAAATAAGAATATATAATAATATGTTAATTAGAAGTTAAATTCATCATAATAATCATAATTAAAAGAGTACATTTTGTGTTACCGGTGCTGTATTAATTTGTAACTTGAAACAATATTGTTCACATCAGTCATCTACCTTCATACTATTTTTATTAAGTTTAAATTCACAATGTAAATATGGTATTGCAGTTTTTTTTATTCTTAAATAATGTAAAATCTATAATTATTTAATACTCTAAGGGAATTTTTTTTTGTAATTGGACTACTCCTACAATTCTCGATCAATTTTCAGTTTTTGGTGTCATTGAGTGAGTAGTGCTTGGTCTGTAGTTGTTTCTGCCAAAAAATAATGAAGATCGGACTAAAATAAGAGAGCTAGGCTAGTCATCATTTAAATTGGAAAATTTCCCACTAAAATAACATTTTGATAGGATTGAGCGTTTTAAGCATCTGTTAATAAAGCTGTAAAAACATGAATTTTTGGGTGATTATTGTTAATCACAATATTGGATTGGTCCGGTGTAATTGATTTAGAACCAAATGTAACATTTTTAGCAATGACAGTTCATAGTATAATTGAATTGCAACAAGTACATTAAACTTAGTTATTTGAAGTGTAGCATTACACAGTTAAAAGACTGCACTCGAAGTAATGATCTAACATTATACAACTCTATCGTCGCCTTCCAGGCATAAGGTCGTATCTAAAAAAAAATGGATTTTTAGGTTACGACAGTTTTTGAATCTCCCAGACAGCCTCTACACATCACACGAATCGTCGTATGTCTATCCCTCCTAGTTTAGAAGATACAGGCTATGGTTTATGAGTCGTATCTCAAAAAATTGTAAATTTAAATCAGACGAAAGTCGTATCAATTAATGATACCGACTGTTTGCCTGATACAACCCAGTCAAAAAAGGCGTCGTATCTCAAGATACGACTTTTCGTCTGAACTATAATGTTGACCTTGCCTAGTATAACCTTGCATAATGTATTCAGGCAAACTGTCGTATCTTGTTTATATATTTAATTTTCAAAGTATATATATATATTTCCAAATCTCTTAGCGGTACTTTAAAGTTAGGGTGTCATGCATTACGAGCCTAAAAATAAAGTTTCTAAGTTCATTCGTTTAGAATCTCTGAAGCCAAAATGTAGGTGTGGTTTTTGTTTTTCTGCTCTCCTGAAAAATCATTGAAAATGAGATACGACCATATGCCTGGAAAGCGACGCTATATTGTATACACCAGGAACGCTCATACAAGACAAAACTCGAACCAAAAACTGCTACCTGTGTTCTAAAGGGCAGACAAAAACGCAAAAATGAGCATCTAAAGCTTTTGTGTGCGCGCTTAGGCTACTTACCTACACGCTCCTCTACGGATGCTAAATTTATAAATTTATTAAAACTTATAAAATAGTTTAAAGCCAAATGCTGGCTGATTATAAGAGCGTAAATATCTTAGCCATTACATTTAATTAGAAAACCCCATGACCAAAAAACATACGTCAATACACAACTAAGACAGGAAAAAAGTTATTAAGCGTAAACTTTTTTTATTTGTTGGTTAGGGAAAAAACTTGCAACCTACAAAATTGTAGATAATGAAATGGACTTTAATCTTTAAATTCAACATTTCTTGACAAAGTGAACAGTAAAAATGAAGAAAATGTGTAAACTTGTGCGTGGCGGGTCGCTGAGGATTTCAGAGAATTGCGTCTTCATTTTCAATGTCCGGAATGTTATATAAGCCTATTTAGAAACCCGTTCATGCAATGTGGAGTGTTTTTTACTTATTCTCAGTACAAATTATTTAATTAAGCTATTTATGTTAAATAAACATGTTAGACAAAGATTAACGCACCCGCCTAAACAGTTATTTAGCAATGCAGTGGCATAACACGTGTTGCATAGCCTTTAATGCAGCAGCAAGAGGAAAACAATAATTGACTACTGCTTTGTGCTCAATTTATTAGACAAACTAAAAATTATTACGAAAAAAATGTTAAATGTAAACTTTTTAGATCAACTTATAATCTGAAACTTTGCCGCTGGAAATTCGTTCTTAGCCCAAAAATGAAAAAAAAAAACTTTCTTGTTTATAAACTTTTTCATGTAACGTTTTCAAAAGTATTTGTTTTCTTATTTTTGTAATTTTATAATATTTAAATATAACTTAGGACTAACAAATATTTTTATACCGTCAGAATCAGCAATTTATGCAAATTAAGAATAAATATACGGTTCAATTTATGTATTGTGTGTGCGAGAAACCAGCATGTAAATGACAGTGTTCGCACTGCCAGTATCAGTAATTTGGTCATTCTTGCCTGTCTTCTTTCATAAAGGTGGCGGGGTCTGATAACGGTGTGAGCGTTCTAGATGTACATATAGATTTATATGCTTAATGAAAGGCACTTTAAAGCATAGGTAGAATATCATATTTGGAAATACAAATTTAAATAAGTAGTTATTTTGGTAACAAATAACCTAAAATACATTAAGTAAAACATACCGTTTCATCCCTTCACTGATTTTGGCTTGTATCAGTCGCTAACACTTGCAGGAATAAGAATGATAACTTATCCTTTGTAGTGGATCCAAAGTGTTCTCAAGCATGCGTCTGGAATACAAACATAAAACTCAGTAGACATGTAATATCCAATTTAGGACAAGAATAAAAGTTACAAGATTTGTATTTCAAAAGATGAAATGTAGGTCTAAATCTACATCCCTCATCAGCGCTGTACTAAATTTAGATAAACAATGTGTTTAGTCATTTAATGGATAAGGGTATTACTTACTGTTATGTAGTATTCAGCCTCTTATTTGTGATGTCTTATTTTTACAGTACTTTTTTGTTGGCTCAGCCCACAATAGTATATTTCGTCACTAGTCCGGAAAGTGGTTGTTATCGGTGCAAGGATCAAGTTTCAAGTACTAGGCGAAGCCGAGTACTTGAATTCGATTGAGCACCGATATACCACTTTCGGACAAGTTACGAACAGTACTTTTCCTCATACCACCTTTAATAAATTTACAGTTTGGATAAAAAATTAATAAATTTTAACCTAAATGTGAACAAAAATAAAATTCTTAAATTTTAACCATCTTACGTTGTTATTTGTTTATCTTGTATTTGAACTATTTACAGCTGTTATTAAAATAAATTAAACTTGTTTAGTGTCCCTGAAAACCACTGTTTCGCGGTCTAGCCCCGAAAACTTTGTTTACCAACACGTTTATCCAACCACCCACCGGGAATCAACTAGTTTCGATCACAGCTGACCGTTCCAAAAACAACGTTTATAGCAATGGTATGATGAAAAGATATAAAGAATGTCTGAAATAGGCCAGCCAGATTGAGCAAAGTTTCTTAAATAAAATTGGAAGAAACTTATATGTTGGTAGAATTAAAAACTGTCCTATATGAAAAGGGAATAAGGTTAGTTACCTACTGTAGTATTATTACTGAATTTGTTATAGGACCACATTAATTATTTTAAGGCTGCACTTGCCAAAACAAAGCATACTTTGACATCACATTTACTTTAAGATCATTACCTGTTCTTTTACAAATATAACTTATTTTGCAATAGCCTAAGTAATCTATTGAGCCTATAAAGTGTGTCTAAGCCAGAGGTTGACAACCAAAAGTTATTGACTTTAGCCACATGAATATAACAGTAAAAGTTGGCTGTCAACCTCTATTGTAAACACACCTTAATATGTAAAGGTGTGTTTACAATAGAGGTTACCATATCATACAAAAACAATAGAATACTATACCATATCATTAGCAAAAATGAAGGCTAGCCTTTTATAAAAAAATTTGTAATGGAAAGCCAGTAGTTGAAGTAGGTTATTCGGCTGTTTTCTTCTTGACAGCACTAAGTCTAGATTTAGTTGTTAGTAGTAATAATAGCAGGTAATAAATATCATTTTTTTTATTTTCATTAAAGGAATGTGGCAATACTTAGTCACATAAAGAATTAAGCCCGGGATGGTGTTACTTTTTTTGTTTTGCCATCAATAAATAAAGCAAAAGATGTGTCCGCCTAATATTTACCATGCGTCTGTTAACATGATAACTTTTTAAAGAAGCCTCCGATGTAGATAAAGTTTGGTAGAAAAGGCATCATCTATTTTAAAAATCAGTTCGCAAACCAATAATTGTATCATGGGAACGTGAATTTTAGGGTTTCAAAAGGTGAAAGGTGTGTTTTAGGGATTTTTATTCTCATTTTTTTAATTTGACAATCTAAGCTATTTTAATAACTTAACAATTTAATAGCCTATATTTTGAATAATTAACTGAATTAGTTACCAGTACAAAGAAAATAAAATCAAGTTTTCTGCTGTACCTATATAATTATTAAGGAAAATATAAAGAAACCTTGCCTTATATTGCTTATTCATCAACATACTTTTGATAAGTTTATTTGATTAGTAAGTAACTTAGCTTTATGCATTAAGAATTAACATTATTGCATGCGCCTTCCTTCACTAGGTTGTTGGTAACCCTTATTTTTACTTAAAAACTCCGTGGAAACAATACTACAAACTAAATCCCAAGCTATCTAATGCAAAATTGGTTTATTGTTTAAGAGAGCAAATAGATATATGGTGTTTGTTCTTAATTATCTGCTCAACTGTCTTCCTCATTCCTAAGATTAAAAAAATTTATGTTTTGGGATTTGTAAACATAAACAGATCATTATTTGTAATGGCAGCTTTGGTTGTGCACTTCAAATAGTACAGGTTAACACATTCACTGCAGCATGTGAAATGATTGACCTTCCCCCTATGCTGAAAAATTTTGCATAAAAACATGCCTTGTGGTTGCTGAATACCATCTGTTTGCATGAAAAGCGCTTCCCGATTAATTTTCTTTGCCAGCCCACCATTTTTAAAATAGTACTCACTGGTGAGTGCTCAGCACCTGGCGCCCTCTCCCACATTTTCCAGCCATATCAAAGATAACGCTATTTAATAAAATGTAACTAAATTTTTCACTAATCAGAAAAAAGCACTAAAAGTTTTTAAAAATGTATATACGATTATTTAAAGAGCTCTGTCATGGCACTCACTGGTGAACGATTAGCACCTCTAGCGTTGTCATTAATTTTGTCGACTGCAATTTAGAAATGTTTGATCATTGTCTATGTCATCTCTGGACCCATTGTTCTTTTATGGGATAAAGCCATAGTTTTACTTAAGATAAAACTATTATTATAATGTAGCCCTAAACACATGTAAAATGAATGCAAAATTTTGTAAAATATAATAGCTAGCAATACGCTTAGAGATGTTCGGAAACGGATTGCACAATTAATTAGACAGCCTGAGTCGTCCATAAAACGTGGGCAAAAGCGGCCCTTACCTCACCAGTGAACTGCCGCACAGCAACTGAATGAAGTAGACGATACAGGAACGCTCACCGGTGAGTGCGCAGCACGCAGAAAATAACAAGACCACTCACTGGTGAATGCCCTGCAGCAAATGTGTTAACAAAATAAGTTAATTCATCATAACATACCAGAAACACCATTATACCCAATAGTAAAATAATGAACCTTAGGTTTAGGCCTACTTAAAATGAGAGTGGAAATATATGCTTTATTTTATTGTGAGGATTATTTATTAGATTATTAAGAATTTTTTTGTCTTGGGGTCTAACTGTAACTGGCTGGGTAGCTGAGTGGTTATAGTGCTCGTCTTTGATCCAAAGGTTGCTGGTTTGATCCTAAGAAAGTTAGTAGCTTTTTAAAGGATCGATTCCGGACCCAGTTGCCATTTGTCATTGGGCTAATTAATTAATGATGCTTTCTAACAACTGGTCGATGTTAGATAGTAATAAGATTGGGGTTGGAACGTGCCCCGTAAAAACGTTAAAAAATGCCTCTGGCGTAGATAGACACAAAATACAAAAATACAAAATAACTTAAATAAAATTAACCATTGGAAATCCGGTGAGAAAGCGGATCTGTTACAACGAGTTTTATGATTGACATTGGCGATACAAGTGCTTTGTTATACTTGTATGACTCCATTTATATTATTAACTACCATACCCGGCATCTTTTGCAAAGCTAACCAGAGGAAGTTAAACTTCCTCTGGTTTTGCCCCTTCAGATGAGCTCGTTTGCTACGCTCACTTGCTGTCTCGCGACTCGCTGAAAGTCTATAATTTTCCTCTTGGTTTTATTATTACCGAAATCCGTTCAATACTTTAAGTGAAAACAGCTGTTAAATAACTAATATTTCTAATGTAAAAATATGTTCCAATACAAAAATGTTGCTTCCATAAGATAACATGGTAACTTTGAAAATGTGAGGAACGGAGCCCTGTGGAATTTTCTTAACTTTTTCTTTCTTACCTTTTCCTGTCAATAACAAACACAACAAAAAAAATAATTATATCAATCCAGCCATTCATGTGTGATGCCATTACCAAAGAAATATTGATCCATTTTTATGTGTAGATATCTAGGTAGGCCTATGGTATGTAGGTGAAAGCAACATTGCAATCTTACCATTAAACTTAATCCACCAACATTAATTAACTAACTTAAATTTAACTAACATTAATTAACTTAAACTTACCAACAAGTAATCAATTTTTTTTAAGAGTTCTCCATCATTCATTAGGCTAACTTATTGAACACTGAAAATGCTTCTAGGCTAGAAATTAATGAACAGAAACAGACAGATAACTAAGTAAGTTTTAGGCCTAACACTAATTTTGTGGTTTTTTGGCTTCTATAAACATAGGGCTACTGTACCATTCCTAATGTTATAAACTTAAACTATCAAATAAAATATCTGAAAGATAGCCAAAACATATAAAACTTAGTTTGTTAGAAATTAGACAGCTAGTTGATGCTGTCAAATATGAATCAGAAAGGTATTTTTTGCTTTTGTATTGAGGAATATGAGTTTTAAATGTTCCAAACACCATTAATTTTGTTGTTACAAACATCACTGTCAATAAAAGTGACGGTTTACGGTTAGATTGTTAGGTTACATTATGATACATTTTTGTTAATGATTGTATTACGCACATCTTAACTCAAACGATTACAACTATCAAATAATCGAAATATCCAAATTGCAACTTTGATAATAACGGTGGAGTAGGATGACGAAGTTTCGCAAAAAATTTGTAGACCCTACTTGTTTTTGTTACTGTATTTTCAGTTACTTGTTTGCAATGTAATTTTTTTATTGTCAAAAGGTTAGGCCTATGTTTAATATCTTAGAACAAAACTAAATTCGGGGATAAAATTGTAATAGTATCGTGGAATTGTATCATCCATAGTGTAGCAATATTAGGCTATCAAAAAATCAAACTTTTTTTTTTGCCATTGAATATTTATTCATTGGCAATGAATGGCATACGCCAGTATACAAAAAAATTACAGTGAAGTGATCAATACAATTAATCAATAACACATTTGACGATACATTAATACATTCAGCATTCAAGATGACATATTAGAAGAAAATTTACTTTCAAAGAAATTATTTAGCATTTTAACATTGATATAACGGTGGAGTAGGATAACAAAATTTCGCTTGATATTTTTAGTCAATGCCAGGCTAGCAGGTAACCCAATAAAAAAGGATAACCTAAGGTCACTTGTTTTAAAGGTAACTTAACCAAAAATCAAATAGCAAGACTTCACTAATCACTATTTTGAGACTAAATAATACTCTACATAATAACAATTAGCTCCCAAGATATAAAAAAGAACTAGAGCCTATTTTATAATATTCTTTCAATAATATGACATATGGATCTGAAGGCATTTTACCAGTTTTAATCACTAAGTTAGACAATGACAATCTTTATTGCCGTTTTCACATTGTTACATGTATGGCATTGTCACAATTTATAACATGACTTAAAACAATAAAGTTCTATACAAAACTAGTTAATAGATTTCAGTTTGTTTATAAATTCATCTATGTCATAAACACTTAAATTGAACAATAAAGCTTTCAAGGTTGATTTGAACTTATTATGGTCTCATGGTCTTTTATGGTCTGATATTAGTAGAGGAACAAAATATGAGATTGATGTAGGCCTAAATATGTAACTCAACTCTATTTTTAGCTAACCTTATCAGAGTAAAAAAACAATTAATTTTCCAAATAAATGAAAATTTTAACAAAAGACTTGAGGTGTTTTTCAGCTCAAAATAATTGCAGGTTTAGTATAATAGAAAGTGATAACAGCTCCACTTACCTTGATTACAAATTGATGTGATTTTCTTCCACCAGTCGAACTTAAAATACTCTCAGGTAAAAATAATCGGAATTTTCTGATTATGTTCTTTATCTTTTCTCCTAGATGTATAAAATAAGTGAGGTTATGTTGATTAGAGCTAGCTTCAGACGACGGACCGCTTCATTTTTTTTCTGCGGCTTGTATGGGCGGAGGTAACAGCTGACAATTGGCTTCTTCAAACAACTGGTCAATTGTAACCAACTGCCTCCGGAGGCCCAAAAATCAAGATAGACATATAGCAATTGTTAATTTTTGCCTCCGGAGGCATTTTTTAATGAATTTCATAGTAATAAAATGAGGAATATATCAAAATTTTATGGAATATAAAGGTTATTTATGTAATTAGAATTATATATTCAAATGTAACCAACTCTTAAAGTTGAGTTTACTACCTGAAAATATGTGCTAAAGTTGGAGGCAAAATTCAGGAATATAGCATTGGAGGCATGTACTCATAATGATATATATATATATATATATATATAGATATATGTGTCCGTTGGTACCGATAACTTTTGAAGGGAACCTCCGATTTTGATGAAATTGGTATGAAGGTGTAAGACCAGGTCTATTTTCATGAAGTTCGCAAACCAGCATTGTCGGGTTATGGGAACGGGGTTTTATGGGGTTTCAAAGGGGTCAAAAATGGGTTTTTGGCATTTTTTGACCTCAATTTTCAAAATTCATCAATTTTAACTGAAACCATTTAAAAGAGCTTAAAAAAACAAACAATTTGGTATTTTGAATTTTTATCATAGCATAACTGGTTACGGGGAAAATCCAAAAATGTGTTTTCCATGTTATTCTTATGGGAAATCAAGAAAACCCTATATCTTGCTTATTTATCGACATAACTTAATCAAATTTGGTATGTAAATTATCTAGATAGGGCTTTACTTATGATTGCTTACAAAACCCATATGGCGGCAAACCTACATACTCACCCCCATGGGGTTTATGGGGAAAACACAAAATTGCCAGAGCTTGATACACTTTTGTGTTTACATTCACCAATTATTGATTAACTTAGATTTTTTAACAACACCCCATGGCAGCAAACCTACATATTCGATCCTATGGTGTTTTTATGGGGAAAGTAAATAATCCGAAATTCCATTGGAAATTCGCTGAGTACGCAGGTCTGCTGCGACGGGGGTATATTC
>CM061535.1:112409274-112436676 GCA_030545055.2 Neoaliturus tenellus
GAGTCTAACATAAATTTTGCAAGTTAGTTGCAATTATATATACTTTTTTATAAAAAAAATTACAAATTAAAAATATTTTAACATAGAATGACAGTAGGTTTACTGCATTCATTGTAAACGGGGGGCCAAATTCGTAGTTACATAGTAGTATCTAAATAATCACCTATCTGATAGTTTGATAATTACACTTTTAATCCAAGAAGTCTCCACACAAATAGAGCTCAAGTTCTGAAAATAATCAAGAAACCGCAATCTAAATATTATGTAGTCGAGAGTTTTTGTCACGTCAATATATTTCTAGTAAAGCCTATTCTAGAGTCCGTGGATTTTTCCAACGGCATAGAGAATGTTCACAAAACTTTTCGTTGCGCTTGCAATTAAGCGCATATGAAACTTGACAGTGTTGAGCCTATGTCAAAATAAATAAACGGTATCAGTTAACTGACACATACTTTCTCCCAACAATATAAAAAAGGTGTTAAAAGCTCCAAACATTAATGTCTTGATGACTCAGTCGGATAGCTACCAGCTGAGCAGATCTCGTTTGACCCTACGCGCGTGTGTGACTTTTAACAACGTACTGCGTTTACCGCTAAACGAAAAATTGAATTTTCTGCGCAACCACTTGACGTAGAGCAATAATTTAAAATACTGGATTATTTAGTTTTTTGAGCTTGATTTAATGATGGTAAGTAAAATTTAATTCAAGGTAACAGCTATTTTGAAAATCCAAAAAATTCATTTTTGAAACACTTTTTACTCCATAACTTTTGAACGCGCATTTTCTCGGAGATGCGGGTGGTGTCATTTTATTCAGCATTTTAATCTTAATAAACAACAAAATTTTAATCAAAATCGTTAGAGCCGTTTTTGAGAAATTTTGATTTTTCACGTTTTTTGAGGGTTTTTGGGGGTAAACTACCCTTAAAAATCAAAAATTAAAAAAAAAATGAAAAAAAAAACGCCTGGAATCATGGTGGGTTTGGACCTCCATACCAAATTTCACCAAAATCGGACCATTGGGGCATTCTCTAGCTCTGTTTACATCCAGACACACACACGGAGACACACACACACACACACACACACACAGACATCACTCTGAAGTTTTTGGTTGGCCAGTCTATTATTCAAGTGGAAGCAAGCAACCTCAGTTTTTGTTGGGTTTGGATTTAGCTTCCAGGCTTCAAAATATTCACCGAGGGTCGTGAGGTCATTTGTTAGTGTTTCCTCAGCTTGTCGAAAATGCCGGTGTTGATATGCCAATGCAATATCATCTGCATATATAAACTTTAAGGACCGAGTTACAGGAATGTCGGCAGTATACACATTAAAGAGCAGTGGGGCGAGCACTGACCCTTGTGGCAGGCCATCCTTTAGTTGCCTAAACGTACTTTCTTTGCGTCCCAGATATACTTTTATCATCCTATTGGAGAGCATTGAGTTGAGGAGACGCAACAAGAAAGGGCAAGGAATAAGGTCGTAAAATTTAACTAGGAGGCCTTTTCTCCAGACAGTGTCATATGCTGCAGTCAGATCTAAAAAAGCCACAGAGGTTTTCAGTCTTCGCTCAAACCCATCCTCAATGAAAGAAGTCAGAGCTAAAACCTGGTCACAACAGTTGCGACCAGGCCTAAATCCAGCTTGTTCGACAGGGATGCTGGCATTGAGAATAGGGAGGATTCTGTTATAAATCAACCTCTCTAGCAGCTTATAACAAACACTTAAAAGAGCTATAGGCCGATAACTTTCAGGCAGTTTTGGATCCTTTCCGGGCTTCAGGATAGCTATGATCTTGGATTTTCTAAATATCCCAGGCATGTCGCCGGTTTTCAGAGTGGTGTTAAAAACTTCCAGAAGCCACTGTCTAGCCTTGTTACCCGAGTGTTTTATAAACTCCGGGAAAATGTCATCCAAACCTGCTGCTTTGCCAATTGGCATCGCATCAATCGCCACTTCCAGCTCGTCGTAAGTGAAGGGTCTAGAGACTTCCAAGGGTGCTTGCCGACTCTCCTTTATCTCATTAAGCTTGAAATTAATTTTTCTGTCTGCAGACGTACGCACAGGTTTTGAAAGTACGGAGAGGCGTTTTGCAATTTCACGAGGGCTAGGCTGTGAGGCATCGTCTTTTTTACTTGATTTACCAGTGGAGAGTTTCCTGAGCAGAGACCAAGCTTTCCGACTACTTTTGGTGAAGTTCAGGTTCTCAACAGTTTTCGCCCACTTCTCTCTCCTGGAGTTGTCGAGAGAGTTAAGGAGTTGGTCAGCTACATCTCTGTCAGCAGTGTCTGTAAACTCACTGTAAAGATCTTCGCACTCTCTGCTCCATCCTGGTATGTATTCTTTTCTAAAACCTCTTGGGATTGTCGCCTTAGCGGAAGACAGGACAAGGCGAGTGAACCGATCATAGTTTTTTATTTTAGAGGGGATGAACCTGATGCCGCTATCAAGCCTTGATGAGAAGGCCTCCCACTCAGCTTTATTAAAGTTCCACCTAGGCCGAGGAAAAGATCTTACGAGAGGAATTTGCATTCCTACTGATATTATTACAGGCCTGTGCTGAGAGTGGGGGAATGCACCAAGGACCATCCTGGAAGTAGGCACGGGTGTTGCTGATGGTTCACGGGAGCAAAAGCCCAAGTCTGGAGAGTACCCACGACGCCATCGGGCTGAATGGAAGGTGTGTGGGTCCTTGGCATTATATACCAGGAAAAGGTTGTTATTTTCAGCCCAGCTTGAAAGACGAGTGCCGTTGTCATCATCGGACGAGTATCCCCACTGGGTATGATGACTGTTGAAGTCACCTACATATACCACAGGATGTTCAAAAGTTGGGAGAACTGTGTCTGACCACTGGGTGTTTGGTGGTTTGTATACATTTACAATAGTAGTCGCAGACACCTTAACAGCAACAACAAATGTGTTGTTATCACAACTTTTGTGGGAGACTGATACATCGTCTATGTCCTGTCTAACGTACGTCGCCACTCCGTAGACCCTGTGACCTATTTCTTCCACAAGCTTATATCCTGGGATGTTTCCCCTCGCACTGTTTTCTAAGTCTTCTGCATGTGTTTCTTGCAGTGCGAGGACATCGACCTCATTTTCCAGCAGCACCTTGCTGAGGCAGTCACTTTTAGATTTGCTCAGACCCTCTACGTTAAAATGACAAACATTTAAAATACAGCCTAAATTTCTAAATTGGCCCTGGAAAGGGCCGTTTGGATTGGAGCCTCCCAGTTGATGGACTCGAACTTCACCATCCATACAAACTGGACTTCCTCCTGGGACGCTTTTCAAGGTCGGAACCACTTCTTGATAGATGACCCGACCGTAGCGGTAGGTGGTATGAATCTTCCTCGGAAGCAGTGGACTATACTCAATCGTTTCCGCACTGGAGTGGGAAGATGTAATTATTGGAAGCACAAATGGGGAATGACACAAGACCAGTCATGCGACTGCGGAGCAGAGTATCAAACTATGGAACACATAGTCGAAGAGTGCCTACTGAGTGCCTTCCCCGAAGGATTGGCCGGTCTGCATAGCTCAAGTGAAGCTGGGCTGCAATGGCTTAGCGCCCTGGATTTAGCTCTATAAAGAAAGATCTAATTTTTATTTTTATTTTAGTGTTTAGATTTTTACTTATACTGACTCAGGTGCTCTGCACCGCAGAATTTATTTTATTATTCTTAAACCATGGTGGCTGGCTGAATGAGCCATCCGATATATATATCACTCTGAAAACCACTTTTTTGGGCTCAGGGGGCACCAAAATGGATAAATTTACCAACAACTCAAATTTTAAAATGTTGACAAAACCAATACTTTCTCCATATATACATTTGTAGGGGGAAAGGGGGCTCCAAAATGGATATATACATCATCAAAGGAATTGGAAAATTTTTACGAATACAATACTTTCTCCATATACTATGGTATAGGGGGAGAAAGTAAAATGGAGTTATTTCTTTCTAACTTTTATAAGTTTGATCAATTCGGGCCTAACTTTTGGGTTGCTGCGACATAATGTAGGCCTAATAATGCTAATCCAGAGCACATTTCGACTCTTAAAAAGGTTTCTCATTCTACCTCCATTCCATCATTACAGGCAAATTAATTCGGAAAATATTATAAACATCAAGTTTAAATTTTTTTCTAATTAAGGAAACAGTTTCACTGACTCTAATTAAAAAATAATAAAAATAACATGAATAATTATCGATAAAATTAACAGGTTTCAATCGCAAGGGGGGGGGGGTAGACTATATGCTTAGGTCTACAATTTTGAACTTTTACTAAGTGTATATTTTCAAAGGGACAGTCTAAAACTAGGAAAGATTTATGGTTTACTTTCTGATGAACTATGATGATACAATCAAACATGGTGCAAAAAGGAAACACCAAACGTTCAAACTTATCAAGAGTCAAACACTGCTGGCAGAAGGTTTTTGTGTCGTCAGCGACTGGCCCAAAGCAAATTCCACAAAAAACGGGCCCACCAGATGTCCAGCGACCCTTTGATTGTTTTACTATTTTTATTGCGCCTTTTGACGGCCCCTACATCTTTCGACATTTTGATTGTTCCCTCGGCGCGACGGCCAGGGTCATGCTTTCCCCAAGTCATTGATGATAACGTCTTCAATTTTTGCTGTTAACCGGCTACAATATTATCATGGAAGACATTAATTATAGAAGAGCCGGGTTCAAAAATTTAGTACTTCGCTCCAGAAAAGTTTTGGCGCTGGGGAACTATACACAATAGGACAGAGACGTGGAAACGGCCCCTGGTTGCACGACATCCACCCATTAAAAAAACTATTGTGGAAAAATTCTATCTGCTTTTTTCCGTTGATAAACAGACCATAGTAACTTTTAATAATTTGGTATTAGGCTCCAATATTACCTTCATTTGGGTATGAACAAACTTCCCAAATGCAGTTGTTTCAGTGCAATGTTTTGTTTTGGCTCCTTTTTAATCCTTCAACGCATTGAGGTGCAGTTTGTTCAAAAAAAAAAAAAAAAAAAAAAAAAAGAATGGCCGTACAACAGGACCATGCACATTCCGGGTTCTCTAATGGCGGCACAAAACAAAATAGCAAGTTTAAATAGAACATCCTTTTCTTGGTGTGTAAGTCCGCAAAGATGATGTTTACTATCAGCTGTTTTTATTATTATTTTACATTTAGAATATTTGGATTACCGATGGAGGTGAACCAACGTAAACAGATTCTGAAATTTCAGTTATTCGGTTTTTAAATTAGTACATTGTCATCACTCGGACCGAATTTTTTGTGTGCTTAGTAGCATTTACAAGATTTTAATGGAAAGAAACCTCTAAAAAATAAATAAATATATCTGAAATACAAGAAACTTACATTTAAGGAAAACCAATAGTTTAAAATTATAAGGGTGTTTAAGTCAGCTGTTTCAGTCTTGTCTTTTCAGTCTTAATGAAAAACGTCCCCTTTGTCAGCAAGAAAGTGAACTTCATTTTGGGGACTGGAAAAGTACCATTAGTAAACAGGAAAGAAAAGTGCAGATTCCACAAAGACATGTTACATACAATCCATTTCACTACTTGTGCAAAACAGAAAAATGCTAATACATAAGTCAAATTAGCTATATACCTTCACTAGACTATTAGATAGTGTTTAACTGATATTTGCTTACAACACCCATATGGCGTCAAAAATACATACTCACCCCCATGGGGTTTATGTGGAAAATACAAACTCAAATTCCTGCGTGGAAATTCGCTAAGTACTCAGGTATGCTGTGACTGGGGTATATTTTCTTGTCTTTAGGTGAGTAATAATACCAGAGGTCGGGAGAGTTAAGGGACACACTGTATTTAGTCCGCTAATGTTGGCGTTTCCTGTAGCATTTTATAGGTGCACCGAAAAACATAGACTATGTTAATTTTTTTCTTGGGCTAACATCAAAAGTTGCTTTTTCTTAAGCGAAAATCGCACTAATCCAAAACAAATAAGGTAAACAAATTATTTGCAGACTACATTTTGAATGCAAAGTTTTGACATTTCATTGATACCACTTACGTAACAAATGTTTTAAGAAATATTTTAATTAATATGGAAGTCAACCACTAAACGTTACACAGATAGTAAAATTTGAATTAATTTATATTAAAACTAGTCATTACTTTTACATTTTTACAGTATGTCGAAAAACGTTGCTGTTTATCACTGACGGAGAGTGTTTTTCTAGGATATTTTTTATGATTGAGTTTTTTTTAGGATAGGGGATGACTTTACTTTGATAATGGCCTACAAATACTTTTCAAGATTTTCTTGTGACTTTCTGTGTCAACCCTTATTTTGATACTAAAATGCTCTAATTTACCGAAAGAAAGAATCTAAATTGCTAAAAGGACCCAATGTGTATGTAAGATGTTGCATATCCTTAATTCATTCCGTTAAAAAGGGATGGGTCGATCTAAACCCATCCTGTAGGAATAAGGTAGATGTTTAATTCACGTTCAAACAAATCAAGCAGTGATGAATAAGCCATTGAATCAGTGATACTAGCAACAATAGGTTTAAAATACCTGTACACTGTCGAATCCCCCTTGTTTGGTTATATGCAACCCATAAGGTTTCGGGCCTCTAATGGGTCTATTTTCAACTAAAGAACATCAAGTAGTTATCCACGTGAACTTCGTCAAATCATTAAAAACAAACACACACACATGAAATGCATTTACGAGACGAAAACACTAAATACAGCAGATAAAAATGACACAAACAGTACAGGAATTTATAAAATTAAATTACATGATTGTCCCAGTTTTTATATTGACCAAACTTCCCGGTCTTTCGCACAAGGTTCAAAAAACATTTGCCTAGGGAATCCACCAAATCTGCTTTCGCAAACCATCTGATCAATTCAAAACATAATTACACCGGAATCAATGAAAACTTAGAAATACTCCATATTTGCAAAAACTGACATTACATGAGCACAATAGAAGAATTTGAAATATATACCGATCATCCAAAAACCTCAACATCTGTTAAATGATAAAAGTTCATTTGAATCTAACATAATTTTCAATAAAGCAATCTTTATAAGTGGTGACACCGGCGACCAAAGGAACAGCAGACGAGATAAAGATGGACAGGGGTAGGAGGGGGATTACGTCATCATCAAGACACGCGCCGGCAGTCATGACTCATCACTCGTTGCTGACAAACGTGTTTTTCGTGTTACATCCTGGCTAGTTTTTTGTTCGTAAATGTACCTTCATATACATTCATGGACATTATATAGGTCCTGTTAATAATTAGGTTATTTATTAAGATGTTTCATTCTGAGACAAAGCTTATGCATTTTAAGCTCATGCAACATTTTAAGTTCATCCAGTTTATCGTATTCAATCAATTATTACAAAAAGGTTGTTTTATCGTCAAGTAAGCTTAAAATATGTTATTGTTTTAAAATTATCAATAATTGTCTAAAAACAATGTCTGATTATGTTCTTCTTGCATTATCGGTGGGGGAGGGGGGTCATTTACTCTGGTATTGAAATAATAATCATACAGTACCACAAAATATGTCCGGAGATGGCTTAAAAAATATATATTAATCCTACTTAATCTAAGTATTTAGTTAGGTCGCCATTTCAATAAAGGTATTAAGGCATCAGCCGGGGACGTCGTACATGCATATAGTTTTTATTAATAACTGGCAGGTAATGTTTTTAGTGTTTTATAGTTTCATGAATGTCTTTCGTGAGTGTGTGTGTGTGTGTGTGTTTTTTTTTTATGAAGTTCACATGAATAACCATTTTTGTTTTTTGCTTGAAAATTGACCCATTAGAGGGCCGAAACCTTCGGTAGCATATGAAAAAACTAGGATCACTTTACAGTGCACAGGTATTTCAAACCTATTATTGAAAATCAAGAAAGCTTTTAACCTTGATATGGAAGAATATACATTTGATAAAATTGCTCTTAGAATTTTGATACTGAATACATTAGTTTAATCCGTCATTTCTTATAACACGGTTATTCTTTCGCATCATGAATGATTTTTTTAGTACAGGGTTCTTTTATGAATGTGAAATTGAAAATAATGTAATGATTACCTGTACACATCATCATAAGTGTTTCCATATACGAAGACCCCCTGCAAGCTGGAGTGTGAATGTATGTCCATCACAAAATCGAGTTCCAAGTTCTGAAATCAAAAGTTTATCTCAGTTTTAGAAAATGTTTTATTGCTTGAGTTCAAAATAAAATCGATTTATCACTAGGCTACAAAATAACTGTGCAGAGTTAAGAATTGATCAGTCCAATGTTTCTATTGTTTAATTAAAAAGTTAAACAGATTTAATTTGTTTCGATAACTGATGAAATCGGGGTCTGCAGTTTCGAACACCCTGTAAACCACGATATTGGTATAAAATCTTTAATGACCTGTTAACGCTAAACAGCCGGGTGACGAGGTTGAGTTTAGGCTGTGGATTTGACGACAGTTAATTCTTTGACGAACGTGCCTTTCTGATTGTTCATCAGTCAGACGCTTAACGCCATGATTTTATTTGCCAGTTTTAGTACCCATTGTGCTCGTTCACTCCTCGGTTTTGCTTTAGTATTGGATCGACTTTCGTAAAGTCGACTAGCTACTTCACACCTATAGGTCTTGTAAGTTTTGTATCACCAAATTTATTACCATATAGTATTATCTTAAGCTTAATTAATTCAACTTATTTAGACTAGATGGACTTATTGTAAACAAAAATTAATCAATGGAATTTTGTGGGAAAATTGGTGTGATTTTGCTACATAGCCAATCACGGAAATATATTCACTATACTATTGGTTTTTCAATATTAGGCTATACATAGTTCTAGGATAGTGTTTATAAGTATGTAATTACTAATTAGTATGGTACGTATAGCTAGGTAATTAAGTACTGTGTCCCAACTATACAATTGTGTAATGTTTTAGAACCGCAGCTTTGAGTGATTTTGAGGCATTGCATTGCTAGCATGTCGCAGGCACGGAAATATTTCTTTTGCAGTACTCCTTTACCAGATGGCATAAACTATTAATTTCTGATACAATATTATGTTAATTTTCCGACATGACCGGGCCAGTGACATGAACTATTCAACCCGGAGTTGTACAGTACGAAGATTTGTGAAGATCTAAAACGTTCCAAAATTCTGTGTTGATAACAGTTAAGGTTTTTTAATATATCTAGAACTTTCAATTGCTGCTTCATGTCTTCGACATGAATTGAACGTATGTGCTGTACAATCCTGAAGTTCTGTAGATATTATAGTTTATATATTTTAGCTGTTGATCCTACTTAAAATATTTGTTAATTAAGTCAACTGTAGCAAAAGGGAAAATTGAAGGGCCTGTAAAATGTGTGAAGGACAGGTCCTATCGAGATTCCACGAAATTTTTGCAAATAATATCATATTTACAATAAAATATTTTGTTCGTATTATAATTGTTTTTTTTTTTTTTTTTTTTTTTTTAAGATTATCTACTTGTTAATTTGTTACTTATCGAAACTATATAGAGGAGGAAAATGAGAAAAAGGTCCTCCTTTCACTTCTAATTTTCTCTTTATGATCTTTGTATTGTTGGCCTACACGTTTATTTTTAATAAATTATGACGAGTAGATTCATTCCAATCCAATGAAATACTCCAAACTTGTCAATCATGTTTTAACTAAATAACCCATGATTACACATAATATACATATATTAATTACAAATCTGTAAAATGTTGTAATTGTGTACACATTATGTGTATAAACAAGCATGCTTTTTGTTGCAGAACCGTTGTGAACCATTTATCTAATCTATGTCACGTCTAATCTATGTTTTGGTTCCACCGTATACAACGTCAGCTTGTAACCTGCTTATCATGTACGTTACTTGTTTGCCTTATTCACAGGGCCGGCCCTAGGTTTTCTGGCGCCCTAGGCGAAATGGCGGTATGCGCCCCCCCCCCCAACCCCCAAGACCACTTGAGCTGTTTCTTTTATAGCCGTTATTACATATTACGAAGAAAACAATGTATAAAACAGAACAATATTTTTAATAACCGTTTATCATAAAATAAAGCACTTCGAAAAAAAACTACCTATAATTTATTGTAAACAAAATTTGCACGATAATTGTCCATTGCGAAAATGCAAAGATCCGAAATGGATATAATGTACTTAAATGCAGTGATGCAAATGATTATTATTATTATCTACTTCAGACATAAAGAGAACAAAATCAAATTCAAGAGGGGATCTCTTGTTGTCAGCCGATCGCGGGCGATATTTATTTCCTATTGAGAGGGCCCTTTTTACCCCCAATAGGATTGCTCTTTACTGCCGCCGAGCGAAGGATCTCTGATCAGGTACCCTGTTTACCGTCAATTGGGGGGGGGGGGGGGTTGCCAATGGTCGGGGGCCTTCTTTACCGCTGATCAAAGGTCCTATTTACGCTTATTTGGGGCGCTCTTTGCCGTCGATCATGGGCGCTTTTTACCGACGGTGGGGCACTGTTTACCACCGGTTAGGGGCGCAATTGAACTCTGATATGATCAGGGGCGCTATTTACCGTTGATTAGAAGGCAAAGGCAAATGTTTATCGATGGTTAGGGGCGGTATTTACCTCCAGTCGAGGCACTCTTGGTTGCTGAACAGGGTCGCTATATATTCACCACCGATCGGGGACGCTTTTTACCAGTGGTTGGGAGATCAATTTAACTCCGATTAGGGGCGCTATTTACTGATGTCTAGAAGGCAAATATTTACCGCTGGTCAGACAAGCTCTTTGCCGTTGATCAAGGGTGTTTTTTTTAGTGTTCGGTGGTTATATTTACCTCCAGTCAGGGCGTTCTTGACAGCTGATCAAGGGCACTAATCACCTTTGTTCGATCACGCTTTTTACCAGCGGTTGGGGGCGTAATTTAACTTTAATTAGATATGCTATTTACCATTGACTAGAGGCGCTTTTAACCGTCGGTTGGGGGCGCAATTCAACTCTGATCAGGTGTATTTTGCCAATCGGAGGCGCTGCTGTCTCACGCCAGTTTTGACATAACTTGATAAAATTTGGTATGTAGATTCACTAGGCAGGGTTTATATTATTTAAATGGAAAATATCAGGATTTGATGCAATTTATTTACATGCACTGGGAATGGATTTTCCTATATCTACTTGCAGTACCCCCAAGACAGCAAAACCTACATCCTCGTTCCCACGGTGTCTATGGGGGAAGTTAAAAAATAATGAATCCTATTGGAAATTATCTGTGTAAGCAGGTCTGTTCCGACGGGGGTATTTTAATAATAATATAATAATGAGATTGAAACAAAAGCTGCTAACATCACATACAGACATGTAAAAGTTAATATCACTTCAGATTGAACACAGTTGAGTACTTGGATTTTTTCATTTTCAACAATAACTATGATTTAATTGCCAAAACCATATAAGACAAGCCCGAATGATTTAAGACCTATCATTTCTTAAAGTTTAGTACTATTCAACACCATTCTTATTAGTACTTCCAAAGCATTAAAAATTGTTGTTACATAATAAAGAACAAGCTTTTCATGTTTTCTTACCTACTTGTCTGTCGTATTTAATTAAGTAAAGACTTTATTTTTATTTATTCATTCAATTTAAATTTTGGTGCCATCACAAGAAAAATTAAACACATAAACATCTGTCAAATGAAATGATCAAATTCCATAAAAAAAGTTGACAAATGTTATAGCATACAAGTGAACTTAAGTATATCAAATCAAATTATTTCAAATTTTTTAATACTTTTTTTTAACTACTGAACAATTTTTTATATAAGCTATTTAAACGCCTGAAAATAGTAAATTTTTAAGTAACTTCGAATATGAACCTACTCTTGACATTCCAAAACGTTCGACTATTGTAACGTATAATAACTTTGTAACTATTACGTTCACCAGTACAAGCCAAGCTGTAAGTATAACTAGTTATGAGCCTTACAATAAGCATGAGCCTTACTGAGCAATTAGCTCAGTTTGTAAAGATGTCAATCCAATAATTGAAAGGTTGCTGGTCAAATTCTGGGGAAAGTAAACAATTTTCCACATGTTTTCAATCAGTTCGCTAAAAAAATACATTATGTGGTACATTTTGAGAAAAACTATGATTTTCAATTTATAAAACTATTTGTTGTAATATAAAATTTGACGTATAACTACTATTAATTGTTTTGATATACCGTAGTTGAAATGCTGCTAGGTAAAATATTGTTATATCATGGATTTGGCAAATAATATTTTAGAATGTTTTATCTTATATACAAAATCAATGGGTATTCTATCCCTACATGTATAGTCAATGAATATCATGAAAACCGGTTTTGAACTTTTGAATAACTCCCCTTTGACTGAAAATATGTTCTCTAGACCACCTCGAATGGTTTAAAAAAAAAAAAAAAAAAAAAAAAAAAAACACCAAATTTAAAGAACATGCTTGTAAGGCCCAAGCTGGAAAAGACAGATGCCTCTAGTCATGATTGGGCACATGAGTGTGAACTGTGTAATTGTTTTTGTAATATTAATATTAATACAGCCTGATTAGAATTACTTATAAACTCCCTATAAATTTACTAGCAAAAACTTTGTGAGAGGGATAGAGCCATGGCCCGATTGCCCACCCCCCTCCCACCACCTGTAGCCACTGTTAACAATCCCGATCAGCTGATGGTATTCACAATACAGCACCAATGTCTCTGTCTTCTCGTCCCTTAATCCAGTCGTCCGTGTCGTCTGCCGCGCTCTCACGCAAACTCTGCCGAATTTAAGCACCTACAAAACTTCCTCAAAACGTAATAATGCTGTTTTTAATCTCAATTAATACAAATCAAAGCTAAATACACCTGAACAATGTTAAACTTTCATAACAAATAGATAATTTTTGTAACTAGAATATAACGTATAATTTTTAAGCCCCCAAAATTTACTGGCCGAAAACTCTCGGAGGGGGCCATGGCCCCCATGCCCCCCCCCCCTGAAGCCGCCACTGAGCACACGGACTCAACATTTGTTGATCAGAAAAATTTGCCTGACTTTTATTTTACCAAAATACATATATAGTTTTATTTTACATCACCTCTGCCCTTGTGCCAAATGTGTGTTTCATCTTGGTGTTCATTGTTTATGTTTATTTTTACACTATCATACACCACAGTGCTTGATAAAGATTATAAATCGAAATATTGCAAACAAAAATGTGTTTAATTGTTTAATTCTTTAAACATGTATAGTCAATGGCTATACATATCACTGACTATACATAGTTAATGGCTATATTCAAATCAATACCGGTAGATAACGAGTCGTTGTTCTTCACTCAAATACGATAACTGGTATTTGCGCAGGCCCGCGGCGCACGTCGTCGCATCCTCGCACCTCGTGATCACGCGGTGACTCATTAGGAAGAACGAAGACTGGGCCGTTGTTCGTGTTCCTCGTCGGCTGACCAGGACCGGAGGTAAGATTACCGCCAAGTAATTAGTAGTATGTAATTAGTAGTGTTAGTAGTTTTTGAAGTTTGTAAATATACGTTAAATCATGACGCTATCAATCCGACAGTGTCGGTCAAAGATGTATAGATAACAACAAGTAATCAAGAGATAAGTTCGATTAACCCCTAGATTGGTCGTAAGTTTATGTCGTTGATGTTACTAAATGTTACTTTTGTATTGTATCAAAATAAATTGCTCGATTTCGAGCAACAAGTAGACTAGTTTATTTTAGTTATTTATTGGCGTGCGTGGATCCATTGTGAGATCTTCCTCAAGACAGAAAAGTTAATAGCCTAGAAAGGATAACTCGGTCCTAGGTTACAGGTGTAGCCTCACAAGCCGGTGCTTAGGCCTAAGCTAAAAGTCCAACCTGCTTAAACCCTAATTCATGAATGTACCTAAGTTGTTTAAGCCCATTTATTAAGTAAAATTATCCATTTTTTCACACAACCTAGGCCTTATTGTACTTGAGGCTTAAATTGAGGGAGCAAAGCAGTCCATTCCATGAGTCATTTAGTGTATCAGAGCGGAGTGGGGAGATGTAGTATATAGCCTAACATTTGTAAATATAACTTAATAGTACCGAGTACTGGTACTCTGAGCGAGCAGCGCATTCGAAGGATAGGCCTAAGGAAAAGGTGACTATCAAGGATACTTAGGGCCTTCACATGCAGTGGCTTGAGCTGCGTTCGCAGCCTTAGGGTGCCAGGCGAAGCGTTGTGTTACAACTTGTTGTTTGTGCCTGTGTGAGTGAGATGCGCATCTTGATTTGACATTACAAGTCGAGCGCTAGGACGCTGTGGCCGGCTTCCGTCACTCCGGCACCAGCCAGCTACAGTAGAATTAGAGACACAATCGTAGACCATTTTGGATTCATTTCGGTACAATCTGTTTCTATCTTCAACCTACGACCTATACAATTGTTATTCTGCTAAATATGCACATTAATAACTTGGTATACAATGCAGTTGTCTGCTTGCAACATTGAGCGGAGCGACTATTTTTTGAATCAATAATAGCCAATCTTTTATAGGTAATTCAAGTGAGCTCGTTCGCTACGCTCACTCGCCTTTTGGGTCAGCTCGTTCGCTACGCCCACTTGCCATCAGGGTTTAGCTCGTTCGCTGTGCTCACATGCCATTTGGGTCAGCTCGTTCGATACGCTCACTCGTTGCCAGATTTAGGTTGTTCGCTGCGCTTACTCACCATCTGTAATACTCTAATAATTTTTGAGTATGCAGGTTTGCTGCGACGGGGTATTATATGTTTACAAGATATTAAATGGTGCGTCGTCCAAGATTTGCAACTCCTGTAAACGTGGCATTTCATTCACGTACAACAAACCACTAAAATAAACAAAACAACAATTTCACATAAAACTACTGTATTCACAAACAGCTGATAGTAACAGTCTGCAGTTATGATCCTTATAACAGCTGTATAATCAACACACTGTAAATAAACCAAATACAATATTTCTCTTATTAGAATAACATGGTAACTTTAAAGGGACTTCGTAGGGCAGAACCCTTATGTCCGATTTGGACCATTTCAGATTTATACCTTCCCATAGATGGTTACTATGACCGAGCAAAATTTCGTGAGGATCACTCCAGCCGTTCAGGAGGAGTACGTGTAAATAAAATGCCAGAGTGTAGTATAGGAGCTTCGCTCGCTCCGCTCAATAATTTTGTAAATATATGTGTTTTAATTTTTCATCAATTTTTGGGGAAGGGGAGGGTGGCATCCAGGAGTCCTTAAGGGAGGGCCGCCACTGCCCAACATACTGCTTTCTTCAAAAGCAAAACTGGCCAGGACACCCTCCTGCCTTACCGAGGTCTAATTTCATTCCGACTTTAAATTTGATTGCCATCTTAAAATCGAATGGCCCTGCTAACTTAGTAAGTTTTAATACTTTTCATTGTTACAATCTTTGTAAGAATATTTATTTTAATATATAAAACAAAACAAATTGTTGATTTCTTTATTAATAATTCACTGTTTTCTCAATTTTTACAAAAACCAGAACAAGAGAAAAACCGGCCGGGACACCGGGACAAGAGTGAAAAGTGGGACCGTCCCAGTCAAACCTAGATGTATGGCAAGCCTAAGTTATACATGCATTTTTCATAAATTTTTCCATAGCGTTGGATGGAAATTGGCCAGTAATTTATATTGTTTCTCTTGGATCTCCTTTTGTATATAGCCTATTGGCATTACTTTAGATATTTTAAGTTTTTGTGGAATTACTAAAATAAATTATGCATTTATTATGTGTACTAAGGATTTAGTCGGTGGTTAATTTCAGTGGGATCACAAGGAAACAGCGTTCCCTTACCTCCCAAGACTGCCGGAACGTAAGGGAACGCACGTAAGTCTAAAACTACAATATAAAAAAAACTAAGGTATGATCTTTCTTAGGCTTTGCATGTGAGCGGCTCATGTAGGAGATGGTAAGTGCCCAAACAAGCGATTGGTCAAATGAGTCATGCAAGGAATCAAGGAGGAGGGTTGGTCATCTTCGTCTGCGCCACATAATAATACGCCATTATTATGGCGTATACATAAGGAATTTTAATACTCCTTCAGGTTCTTTTTTAAGGTGGCTTTTTTAATACGCACAAAACTTAACAAATTTTAGCTCAATTTTACAAAACTCAAAAATGTTATCAAAATTTATTAGGCCTATCTGCAATACCAATAAATGGAAAAAAACCAATGAATTGCATAAAAAATTCCTTACAAAAAATTGATATTTTTCATGGGTGTAAAAAATGAATTTTCTTCAAAAAAAAAATACTAAAAAACTAACAAAATTGTTCATTGTCACAAGGGCTACAAAATAAACTTAAGCAGTACAATAAACTTGACTGGCCTTCAAAAGCAACTTAAAATTACCAACTGCGAATTAATTGCAGTACTATGGTTTTTGTCCTATTGTGAACCAAATTCATGGATTTATCTTAAAAGTCTTTTTGTAACATTTTTGAAGTCCTACTTTTGAGAAAAATGTCCTAATTTTCCTACTTTTTGTGGCTTTGAATCCTCTGGGCTCCCTGGAACCGTCTACCAGGGGTGGCTCGTGATTTATAGCGTCCGCGCAAAGACCGAAATTGCGCCCTCGCCTCCTTGCCAATACAATCCTCCCTTCTCCCAATACTGAAAGACACTGCTTACTTTCGGGTAACTCATAATAAAATCATCCAAGTGTAAAACTGACACGATGTCACACGTGCTCATCACCTCGATTTCACTCCCAAGCTCGTTGATGTGCTTGCGTTGTTGTTGGTGGCTAACTGTCGTAGACCATAAGTAAGTCGGTACTGATCACTGAATACTTAAACTATGGAATACACAAAGCTCAAAATCTTGAGTAATTGAAAATCTGAATTTTACACTGGTGCCGACTCCATGGGGCCCGAGGGGCTCGAGCCCCCCCAACATTCTTTCTGGGGGGGCTGAGCCCCCCCAGACCAAACTGAGTCATATTAAATTGGCATTCAGCTGCCGTGATTTAGTACAAAAATGAAAGGTTTTGTAAAACTGATAATTTATAACCTTAGTTAAATACAATTTACTACATAGAAAAATCTGACATTCCTAACCTTCTTCACTCAACGGTCATGTTCACTCGCAATAATAGGTGCTAATCAAACTCAAAATTAGGTCCACTGGTTGGTGCATCTCAATTTGGACAGGTTAGCTAAATCCCATAAGGGAAATGGTGGTGTTTTGGCGTCTACCGCGTAGTCGACAAAGAGTAAATCGTAAAAGAGTGTCGATAATACTATTTGATACTGAAATACATTTAATTATAAATATAAAATAGTATAATCCATAAAAATTAAAACCTGCTTTTAAGTAGTCGAATCACACATGGATGCACGGTGAATAAGCCCACTGCCTAATATTTATTTTGATTCGGCAATCGTCATAGGCCACCTAGATTTTGCGCTAGACGTGGAAATATTGATTGCGTTCACGCGCACTGATCGGTGTGATCGGGGTTTTAATCTTTGATAGCCGATACCTTTTTAAGGCTTTTTAAGCGATTTACTACTTGTCGACTACAATGGTAGACGCCAAAATATCATAATATCCCTTATGGGATTTAGCTAACCTGTCCAGAGAGATGTACCAACCAGTGGTCCGAATTTAGATCCTGCACCGATTATTGCGAATGGACATGACCTTTGAGTGAAGAAGGTTAAGAATGTTAAAAGTATTCCAGTAAATTGTTTTAACTAGGTTTATTGTATAAAATTTAGAGAGTGTGCAAAATGAAGACTCTAAAATATGATTATACTATTTTAAGTTCTCTCATTGACTATAAATATTGTACAAAATCAATCAAATTTATACGGTATACAAAATCAATGGTTCGATCGTCCATGTTTTACGTTAGTTTCATATTTTATCTTTTTAATTTTATAGTTAGGCTCTTTAAATATGTTATAATAATGTAGGAACCTGGTTTGACTTAAATGCACCTATTATTGTTCATTGAAAACATTGTTTAAATATTAGACCTTTTATTTTAATACTCTAAGTAAGGAAAACTTCATATGCTATACCAAATTATGAAAATAATAACATTTTTTTTAAAACGTTAGCAGGCCTCTAAAAACCACACACTGAGATTTAAACTGGCACTAAGATTTATAAAACTCAAAAATTAAACCTAAATTATTATTTTCAAATTTTCAAAATGTTCTGAAAGCTAATCTTTGACTTGGAATTTTTTGAAATAATTTTCGGCTGCAAATCTTAAGAAAATAGGTCAAATGGAGATACATCTCGTTGAGGTTTTAATTGTTTTTAAAACGATATCTATAAGTAACGTCTCGTTTTTCTAATGTAATTATTCCAAATACCTTTCTGTTTGACGACTTTATTCAGCCTGGTGATAGGGTATATAGGCTATCTATGGCTTTCTGCTAAGCATAAAAATTTGAGTCAATTTGTTTTTAAGTAAAATTGTTTTAATTGAGTATTAATGCGAGTCTGCCTGGCAAGAATTTACTTAATTTCTTCCGTACAGTTATAGCTCAAACTCAACTTAAAACTCAAAACATAATTTTTAAGGTTAACCTAGAAGGCAAAACGACATTTGATAGACACAGTTTAAACAAAATTATTTGATTTTGGACGGAATGACATAGGGTTATTATTAGCACAAGCGTTTTCGTGGTTTTTAGGGCCTAATACATAAAACACTGTTATTAAATTAATCAAAAGTAAGTTGAAATAAACTAATTTATGAATTTTTCTACTAAAATTCTTATTAAATCGCTAAGGGGTTTTTGTTATCGGGACTCCTACTACATTTTCAACCGAATTTCAAGTTTTTTGTGCCGTTGGAAAGGGCTTGGTCCGTAGTTGTTTCCTAAAAACCTATGAGCTTTAGACTTAAAATAAAGGTGCTAAGTCCATGATTATAATTTGAAATTGTAGAATAATATTAGGTTTGGGTTAGGAATTTTTAAAAATCTGATTATGTGCAGATGTAAATAAAGAGTAGGCATAGTTTTGAATGATCAGCGTTAATCACAATCGGTCGGGTTAACTAATTTAGAACTAAACGTATTACTTTCATCAATGCCAAGTGATAGTCCAAATTAAACTGCTCGATTTCCAGAAATACACTAGTTCTAGTTAATTATTATTACAATTTTAAGACAAGAATCGTCAAATTTCCCCTCATTCCTTCGGGCCCCCCCCAATAATTTTTGAAAGTCGGCGCCCATGGAATTTTATACAAACATTCTGAAAATTCTGCCCTTTGACCATTTACGTAACTAAATAATATTAACTGTCTATCTGTTCTTAAAACCTGCACATTTAAAAGAGAGCAGAAAAAAAGCTATGCCTCCCTTAATCCTTTTACGTTTCTGATATTCTGCACCTCTTCGGTTTTTTAACATCGCAAATCAGAACTTTATTTGATTATCAAAAGAACATCTGTATTTACAATGTTATGATTAAAAAAAATGTCTACTGTACTGTATACATATAAATACAAAATGTAAAGAAGGCTTTATTATTTTGATTTTAATATTCATTAAACAAAGTATATCACTTATTATAAGCTTCATACAAAATGATAGGTGTGAATTTAAACAAGTTTGTAGGAAATTTAGAGTAGGCACCAAGATGTCAATTGGGCACAGAGTGGTGAGAGAATATTTAACTAGGACTTATTAGAAAATAGAGAAAGTGGTTTATAAGAATAAATCGAGTTACCATACCTAACATTTTAGAAACTAACCACTGGGCTTAGTTCGAAATTTAGAGGCTGATTTTATTACATTTATTGGTACCCTCGTCATATCCAATTGACCATAAATAATACCATAAATGATACATTATTACATTAACTTACACTATGATATTACACTTACTTTTTTTATTGCTCGAAATCAAGTGCGAAAATTGTTATACTCTCCTTTTAAAATTATTTTAAGTGAACTTGTACGGTAATCAATTGTGAAATTGTTCAATGTGCCTAATTTTACTGTCCCATAGTATTTTATTCAGAAACAACCCTAATCAATGTTCTGCTTACGTGGGTTGACAAATTTTAAACTTGATTTTCCAGTCTATAGGCTATAACGTTTATTATTCAGTAACTTATAAACCTTAAATCTTACAATGGCCCTTTGGCTGCTGTTAGTGGAATTTACCTATTTTTAGGACATTTTTATTTAGATGTTAATATTTGGCGGTATATAGTCATGGACAGGCCATTAACCCGGGATCACTCGCGCTATTAGATTGATTCTAACATTTTTAGTTCCTCTGAAGAAAATTTTTTTAATAATGATTTCTTGCGACTGAGCTTTTAAGAATGCTTTCCTCAGTATTCTATGCACCGGCTACAGTACAGCAGTTTGGGGTGGGTAGTGTGGTGGGGAGGGTAGTTTTAGAGGGGAAAAGGCTCGCACCTCCACCCTTGTTAGCGCCTGCCTAACTGCGCGAGCGTTCGCGTGACTCTCCATGTTAGTATAGTTCTAACGGCGCGAGTGATCGCGGAACTGCCGGACTCTTACTTTTTGAGTAAAAAAAAGTTGTAAATTACCATAAATATGTTATTATTTTATTTTAAATGTGTAGCGATTTATTTATTTCATCTACCAAACAAATATTATGATAATTACTTTGAAGTGTAAGATGCTGTCAAATGTTAGGAGCGCTCTAACGGCGCGAGTGACCGCGGGACTTTCGATAGCGCGAGTTGTCCCGGGTTAACACCTATAACAAAACATTGGTCAAATTGACTGATACGTAATTTTGCCCTGTAATAGTGGCTAAAAACTGCTTGATATTGAGAGCTGCCACTCCTATTACCTTCCTCCCCCACAGTATTCTGCCCTTCAAGGTCATATTCACTCAGTTTTCCCGACTTGCGTTTTTATGAATACGGTTGGTCAAATTTACTGTGTGTTTCGCTAACCGGGTTGTAGTGAAATGTATTGTGTATTGCTGGTTTTGTAAGAAATTAATTACTTAGTGATACAAAATGGCTAGAGGTGGTCCTAGAAGGGGTGTAAGGCCTGGTGTACCAAATTTTAGTGACCAGATACAAATGGCAGACAACAGTGAAAATAATAGTGCCTTCAGAGAGGGTGATGATTCAGATGCCGGTTCGGATTGTTTTCTAATTTTATAATTCTGTCATCTAACTGTGGATAAATAAATATTATATTTCATAGAATGTTGTAAAATATCACTAAAACTCTGAGTGTGCCTATCGATACATAAAACAATAATAAATGCACATAATAATGATAACATACAGAAACTGTAAAATTGACCGTATATGTTTCTTAGTTTTTAAAACTATGTTTATTCATAGGTATAAACAAAATCTGTAGGCCTCTGTACGAGCGATTTTTCAAAATTGCAATTTAGTTTTGTTTTTGTATATTTAGGGCCCAGATATTTTGTTAATATCTTGAGCCCATGTATATAGCCTATCTTTTATTTTAATACAGTTTTTAATTACTTTCTCTTGGACACTGGTTAGGTAGCTTGGCCCCTACATTAATAACAATAAATATCATAAAGTTTTTTTCTGAATTTTGGATCTTGTCAAAAGAATAAACCTAAGGGTGGTCGTGGCTTTAAATAAAAAAAAATACAATCATCCTGATTGATTAAGTGGAACATTTTCATATAAAAGGGGCAGGGAGTTAGATGTATTTGTCAATTTTTTATATTTATGAACTTCTGTGTGAAAAACTGGCTTACCGTACTTTCTGAACAGCTTTACCCGTACTGTTTAATTCTCTTAATTATAACTTTGTCCAAGTGTCATTTTTGAAGTGTATTTTTTGTCTTTGTGTGTGTATTTTTGAAGTGTCATTCTTTACACTGTTTTTAATTTTAAGCCTACAATATAAGTTATTTTTAGAGGCAAAAATTATTTGAATGATTACTGGTAAATTTGTTTGATCACAAATATGGTAGACCCTGTTCCAATGTGTGGAATGTTTTCACTCGCAGGCATGGGTGTAGAGCGCCTCCATCGTTTGTTTCTAGCAGTGGTCCGTCTTCTCCCAACGCCTTCTTCGACTTCTTCCAGCGAACGACTGGCACCGACAGTGGCGAAATGTCAACCAGCTTCACGACCATCGACCATTGACCGGTAACTTTATGTTTATTAAAAATTTACATTTATATTCTAGTCCTATAGCTTTATATTTCTTTTACAATTACAGTAAAACCCTATAAACTTGACTTACTAATGAACTAATGAATTAAGAATGTTGAGCTTCCCAGAGCTGACATAACATCCACTTTTTATTTGTTCACATTGTTTTCAATGAAAACTGTATGGCGAATAGCCACTAGTAATAAAATTATGTTAAGGCAAAAAATTCTGATACAAAATTCTGATATTGTCTGTCAACGAGCCATAGTTCAGTAATGTGGTGATATAGTGATGGAATCAAATTTAATCACCCTAAATTCTGTGCAATTTGATGTTCAGGATGAGATAAAATGCCACAATTTCAAAATATAATTTACCTCAAACGATCGTAAGTTATTCTGTAAGAATAATGTCTAATAAACTCAGGTTTAATTGTATGTATTTCATTGAAGAGAACCTAGTAAAATGTTCATGTTTCAAAAATTACATTCTACAGGTGAAATTAGATATGTACATCTCCTTTAATTTCTCATATAATTTTCTTCATGTTCCCATGTCAAATAATAATTTTTTAGTTATTTAGCTTTCTTGTGTAAAAATTGTAACATTTGGCTAAATCGTTAACTTTCGAACTCATCGAAATTTTTTTGGGCTTGACTAATCAATAAATTACAAGTTTATACAATGTTCCATAAAATATTAAATATGTACTTTAAAAAAATTATATAATATACTTTTTTAAACTTCTATAAATTTTTAGGCCTAACACCGAGTAATCGTACATCATGGCCATATCCCTTCCCTGTGCATCTTTTTGTCTGACAATTCCATCTAGGAATCGAAAATATTGCTTTTAACAAGTTATAGCTGTTGATTATATTAAATTTGGCTCTTCATATAAAACATTTCCGCAGGTCGAATATTCCTGACCAAATAACATGTAATTTGGTAGCCGGCTAACTATTAAATGTTTCCTGTTTGGTTACAATAAATACAGATTAAAAGTTATTTTCCAGATCACTTATGGTAATAATGACATTTTATTTTTAACCATTCGTTATCTCTGTTCATTGACTACTACCATGAAAAATTTCAAAATTTTAGGTTAACTCTTAAGTAGTTCAAATCATTGTTTAATTGATGCCACAGTTCCTCCATGTCCAGGATATAGCGTCTTATACCAAGGTGACGTAGTATAATCCCGCCCCATCTGGCCTTGGATGCGCAGTATTACAATTGAGATACTTACGTTTGGGCTCACATTACGTGAGCGTCACCACATTGTTGTTGTGGTATCGGTTTGGCTCACATTTCGTGAATGTCACCAAATTGTTATTGGTTGGGCTAATAATACAAATATCAGAATCTATTTTGCGGAACCCAAGTCAATAGTAGAGGTAATAGTAACCCTACTAATGGTTGCAAAGGAATAGGATTAATAAGTTTGCCTTGGAGGGTTCTCATTTTATAGCTTTCTTCTCCATTATAAAATTATGTTTATGTTAATTTCTATTAACAATTTGTTCAAAGGAGCAGACCGGGGTGTATGGTGGGACGTCATCGTTGCATGAACCATGAGGACCTCCAGGGAAGAGGAATAAATCCCGCGGCCCAGGGACTTGCCTATCAATATACCTCACAGAGAGACCACTATCATGTCTTTGTAGTGGCAGGATAAGTATCACTAGGTAACTTAGTATTAAGCGGGGTACAACTGCACTAAAAAAACTCTTTTGTTGGGCTAACAAAAAAATTGTTGTCCCAACAATAAAATAAAATTTGGTTGAAATACGGACAACTATTATTTTGTTGGACTAACAAAATTACTTTGTTGAAATTTTTTGGTTAAAGGAACAAAAAAATGTTGTAATTGCAACAAAAAGTTATATTGTTAATTCAACAAAATTCTGATACATTTTGTCACCGTAACCAAACCCATTTTATTGGCCTGAGTTATTGCAAAGTATTATTTTTACATACAAATTCATGAATTAATGCATTTATGCCAACCAACAGATTAAAAAAAATGTAAATAAAACTAATCAAAAAGTACACTCCTGTGACAGGATTCGAACATACTACCTCACACTCAATGACCTAATGCTCTAACCACCTGAGCCACGGGAGATGTGAGATTACAGGTTCTTATTTACTACTTAGCCATTTTTTACTCGGCCTGCGTTCAGAACTTCGTTAAAACTCAAAATTTAGCCCAAATGTGAAATAACGTACTAATTGACGTTGAACGTTTATTTGACGTGAAATAAATATTCTGTGCTATGTGAGTAAACAAAATATTTGGTTGGGAATACCAAATTTTATAACCAAACCCATTTTGTTGATCCAAACCATTGGTTTTGTTGGTTTGACCAATTTATTTAATTCCCTCAACAAAATGAGGGCAACAAAATAAATTTTGTTGCCACAACAAAACATTTTCTGTTGAGAATACCAAATTAAAATGTTATTACAGTATTCATGTGTTTAAGAATCATCCTTAATTAATTTGAATGGTAAAATATTCAATTTAACCTAGTTCTTTTGATTTAATGCATAGTTAATTTAACAAACACTTAATTATGTTAATATTGTTCCAGGACAACTTTAAAACTGGTTTATACCAGTTGCGAAGTTGACATTGAGTACAGCAAACGAAGTTGTCATAACACTGTGGTAAGTCTTTTGGCTATCCACTATGACAATTTCAATTCCTTCGTAATCCATTCATGTTCAAGTCAGTGGGGGGTGAGGAATGCAGCGGACATGAGCAGCAGTGCCGTGAGCAGCGCCGGTGCAGGATGAGTATCATGTGTACAGGTTTGATCATATTTTATTCCCTTTTTTACCACAGTATTATTTTTAGGGATTACTACTGTCACTTAAATTTTATTTGACCACAAGCTAATTATTCCAAACAATAAAACAAATTATATGTTACATCTTACAAATCAAACAAACCTATGGGGTTTTCTACGTATTTCTTCATTTCAAATGTAAATATTCTCGTATTAGTGTATTGTCATTGTATATTTATTTGCATTTCTGTATACATTATTGTATTTATGATGAAATAAATGATTGTTATTATCATTATGTCAATGTAAATCCAGTCATGATAGTAAGAATGTAACAGAAGCTTTTACCTATTTGGTCTCACATTAGATTCCGTACCAACAGTCGCAATAGTAATAATCTAGCAATGGCTAGTTCCTGTTTGGTTGCGCATTAGATTCCGTACCAACTGTCGCGATAGTAAGGATGTAACAGCAGATAGTACCTATTTGGTCTCACATTAGCTTCTGTACCAACAGTCGCAATAGTAATAATCTAGCAACATTTAGTACCGGTTTGGTTGCACATTAGATTCTGTACCAACAGTTACGATGCACTTCAATTCAAGGTCGATCACAATAAAAACATTAACTCACAAATACATCTCAATAGCCACATTTCATTTTCATTTCAAAATATCTTTATAAAATAACAAGTGTACAAGAATGGCGTTAAAATAAAATAGAAATTGCAATGATTACACTATGAATTAAACATAGTTGGCTAGTATGGATAAAACAACTAAAGATCCTTATATTATTGCAAAATCATAAACCGCTTTTTTTAAAATCATTTTTTAACTGAAAGAACAATAAAAAGTAGGAGAAAAAGAGAGATAAAAAAGTCATTAGGCCTATCTATGAATTATTAAAGAATTTCAATAATTATAAAGCTTTTGTAATCAGAAATCGTTTGTTTCTTTTTTGAAAATTTTCAAGTTGTCTATTTTAAAATGTCTAACCAAGATTTTTTGACCTCGAAAGTGGAATGTATTTAGTTTTGTCGGGGATTATAAAGCAGATTGATGTCTTGCAGGAGTTGTGAGGTTTGAAATAAGTTAATGTAAGAGCACTAACCTCTGATGTGAGGTTTCAACCTCTGGAACTGATTTACCTGCAATTTTAAAATTTAAGTCATCTGCATATAGGCATACTTTATTGGGGGTATCAACGATTTTTGGTAATCCCGTCAAGTAAACTAAAAGTAATTAAAACATCGCGGGGTTAGAATGAATTTAACAGCTGATAGTACCTATTTGGTTCTCCATCCAAATAGGCTACTTAAATAACTCCCCCATAAGTTTCATTTCATGCCTGGTATTAGTACTTACACTCCGAAGGGCTTGCTACTAACATTCCTATTCATCAAACAACTGCCATCAATAAAAACTTTTCTGTGACAGTTTCTATATTATGAAATCCATGCAATTTTGGATACAGTGGAGTCCCTGTAATCTGAAATTATAGGGACCGTGCCCATTTCGAATTAATAAATATATTGGATTATGCAAAAGACATGACCAGTCTGAGAGGATCTATTCCAAATTGTGTTGCCTTAATCTATTATTGATTCTGAATAATATGCTCTCTTGTAAATTAATTTTTTTTATTCCCTATTGGAAAAACCTTATGTATCATCTCTATTATTCTAAAGTTTTTCTGTCCATGTTTTCATGTGTTGTATTTCCCTCCTATCTAGAAGATCAACCGTGTTTTTAGTTGTCTTACAACACTGCTGCTTACTAATGTGCCATTTGTTTGTTACTATTTTTAGAACGATTATTTTTTTGTAGTAACCGAAACTAATGTAATTGGAATTTAAAATTTTTTGGATAACTTTGGTCTGTGGGGAAATAGAAGAATTTACCTGCCGATGAAACACGCCGAATGAAATTACTAAAATTGTAACATCTGGATCAGTGTTTTTGTAGGTTTTCTATCATACTGAAAAAATGACTTCCGACTCCATTTCGTCCATATTTTTCCAAACAGTAGACTCTCTCTCTTAACCGGCCACCTTTTTACCGGTCTCCGCTTTAACAGGCCTACCCTAGCATAAAAACAACATCTTTTTATCTCAACATATTGCTTTAACCCGCCATTTTTTGCTGGAAACTGTTTTCTTATCTGCTGTATCATTAAATTCAACATTATATCATATTGATGTTCTCAAACCAACTAAAATGTACTGTCCTGGACGGAAGTGTATGCCACCGAAAGTAAATGCGTTCGTACCTGCTATCATAACAGGAAACAAATTATTATTATTTTATTATTTTTTTAGCCACAAATTTCATGGGTGTCGGATGTTATCTATAAATTATAGAGTAATATATTTAGAGTTGTTTTTTCCAAGCCATAATTTCA